>CAJQZJ010000528.1:774228-800101 GCA_907164525.1 Lophiomys imhausi | reverse complement strand
TCCTTAAATAGGAGGAACTCTGTTTTAGCTTAATTTGGGCTCCGCCCACTTAGCAGCTGAAAACAATGTCAGGCCAGATACTTTGTTTCTTTAAGTCTACTGAGTCTTTTCTGTTTTCCTGACTTTAACCTTGTTTTTCAGTCTATCAAGTCTTTCCTGTTTTTCCTGACTTCATGTTGATAATGCTCTTCAGGCCCCGAATTAAGAGACAGTATTAGAAACTCCTATATATTTTCTAAATCTAATTTATCTAACCCCTACACACAACTTTCTTTCTGAATGGAGTTCACATCTTGCCTGGGGCTGGGGAAAGCTGAGAAACTCCTTCTGGGCTTTTCCTAATGATTCTCTGTATTCCACAACATATGTGAGCATACGTGTGCAGATACACACACAATTGTGCAGGACTAGGGGGCCACTAATAACTGTGCGATTGGATACCAGAGTTCCAGAGGCTTCTTTCACTGTCCCGCTGACCGTGCCCAGGGATATTTAAACCAGGAGCCTCCCACCGCACAAGGAGCTGAAAAAGTAAAAAGGTTTTGCAGATCAACTGGGGGACTAATTCTTACACATTGTGAACTATGAGTCACGGAAGCTGACTCTATTACAGCCAGGGGAAGAGACCAGAAAGGAGAAGACACAGCATCTGAAGTCTTAGAGGGAAGAAAGTAGAACTCAAAGATCAATTTCCTTCTTCTTTCAAATGTGTCAAGAAGAAATAAAAAAGAGGGCTGGGGATATAGCTGAATGGTTGAGTACTTGCCTAGTGTATAAGGCCTTGCTTCTATACCCAGGGGATGCAGGGGAAGAGGCAGGCAGGGGTGAGGGAGAGCTAATATGGACAAGATCTTGTTCAGGGGTAACGAACACAAGCCTGGATTCACAGAACGAAGTTTTTAAGCCGGGAAAGCAGCGAATGTGGACTCAAGGAAGCAGTGAGGCACCAGAAGGGATGAGAGAAAGCAGACAGAGTTGCGGCAGATACTGTGACCAGAGGAAGGGTTTATTGTTGTTGTTATTAAGTTGGTTTTAAAGGCAAAACTCAAGACCTCATGGCTTTTGGGTCATGCTGTCGTAGGTATTTCATAACTTAAATACAAATAAGCCTAAAAATATTTTATGAATGTAAATTTTCTGTAACATACAGAAACATATTCTGTATGAAAGTTAGTCGTACAACCCAGTTGACTGAAACAAAATATTAAGCAGGGGTGCCCATTTCAGTGGTCATCTTTACATTAAATATGCCTTTAAAATGCCACATCAGTTCAAATCCAGCCTTTGCCAAATAAATAATCATTGGCAGTGGCCAATGACCAGACTTTGGGACAGCACCAAGCCATGCAGCTCTGCCAACCAGGTTCAGAAAGATTTCTTTCTACCCCCCCCCCCCCCGGGGAAGTCACCAGTTTTTTACAGAGTGTTTTTCCCTGCCAAGGGACATGCTGTTAGTCCAGGGGACCGTACAGAGCCAGGACTGTCCTCTCCCCATTTCCACCCTTCTTTGTGTGTTCGTTCAGTAAGCTATGCTGAGGAAGCCAAGCTTCGGTATAGCTCTCAGCACTTGGCATTTAAATGAGGAGGAAAGGGACCCACCAGCTGCCTTCTTCCTGGCCTCCAAGTGAAAGTTGCTGAGGGGAAGTCCAGGCCACTATCCCCAGAAGCCTGGTGTCACAGCAACTTCTCCCCCAGTCACTGCAGGCAGTTTATGTCTCCCCGACATAGTCACCTAGGTCTCTGGGTATTATCTTGAAGCTATTCCCCTCCATTGCACAGATAGGCACAAACCCACTGATTTCCAAAGCCAGAAACCTTGTGTATCCACAGAAATTACTCCCCATCCCCTAAATCAACAGGCAAGTAGTTCAAGGCAGCAGAACCAACAGACATCAACATTTTAGGACCATTTTCACTACATAATGAGATTAAATTCAAGTGGGGGAGTGAAATGTCCCTCTTTCCAGTCTGCCCCAACCAATCATTTTGTTGCCTTTGGTGCTCAAGACACAAACAAACCCAAGCCTATATCTGAATGACTCTCCTCCCTTTGTTAATGACTATTCTGGATTGTATCCCCCCTCAAAGGACAACCATAACTGTATACTGTTCCCCAACATTCTTTTTGCATCCTGGCCCCAGATTTCTCAGATGTAAGACAGGAGATTCCTTTTCGTGTTCTTTCTCTTCTATGTGTTGAACTATTTGGAAGATTCAGAGTAAGAGAAATATATGTAAACAGGAAATGCTACAGAAAATTCAGACAAGATAGCTAGGACAGGAGCTGACACTGGTTGAAGCTGAGTTACAAGGGTTTCTTACATACCCACTCACTCTGCTTTTATGACAGAGGAAGTTGAGGAAGAGGAAGCAGAGGGAGAGGAAGAGTCCATAATATAAGCTTAACAGTTAATGAGAGTGTTCCTGAAGCAGTAACTATGGAGTTACTGCTCCACAGACACTCTGATGAAGTTGAAGAAATGCCAGACAGGACAATGTGAACAATCTGTTGGTTTTCTGTTGTTATGAATTAGCAGGGTAGGGAACTCAGAGTGTGACAGAATCAGAGGGCCAGAGTGTAAGAAAAGAGACAAATTTAGTGTGGCAGAAGGTGATCAAGAGACTGAATGGAGGGGAAATTCTTCCTTATGTGGATGAGTTAAGTGTCAACCACAGAAGGCAAGAATGTCATCCCAGAGTTTAACAGAAAGACTAATGTCTACCATTTTATGGAGTCTTATTGGGCCAGAGGATGGGGACAGTGACAACAAAACTGTTCAAAACAATGAATTTGGAAGCAGTTAGATAGTGGTGAGTTTAAATACCCCCTTATGGTCTGATTTTTTTTTCTGAGAGAAAATTCTAACCTTGGAAGCATAGAGAGAAATGACATGGTCAATACCAGGGGCTTGCAGGGATTGAGGAAAAACAAACCATAAAATTTGGGCTCTTAACGAGGCTACAGGTCTGTCCACGGTGGATGCTCATTTCTTTCGAGAGACTTCAGGGTCTAGGCATATTTCAAATGGGAACAATGAAAACTGTCTTAATAGGAACCAAGCACACAGCTTCCCCCAGCTGTTAACCCAGCCTGATCTTTTGCTTAGTAAAAAAAAAAAAAAATAGGCTTTCAAGAAAAAGAAGGGTTTATCCTTAAAAATATTGCCTGTACATCACTCTCTAAGCCATATGAATTCTCTGTCTTCTGATGGAAATAGAAAAGGGTCGTTGGAGCCCAGGAAAAAGGAACTTTATTAATTGTCCTAAGAGAGAAAGCATTAACTGACAGAGAGCAGAATCGAACCAGTTGTCCAGCCAGAGGAAAGAAACCACAGTCTCTTCCCATGGAAGGGAGCGGACAAGGATAAAAAGGCCTTTGTTTCTGCTCCTTTCTTAGGTTCTCTTTATCTCTATATAATGTCCTGAAACAGAGATCCTTCTGTGTCATATTATCCTAGACACACACACACACACACACACACACACACACACACCCCATGTACCTCAGAGCATCCTCCTCATCACAAGGAAAACAGTAGTCCTTCTTTTCTCAGGACCGCATGGGTTTTGTTGCAGTTATTATAATAGTAATATCATTACTGTCCTTCATGACAGGAGAAATAAAGACTGTGAAAGAAGACATGGGCTCCCATTGTTGAGGAAACGAGGAGTATGTAGGGGCTGATCTTGGCTAGTTTTGGCTCCAGCCAGACTTCCTGCCATGTAGCTTCTCAGCCAGGCCACCTCCCAGCTGCTCTGCCATCCCAGCCGGTTTTGAACCATGCACTTGTTGATAACCCGGGGATGCTACTGGTGAGGGCATTCCACATTCATGTTAGCGAACTACTTGCTAGATTCCAAAACAGCTTCTCATGCCTCACTTACTTCTGAGACCTCCAGGCTCTCTGAGGAAGAGCACACCTTGTTGATGTGTCCAGCTCAGTGGATCTGCCCTTTACTGAACTTCCTCTTTCCATGTCTGCTAGTGGGAAAGCTCACTATGCTACACACTAAATACAACAAGGAACGATCGTGAGTTCAATGATTTTAAAGAAGTTTGTTTGTTTGTTTGTTTGGAGAGGTTTCATTTGTTTTAAGACAGGGTTTCTCTACATAGTCCTGGCTGTCCTAGAACTCATGATGTAGACCAGGCTGGCCTCGAACTCACAGAGATCCACCTTCCTCTGCCTCCCAAGTGCTGGGATTAAAGGCGTGCGCCATCATACCTGGCATTAACTTGAATTTTACTTTCTATAACATCTATTTAAAAATAGTGACAGATGTATTTAGAGACCAATAATATTAGCTATATACAATGTTTGGTGAGGCTATGTGTGTAAAGATCTTCTGACAACCGTTGACCCCCGTGCTGTGCTCTCAGTGGTAGAATCCACCACCAAGCACAAGGAGGCTCTGGGTTTAGTCCCCAGTGTCACCAAAAGCAAAACCCCAAATTGATTCATTTCCTAATCAGGGCTCCAACACCTTTATATCAGACACAATTGAAATATCCATAGAAATATTACTGTAAAGACCCAAATACTCAATCGGGCCGTGGTGGCGCACGCTTTTAATCCCAGCGCTTGGGATGCAGAGGCACGTGGATCTCTGAGTTCGAGTCCAGCCTGTTCAAATTCCAGGACAGCCAAGGTTTGACACAGAGAAACCTTGTACTGAAAAATCAAAAAACAAAACCACAAAGCACAAACCGCAAAAGAACCCAAACAAACAAACAAACAAACAAACACTGAGACCCAAGGGGTAGTGTGTTTCAAGTACTATCTACAACCCAATAATTTCATATAAATTCTTGCTCTATTCTGCTGCAGAATAAAAAGGGAGTCTGTTTATATATGCATGGGCCTTAGGAGAGCAGGAGAAGGATTAGAAGAGGTGGGGCACCCATTGCTATTATGGGAGTGAAATAGAATGAAAAGTTAAGGAAAAACATCTTATGCCTATTTCTTCCCAATAAGAAAGTGTATCTGAAGGTGGCCTCAGTTCAGCTGGCCCCACTGTAGCCAACATTATCTCTGGATCCCTATCCTCTGTTTTCAGGAGCCGTAAAAATTAAGAAAAACCAACGAAAACTTTCTCAAGTTACTGAGGAATAACACTCCTAGGAAACATCCTGGCACTGAGGAACAGTGGCAAGTCCTCTTTTTAAATTTCCTCTTCTGCTTTCTCAGTAAAGCTGCATGTTGTAGGTGAAAGTCACCATTATTCTCTTTTCAAGCCGAGGAATGTTTGTTGCCACACTCTTTTAGATAGTAATTTCAAGCGGCCCTACAATTGAACAGCCAAGCAGAAATTGCGGTTCTCTGTTTGTTAAATGCTTTTGAGATCCTTGCATAAAAGGTTGATAATGAAGTATTAAGAGAAACATGTCAAAGGCTGTGGTTGGTCAAATTTCTCTGTCTGGCACCATGGGGATGATGACTTTACACAAAACCTGGAGTGTCATTTAATGTTAAAATTTTTAAAATCACTTTTCAAGCATTAACCAGAAAGTAGAATCTTGGTAAAGTATACATTTTCAATTCCAATCAAGACTTGTAGGAAGAAGCAATTAAAGTCTGAATACATTGCACTGGAGGGTTTGGGCATTTCCCCCTCCACGTCAGGCCGGGCAAGGAGGAGTTCTTAAGTCTTGTGTTTAAATTAGAACGAACTTTCACATTTCTTTTCTCTTGTTTTCTTTTTGAATCCAGACACTTGAATTTGGAAAGACAAGCAACCCAGCCACCCTTCAGTGTGGCTGTGTCAGTGTTGGAATGAAATGAACATGACCTCCTTCAGCAGGGAAGGAGACACACAGTAAAGGTATTTTTTTACGGAACAATTCTTCACACTGCCCTGGTGACTAGGGAGAGGCATCTCGTGTTTTTCTCTTTTGCTGATATTGAATCAACTGAAGAGCGTGATGGGCACCAGTAGAAATGCCCTGCAATAGTCTCCCGGCCCTTTTGTCATTTTGTTCTTGTGAAGCAGAGATGGCTTTTTCTCTCTTTTCATGTTGAAATATTCAATTAAAAGGCCAATTAAAGCTGACCAATTATTTGGTGGTTCTGCTCGCAATCAGGAGTGTTGCAAATCACTACGTTTAGCTGCAAGTCGTTGTGCTAAGTTGGCGAACTTTGAAATCAACACTTTAATAGAGATCGCTAGGCTCATTTACGATAAGAATACACTCTCAATTAGCACAGGAAACAGGTTCCAGCAAAGGCATTTCTATTCTGGCTTCCTAGACAGGTTGTGGAGCAGTTGGATTTGTATCTTAAGTAGATGTTCAAAGTGAAAACTTAAGTGGGGGATATGGGGGTGTTGATTGAGGTGGTTTCTGAGTTGAGGACAAACCCCATATTGCCTAGCCACATGCATTCCCCATATTATTGCTTATTAACAATCTCATGTACAGATGCTTTCCATGGTTCCCAAGAGTGAGGAGAATATCACCTAGCATTTTCCCTAGAGATTGCAAAGCGCTTTCACATGAAATCTGATTTTCAGAGCAATTTAGGGCTTTCTGGACATTGGACAATTTAAATATGTTTGTAGAGAAGCTTAAGTTTCTAGAACATTTGCATTCAAACCTGTTTGTTCACCCACTGCCAATAGCTCCAACTCACTGATAATGTCCAGGGAATGCTAGCATGAGTAATTTCTTAGAATATTCTGAAGAAAAGTCAGAAAGCTTAGACTCAGATTCTACTCATTCTGTCCCCAGCATGGGGAGCTCCCAGGGCACTTCACACCAGGGTCAGGAGTCAGTGCTCCAGGTTACTGGCCGTTTCTCACCAAATCACTTGAAATTTGTGTTATAATCATTTATTAAAATATACAAAGTCCTTCATTTTTAAGTCCAATCTTTTATTGGCAAGAATCCTAAAGATTTGATGAGACCAGTCACCCTACTGCATAGAATGGCTTTTCCCAAGGCAGATCTCAAGGCCTCCCAGGGAAGTGAAAGCTAGCTTTCTCCAACAAGTCACACACCCTTACACATCCCACATTCAAGTAGGTTACTTACCAGGCATGGCTGAGGTGGAGGGCACAAGTGACAAGAAAAAGACATACAGGCTTTATATGAAACATAGTCTTCCGAGAAGCACAGGGAAAGAGTCTCAAAAACTGGAAGACAGGGGAAGTAGGATGCCTTCTCCTCAGAGGTAGAGGGATGGAGTTCTCCTCAGAGCTCAGACTTCCTTGGTGTGTAAGCGATCCCAAACAGAGTTGAGGGGTAGTGAAGTGGAGCTACCAAACATCCAAAGAAGAGATTATCTACTTAATTAAAGTTTTTTCCCCTCTAAGTCCTTCAGCCAATCAGAACTCAAGTGCCAGAGAAAGATTGAGTGGATCAAAAGAACGCTCCAGGATCCTCCCGGACAAATGCAGAAGGGGACAAGGAGAATGGGGACAAAGAAGGGAGGGGGAGAAAGAGACATAGCAAATCCCCTCCACATAATCACTGCGTGGAGTTTCGTCTCTCTTGCTTTTCTCTGCCCACCACACCACAATCATCCCCCTACCCAAGCGTATGTGTAGGCAGACACATCCACACAGGGAGAGCCTGGACCCCAAGAGGGATTTAGAGAGGGTCTTTGTAGCATTTTGAGACTAGATTTGCATTTGGGATAGTTTTCCTCTCATCCTGGGGAGCCATGGGCCCTCTGATCTGGGGTTGTTGGCTGTGTATCTTTCTACACTGAAAAGAAAGTTTGGGAACTTTGGGAAGTCTATGTTCAGGCAACTTTTCCATCACTAGCTTACTGAGTACCTGCTACATTCTCAGCCCAATTACCACACACTGTGAAAATTGCACACACACACACACACACACACACACACACACACACACACGCGCGCAATTTCAATCTGAAATATATTTATGCACAGTGCTGTGACAATAAACGGGCCCAGCTATAGATGGCTTGTAAGTCACATAGGGTGATTCAGGCAAAGTTTTCTAAAGAAGGTAAAAGGTGGGTTTCAAATAAAGGAAGAGCTTTCAACAAGATGAAAGTGATCCAGAGTCCCTGGATTCTCATCTCAGGAGCTGGGTCCAGGAGGGTTCCTCTAGCTCACAGTGCTCTGAGTGTTCCCCTGGGGAGGAAGACTCGCCCTCAGTCTCAATGTGGTGCTCCTCAGAGGGCTCAGTCCTCACCCACAGTATGTGTCTTCTGTCTGAGCATTCCTGCCACCCAGCTTCAGGCTCCCCTCGCTCCTCTTGCCTCCGAACTCTCTGGCCAGATTGATCCTGCCAAACCAAAGAATCATTTGAGCTAAACTGTTATCTGTATTGCTCAGGCCAGATGATTTAGAGGTCTAGCCCTTGACATTCTGATAAATGTATTGTCCCCTTGGGAACTTCCAGACCCAAGCTTCATTTGACATCACAGTGAGCCCAGCCACATTAACAACTTTGGTTTGACCATCTGTTCCCATCCAGTAAGGAAGGCATCCACAGACTTACTGAGGGTAAATAACTGTGTCTTTTTTTCTTGTCTTGTTTTAAATATTGGGATAGTATAAATTGCAAAGTTTGCAAGTAATCCTAGTTTCTTTTTGAGATACACTCTCCCACTGTCATTCAGGCTACCCTTAAACCCCCAGCAGTCCTCAGCTTAAGGACAGAGATCCAAGCCATTATACTCCACAAATAATCTTATTTTGCTGGCTATTTGAGGTCAGTCTCTGTAGGCTTGTGTTTTAAGACTGGGACAGTTTAATACATGTAAACTGTCAAGTGTGTAAGCAGTTTTATTTTGCTGAATATTTGCCTTGTTTTCATTCTAATAAAAGACTTGGAAGCCGGGCGGTGGTGGCGCACGCCTTTAATCCCAGCACTTGGGAGGCAGAGGCAGGCGGATCTCTGTGAGTTCGAGGCCAGCCTGGTCTACAAAGCGAGTCCAGAACAGCCAGAGATACACAGAGAAACCCTGCCTCGAAAAACCAAAAAAAAAAAAAAAAGACTTGGTAACTTTTAAATTCATTTCAGTTTTAGGTATTACTACTTCAGTTTGGCAGAGGAAAATAAAAGTCATCGATTTATTGAGAAAAAGCTCCTATCTCAGTGGATTAGATACAGTAGATTATTAATAAAGTTATGAGGCCCACTGTATTTTTGTTCAAACTTTATAACCCCCTACATTTCCTCCCTTCATTTCCAGGTCCCAGGGCTGGTGATTCCTCTTGTTGCTTCAGATCAATGAACTACATTCATCTATACAGTTCATCAGCAATTATCTCATTTGATTTCTTTTACTATTATGGAGATTTGAACATTAGATATTCTCTTTTTTTCATTGTTGTTGGGTGTTTGTTTGCTTGTTCGTTTGTTTTTGTGACAAGGTTTCTCTGTGTAGCCCTGACTGTCCTGGAACTCACTCTGTAGACTGGGCTGGCCTCGAGCTCAGAGATCCACGTGCCTCTGCCTCTTGAGTGCTGGGATTAAAAGTGTGTGCCACCACGCCCAGTGTAGAACATAAGATGTACTGTAATCTCCTGGGATATACCAAAACCTGACACAATGAAACAGTTTAAAACTCAGTCTTTTACTTAGACATTGTTATTTATGTGTATTAATGGTACAAAATGGGCTTCATTTTGACATTCTCATATGTGTATGTGATGTACTTTATCATGTTCTCATTCTTTGTCTATTCTAGTTTACTTTCCTTGGGTGTTTCCTTGAAAGTATTTTAGACCTAAAAATATGGCAATTAAGGCAGACAACCAAACAGCAAAATACTAACCACACCTAGTAACTTTTAAATTATTTATACCAACGCTATACTACATCATTTAGTCTCTATTTTTAGACAGGGTCTCACTGTGTAACCTCCCCCTGGAACTCACTCCGTAGACCAGTCTGGCCTCGAACTCACAGAGATCCGCCTACCTCTGCCTCTCAAGCGCTGTGATTAAAGGCATGCATCACCACACCTGGCCTTACTTTTCCCCTTAGATTTATTTTATTTACTCCATGTGTGTGTATGTGTGTGCATCTGCCAAAAGAGGATGTCTCATTCCTTGAAGCTGGAGCCACAGGTATTTGCAGGGTTTTATGTGGGTGCTGGGATCCAAACTCTGCAAGCACTCCCAAGCACGGAGCAGTCAGGGAGCTGAGGGTGGGGGAGTGGGGGCTCAAGTTCAAGGCCAGCTTGGCCCACATATCTCAAAAACAAAAAGAAACAACAAACAAATGAGAAGCCAAAGGAGAGACTATATGGAGGGTAATGGAGAGTGGAAGTGGTTCCCTAAAGGAACAGAGGTACAAGGTAGAATGTCTGCCTAGAAGATGTCACGCTTTGAATGGGTCTACGAGGGGGAAAAAATGAATATGAGCTCAGTGACAGTGACAAAGGAGGAGACTTTGTGGAAAGGGACAGAAATCTGTGAAAAAACAGTGCTCTTTGGGGGAGCTGAGTCAGCATGACTAAAGTGTGTGTCTGAATAAGCTGCAGCATTACGGAGGGTGCAGGTGTGAAAGGTCAAAGGTCGCTGTGCTGAGTTTGGAATTCATTACCATTGAGACAACTGGAAACCAGGTGAAATACACACACACATATACACATGCACACATATACACACACACATATACACATGCACACATATACACACGCACACACACATACATATACACATGCACACATACACACATGCACATACACACACAAAAGTTTTAAATTTATTATTTATTCATTTGTATGCATGGAAGTGTCTTTGCACATGTTTGGGGGTACCAGCAGAGACCAGAAGAGGGTGTCAGATCCTCCAAACTGGAATTACAGGTGGTTGTGAGCCACCAGACAAGAATTATGGATGCTAACCTAGGCTTCCTAGAGGAGCAGAAAGTGTTCTTAACCTCTGATCTATCCCTCAGCTCCTGTCTTAAGTGGCATACAGTTTTGTAGGTCAGGAGCTCTTTTTTTTCTGCAGCCATGAAAGATGGATAGGGTAGGGTGGAACCAGAGGCCGAGACAATTCAGCCCAATTTCAGAAGCCCAGGTGAGAAAAGACAAAGGCTGACATGTGGCAGTAAGCAGAAAACACCAGATTTAGGTCACCGACTCAGATAACAGAGGCTGCTAGGCCTGGGAATTAGCTTGACATTTACTTAAGTAAAAACATAATTTAAAATTTAAGCAGGCATTAAAACTCCCCCCTGAAACAAAAACTTCTTACAAACCAAATCAAAAACAGATAGAAACGGGAATGTTTTCAACATGTTGTGTTAAAAAGAAGTATCAAATACAAGGGGCTATTAAAAACTGTTAGGATGGGCCAGCAAGATGGCTCAGTGAATAAAGGTACTTGCTATGTAAGCCCCAAGACCTGAGTTCAAACACCAGAGCCCACACAAAGATGGAAGGAAGGATCAGGGTAGATACCATTGGTAGGAGGGAAGAGTTTTGGCTGTCTTGACCATTCCCTCTCTATCAGCCTCCACAGGCTTTCTACATAATATCAAGTATTTTAAAATACAACACATTTAGAACCACTACATAAAAATACTTCACATTATCTAGCTCCACAGCACAAGCACAGACAGATTAAAATCAGAAAAAAAAGAAATATTTAAATGAAGAATCTGGGGCATAAGAGAAGAACTAGAAAAAACTATGACTACATTTCTTCATGAACTAAGGTACTAGATATTGGGGTAGAGAGATGGCTCAGCAGTGAGGAGCGTGGGTTGTTTTTGCAGAAAATCTGGGTTCAATTCTAGGCATCCACACCAGTCAGCTCACAGCCATCTGTGACTCCAACTCCAGAGGATCTGTACCTCTGGCCTCCGCTGGCACCAGCATTCACCCACACGTACCTGCACACATAATTAGTTGTTAAGGAAAGGTATTTGATGTGACATTGTTGATCTTTGCATGATATTCAGATCCCAAATAGAACAGTTTACCTGTGAAATAAGATATTGTGGAAATGATCACATGTGAAGGGCTCTCCAACAGGCCCAAGTATGGCAAACATGGCAGTGGCAGGTCCTGCCCATCGCCCCCCTTCCTTGCTAAACGGTTAGATTATATCCCTAAAGCTAGCCACCAAGGTTTATTCCTTTATTTGGCTACTTCCTTATGTCTAAAACTCCAAGGTCCAGCTATCAAAACACTAAGATCCAGTAATCAAAATTCATTTTTTTGGCTACACTGGCTAACCCATCCAATCAGAGCTTACCAACTCATCCTACACAGACTCCCCCTTCTCTCCTTAAAAACCACTCCTGCAGATATACCTGCTGCTGTCTTTGTCTGATCCAGAGACAGCAACCCCCAACCCCTGCTTGTCCCTCTGGGATAATAAATTTCCTTTGTGCTGAAAATTTGGTGTCTGATGTGTTCTGTGTCGACTCTGAGCCCCCCCCTAACAACATGTGACTCCTGAGACTAGGAATAAAAGATGTGCTGTTCCTACGTAGCTTTCTTGGTTCATTTGCTCCGGGGAGGCCATGTTGGGAGTGTTGAGAGTACCCTATGGGAGGTACCAATGTAGCCAGGATGCTCCTGCCAGCAGCCAGCACCAGTGTGCTAGCGCCAAACATGTCACCTCAGTGCCAGCAGGCTCAGCCAAGCCTGCAGGGGACTGCATTACTGGCTAGCATTCTTTTTTTTTTAATATTTTATTTATTTATTATGTATACAGTATTCTGTCTGCATGTATGCCTGCAGTCCAGAAGAGGGCACCAGATCCGATTATAGATGGTTGTAAGCCACCATGTGGTTGCTGGGAATTGAACTCAGGACCTTTGGAAGAGCAGACAGTCCTCTTAACTGCTGAGCCACCTCTCCAGCCCCCTGGCTAGCATTCTTGACTGTAACTTCATGAGAAACTCTGAGCTAAGGCCACCCCAGGCTGCCCTAATTTCCAGCCTATAGAAACTGATACAGAACACAGATGTTTAAGCTTCAGAGTGATGTTATGTACCAATGCATAACTAATAGAAGGAGGTTTGCAGAGACTGTATCAGATTAAAGATATTCACATCTATGGTGTTATAAGATACATTTTTATAAAACGGAATTGGAGGCTGGAGAGATGGCTCAGTAGTTGAAAGCACTTTGCTGCTTTTGCAAAGGACCTGGGTTCAACTTCCAGCACCAATGTGATGGCTTACAAGCATGTAAAACTCCAGTTCCAGGGGATCTGTTGCCCTCTAGGGGAACAGACTTACACACAGAAAAAGCACCCATACACATAAAATAATAATTGAAAAAATTAAAATAAGAATGAATTAATTTTTGTTGTATGCAGTTTACTCGTGTAGTGGGTTATCTTTAATATGAAAATTGATGAATTATATTGGACTTGCCCAATGTGAGAATAAGTATTACTGGGATTAAAAACAGCTTATGTCATCAGGCCTGTGCTCAGATGTCTCTACCCACTGAGAAATCGTGCCAGCCCTCAGCTATCTACATTTTCAAAGAGTCTATCATTCTACTTCCCAGCTCACGTTCATGTCCATTGTTGCCTTCACGTTTGGACGTTTTTAATGTCCGCTTGTGTGTCTGTCAGCTTTCTATCACTCTTATAAAACATTGTCCTCTGGAAAAGCAGCCAGTGCTACTAACCTCTGAGCCATCTCCCTAGCCCCTCCTTTTTAAAAGCTTTTTAAAAAGTGCGCGCATGTGTGTGTGTGTGTGTGTGTGTGTGTGTGTGTGTGTATGTGTGTGTGACCACATGTGTATGGATGCCTGTGAAAGCCAGAGGAAGGTGTTGGATCCCCTGGAGCTAGATCTACAGGTAGTTGCGAACAGCCTGCAGTGGGGGCTAGAAACTGAATCCAGGCACTCTTGAAGATCAGCAAGTGTTCTTAATTGCTGAGCCCTCTCTCCAGCCCTTACATTTTTATTTCATTTATTTATTTATTTGCTTATTACTTGTTTATTTACTTACTTATTTACTTATTTGTTAAAGGAGGCATGCCACAGCACACGTGTGGAGGTCAGCACCAGTCGTGGGAATTACTTCTCTCCTTGCACCATATAGAGCCCAGAGGTCTAATTCAGGTTGTCAAGCTCAGTTGCAAGCACCATTATCTGAACCATCTCATAACCCAAAACCTGGTTTTATGCTCAACTTCCCTTCTTCAGATTACTTTTCCATTTATTTAATTATTCATGTGATCTTAGCAGTTTCTTTATTACTTTTTTTTTTTTTTTTGGTTTTTCGAGACAGGGTTTCTCTGTATAACAGCTCTACCTGTCCTGGACTCACTTTGTAGACCAGGCTGGCCTCAAACTCACAGAGATTCACCTGCCTCTGCCTCCCAAGTGCTGGGATTAAAGACATGTGCCACCACCGCCCGGCTACCTTATTACTTTTTTTAAAGTAGTTTATTTTTATTTTTATGTCCATTGGTGTTTTGACTATATGTGTGTCTGTCAGATTGCTTAGAACAGGAGTTACAGACAGTTGTGAGCTGCCATGTGGGTGCTGGGATTTGAACCCTGGTCCTCTGGAAGAGCAGTCAGTGCTCTTAACCACTGAGCCATCTCTCCAGCCCAATCCTCATTACTTTTTATCTCATTGAATTCATAAAAAGATGAAAATGTTTTATCCAGAATTTCCAGATGTTCTCAATGGGATAGTTGCTCAGGTCAGTGTTTTGTTGTGTGCTGGAAATGAGAGGCTTCTCAAGCTTACTGATTATATTATTGCACTTCTGGTCTATGCACCTTTGTGTTTAAAGATTTACTGATTTTTGTATTTTTTAAATATTTATTTATTACTTCAAGTTACATCTCCATCACAGTACCCTCTCTCTGTCCACCCCTCCCAATCCCACCCTCCCACCTTCTCCCCCCATCCCTTCTGTCCTACACCTCCGGAGTGGGGTGTCCCTACATATCAGTCCCCCACCCCAGTTCAGCAGTCATATGAGGGCTAAGAGCCTCCTCATATACTGGGGGCCTACAGGGCAGTACCACTAGGGCAAAGTGTCTCAACAGGTAACAAAGTCTATGTTCCTGTTCCTTTTGGTGCATTGGCTGTAGTATAGTTATCCTGTACTATATAGCTAAAATCTGATTATAAGTGAATAGGTGCCATGTGCATCCTTCTGAGTCTGGGTTAGCTCACTCAGGATGAGCTTTTCTAGTTCCATCCATTTGGCTGCGAATTGCATGATTTCCTTGTTTGTGATAGCTGAGTAGTATTCCATTGTGTAGATGTACCACAGTTTTTTCATCCATTCTTCCGTTGAGGGACATCTTGGTTGTTTCCAGTTTCTAACTATTACAAATAAGGCTGCTATGAACATAGATGAGGAAACTTCCTTGTGGTTTGGTGAGGAATCATTTGGATGTATACCCAGAAGTGGTATGGGTGGGTCTTGAGGTAGAGCTATTCCAAGTTTTCTAAGATATCACCAGACTGATTTCCATAGTGGTTGTACAAGCTTGCACTCCCATCAGCAATGGAGGAGTGATCCCCTTTCTACACAACCTCACCAGCATATGCTGTAATTTGAGCTTTTGATCTTAGCCATTCTGACAGGTGTGAGATGGAATCTCAGAGTCATCTTGAGTTGCATTTCTCTGATGATTAAGGATGCTGAGCATTTCTTCAAGAGTCTCTCAGCCATTAGGGATTCCTCCTTTGTGAATTCTCTGTTTAGCTCTGTTTCCCATTTGGATTATTTGGGTTTCCAAATAATCCAAATAAACCATTGGATTATTTGGTTTCTTGGCATTTAATATCTTGAGTTCTTGGTAAATTATGGATATTAGCCCTCTGTCAGATGTGGGGTTGGTAAAGATCTTTTCCCAATCTGTAGGCTGCTGTTTTGTTCGAATGACAGTGTCCTTTGCCTTGCAGAAGTTTTTCAGTTTCATGAGGTCCCATTTATTGATTGTTGGTCTTAGAGCCTGAGCTGTTGGTGTTCTGTTCAGGAAGTTGTCATCTGTGTTGATGAGCTCAAAGCTTTCCCCCACTTTCTCTTCTATTAGATTTAGTGTGTCCAGCTTTATGTTATATATGGGTGTTTTACCTGAATTGGAGTCTGGGTGCCACATGCATGCAGTGCCCTTGGAGGCCAGAAGAGGGTGTTAGATCCTCTGGAACTAGAGTTACAGACAATTGTGAGGCACTGTTTAGGTGCTGGGAATCAAACCCGGATCCTCTGGAAGACTAGCCAGTGCTCTTAGGCACTAAGCCTCCCTTTCAACCCCATATAAGTCCTGTGTTTTTAAAACATAGATTTTATTCTTAGGACAGATTTACGTTTATAGAAGAAATGCAAAGGTAATATAGAGTTCTCATATGCCCCACATTCACTAATCCTGTTACCGACATCTCAAGTTAATATGATATATTTGACCAGTCAATAATGGTACAATATTATTAGCTGAAGTCCACAAGACATTCCTATTTACTTAGCTTTTGTTTAAATATCTTTCTTATATGTTAGGATCCATACAGCTTATCAATTGTGTGATCCATACATCACATCACATGAATGGGAATTCCTCCTTATGATACTTTTGGCTCTCAGCTCTGACAGCTTCTTTGATAGTTCCTAAGACTTCCCTTGTTTTTGATGACTGTGACAATTTTCAGAAGTACTGGTCAGGTATTTTCTTTCATATCCCTTAGTTGGCCATTACCTGATGTCTGTCTTGTCATTAAAAAAAATATCTCTTGCCAATCTTGAGAGAGAGAGAGAGAATAAACCCAAACTTGCAAAACTAGAGATGAAAAAAAGGTATACTACAATCAATTCTAATGAAACCCAGAAGGCCATTAGGGAATATTTTGAAAATGGGGGGAAAAGGCATTTAGAGGAAATGGATAAATTCCTAGACTCATATGACCTACCAAACTTATATCAGGAGAATATAAAGTTTATATTATAAATGATCTAAACAAGGAAAGTTTAAAGCAGTAACAGTCTCCTAACAAAAGAAATCTCAAGACTGTATGGGCACATTGCCTATATCTGCCAAATCTATTTCCATAAAATAGAACAGAAAAGAATGAGGAAAGAAACCAGCAAGCAAGCAAGCTCTCAGCCCAGCAGTGTAAGTGACCAACACAAATTCAGTGATGCTGTTGCAGAGTTTTGGGTCCCATGTTGCTTTGTTTGGGTTTTTTTTTTTCTTTCTTTCTTTTTTCTTATTGGTCTTTTGCTTGTATATTATAGTTTCCAATTTAGTCTTTGAATTTTTTGTTTTATTTTTTTTGTGTGTGTGTGTTTCTTGTGGATTCTTTGGGGGGGTGGTTGGTTTGTCTTGTTTTGGTTTTTGGTTTGTTTAACTTTGTTTTGTTTGTTTGCCTCTTGGGTTGTTTTATCTGAATAAAGTTGGGTGAGGAGGTAGGTAGGAAGGACCTGGGAGGAATTGGGGGAGGGGAAAGTATGATCAGAATGTGTGAATTTTTTCAATAAAAATGCAAAAACAATTTAAGAACATTAAAATAATAAACTACTGCGTCAATAAGGAATATATATACATATATATGTATATATTTATAGCTAGCAATATATTAAATAAAGGGGAAAACTATCAGAAACCACACAACACACAAGGATGCCTTCTTTCTCTGTTCTTAATACAATGCTTGAAGTCTTGGCTAGAATTAGCTAGTAAGACAAGATGAAGAAACAAAAGGGATACAAACAGGAAAGGAAAGACAGATGTACAAACAAGAAAGGAAAGACTGTGGGCATGATACTTGAAAGACCCTAAAGCAATTGTTCTCATTCTGTGGGTCACGACCCCTTTGAGGTCCAATGATTCTTTCACAGGGATGTCTAAGGAAACAGGATATTTACATTACAGATGTTACATTATGATTCATAGCAATAGCACAGTTACAGTTATGAGGTAGCAACAAAAGTAATTTTATGGTTGGGAGTTACCACAACATGAGGAACTGTATTAAAGGTCACAGAATTAGGAAGGCTGAGAACCACTACCCTAAAGACTCCACCAGAAAAATCTTAGATTTGGTGAATACTTTCAGCAAAGTAGCAGGAAAAATAAATCAACATGAAAAAAACAGTAGCTTTTCTGTATACCAACACAAAACAAAAAACACAAACAAACCCCAAAAAACTTGACAAGAAAGAATTCAAAGGGAAAAACTCACAACAGACGTTAATAACTAGATTTAAAAAATTAAGAACAACCCACAAATAAACATAAAGAAGAAAGTAAAATATCTCTACATTAAGACACTGAAAAAGCTTCTTCTTTGGGAAAACGCCAAATGGCAGAAGATGCTGGTGAAGCGGGAGGGCCCGGGGAGACCCAGGATTAGGAGGCCCATGTGGGGGGTGGGTTTTCCGGGGAGAATTCGGCATCAGTTTTAGGGACCTCTGTCACCGTGACTGTGGTCTCAGCCTCAGGGCTTGTGGAGGTAAAGCTGACGACAAAGAGTGGATCCCTGTCACCAAGTGGGGCCACCTGGTTAAGCACATGAAGATCAAGTCGTTGGAGATCTGCCTGTTCTCCCTGCCCATTAAGGAATCCAGATCAGTGACTTTTTCCTGGGCGCATCCCTAAAGGATGAAGCTCTAAAGATCATGCTAGTGCAGAAGCAGACTCGGGCTGGCCAGTGGACCAGGTTCAAGACTTTTGTCGCTATTGGGGACTACAATGGTCATGTTGGTCTCTGTGTTAAATGCTCCAAGGAGGTAGCCACTGCCATTTGAGGGGCCATCATCTTGGCCAAGCTTTCCATCATCCCTGGGGCTACTGGGGGAACAAGATTGGGAAGCCCCACACTGTTCCATGCAAGGTGACAGGCTGCCGTGCCTCTGTGTTGGTGCGTCTCATCCCTGCTCCCAGAGGTACTGGCATCATCTCTGCCCTGTGCCCAAGAAGCTACTGATGATGGCTGGTATTGATGACTGTTCCACATCATCCAGGGGCTGCACTGCCACCCTGGGCAACTTTGCCAAGGACACCTTTGATATCATCTCCAAGACCCACAGCTACCTGACCCCCAACCTCTGGAAAGAGACAGTGTTTACCAATTCTCCTTATCAGGAATTCACTGACCATCTTGTCAAAACCCACACCAGAGTCTCTGTCCAGAGAACCCAGGCTCCGGCTGTGGCTACCACATAAAGGTTTTTGTACAAGAAAAATAAAGTGAATTAACAAGCCTGGAAAAAAAAAAAGGACACTAAAAAAAGAAATCGAGGAAGACTTCAAAAGATGGAGAGTCCACCCATGATTATGGACTGACAGAATTAGTATTGCAAAACTGACTATATCACAGAAATTAATCTATAGATTCAAAGAAATCTCCACAAAATTTCAGCAATAGTTTTCATAGAAGTACCAAAAACAATCCTTAAACTCATATGGTAGCATAAAAGACTAGAGCAGAAAAAGAATTACTAGATGTATCACAATAGTTGACCCAAATTATGCTACAAAGACATAGTAACAACAGCGACAAAAAGCATGGTACTGGAAAACAAAAACAAGCAAACCAAACAACAATGAAACAGTCAGGCAGACCAATGGGATAGTCTAGAGGACCTGAAAACAAGCCCACATAGCTATGACTGGTCAGTCTTTGACAAAGGTGTCAAAATTACACATGTGAGCAAAGACAAGTCTCTGTACTGGGAAAACTGGGTAGGCATTCGGAAAAGAATGAAACTGGATTTTTTTATTTCTTCACCCTGCACAAAAGTCAGTTCAAACTGGATCAGAGAGCTATAGCTCTGAAATTGCTAGAGAGAATTTCAAGCAAAATGCTTCCTGAGACATAGGCAAGGACTTTCTGTCAAACATTTGGAGTTCACAAGAAATAACAGCAAAAACTGGCAGACACTTGTGCATGGAATATAAAAGCTTACACACAGTCACCCAACAATCTGCAGTGGAAAGGCAGAGTAGAAAATGTATTTGCCAGCTATACATCTAACGGAGGATTAATATTTAGACGGGGGATGATAATGTGTAATGATTTATATGCATAAAAATGTCAAGATGAAATCCATTTTTTGTTAACAATTTTTTTTAAATTAAAAAGTAGATAGGAAGCCGGGCGGTGGTGGCGCACGCCTTTAATCCCAGCACTTGGGAGGCAGAGGCAGGCGGATCTTTGTGAGTTCGAGGCCAGCCTGGTCTACAAAGCAAGTCCAGGACAGCCAGAGATATTCAGAGAAACCCTGTCTCGAAAAAACCAAAAAAAAAAAAAAAAAAAAAAAAAAAAAAAAAAAAAAAAAAAAAAAAAGTAGATAGGAGAAAATAAGAATAAAACTTAAAACTACAGAAGTTTCTAAATTTAGAAACATAGACTTTTCATAATAGTGTTTAAGACGTACTAAGCAGGGGCTGGAGAAGTGGCTCAGAAGTTAAGAGCACTTGCAGAGGCCCCAGGTTCAATTCCCAACACCCACATGTTGGCCCTTGCTTTCCACCTTGTTGAAGCACTGTCTTTCTTGTTTCTGCTGATGTCATGCTTCCTCCAGGCTAGCTGGTCTGTAAGCTGCTAGGCAGTTCTGTCTCTGTCTCCCATCTCATCTCAGGAGTACTTAGGTTACAGCCGTGTGCTTCTGCATTGGGTTTTTGTTTTGTTTTGTTTTCATTTTGCTTTTAGTGCAGGTTGCAGGGATTGAACCCCTGTCTTCAGGCCTGTGCAGCTGATGCCTTTACTCACCGATCTCTCTCCTTGCTATTATTTGATTGGCTTTCCTGTAGGCCACTGAAACCTCAGACCTGGCCCTATAACCTGCTTTGAGTGGAGTGGACAAAACACAGGTGGGGAGATTCTAGGTGCTTTCCAGTCTTCTGCTCCGTTGAACCTGCTGACTCTTGAGAATATCCAAACATGTTCACAAGAGGCTAATGCTGGGATTACAGGCACGTCTTCCCAATGTCCAGCTTCAGTGAAGGTGTTTATGAACAAAGAAATGTCATGATAAAAAGCATTTATGGATGAAGTTAATTAGAGTTGGGGAGGCCCTGGGTTCTATTTCTGCCGTGCCTCCCTTCCTGCCCCAGTTAATAAATAAAGATTGGACTAAGAGTAAGACAGAAAAATCACCTAGAAAACTCTTGCATTGTACAGATGAAAAGTAATAAGGTTCCAAGATCAGAGTGGTGTTGCCAGTAATGGGATGAAAGCTATTTCAGAGGCTGACTTGACCACAGAACATCTCGGAACCAAGGAGTATTAAACAAAGGGACAGCAGTGCTCAAAGATTGACACTGAGATGCTGAATCTGAATGACAGGCTCCATCACAAGGAAGGAAGATGCAGAAAAAGATGATTTGAGGGCAAAATAAGTAGGTTAGATTTGCTTCACAGCTATGTGGATATATAGCTAAGGTTATAAAAAATGCACTATTTTTTGTTTGTTTGTGTTTGTTTTTGTTTTTAGGTTTCTCTGTGTAACAGCCCTGGCTATCCTGGAACTCACTCTGTAGACCAGGTTGACCTTGAACTCACAGAGATCCGACTAGTTCCCAAGTGCTGGGATTAAAGGTGTGCGCCACCATGCCTAGCACGCTATGTTTTTTTTTTTTTTTATGAGAAGAAAAGAAGTAGGATGAAGAACTGAGTGATAATAGCAGGTTGTTCTGTTAGCAGCAGCCGACTGGAGAGAAGACTGCCGTAACCGTAACTTTTCCCACACATCAAGAAAACAAATGGTAAGTGTGATGTCTAGTGACCATGCGGAGCGCTTGTTCAAGAGCCTTGATTCTCAGGAGAATGGACACTTCTTTGCTTTATTTTCTTCCCAGGATGTTGGTGCCAAGCAGGTGTCCTCAGACCAGGGCATAAAAAACCCACGAGCATCGTGGTCAGGTCATAGGGGTGAAGGACATTGCAGAGACCAGGAGGCACAAGAGCAGTAAGCCGATCCTCCCTGATGGGAAGAGCTGACACTCGTGGGACCCCACAGGCAACCCAGGGTGCTCAGGGCAGCCTGGAATGGTATTTGAGGCTCACAGCAGCATCGGAGGTGACTGTCTCCTGTTGCAGTCAGGAGTAGGAAACATTAGTAGACATTTTAAATCATCCCACAGTGAGGAAATTGTTAAGTGAAGACTCAAACCCAGGTCTGAAAGATGCTGAAGACACCCAGGTCCTGTCTTGTTTCCTTCCCTAGGATGCTCAGCACACAGAGAGGGGGACAGTGCGGCTTGGTTCTTGGAATCAGGGACAAGGTGGGTCACTGGGCCACTCACTAAATGGGCTTCAGGAACTGAATTGGCTGCACTCAGCAGCCTGTCTTCTGGAGAACGCGCCTGTATGTGGGCAATTCTGTTGGTTGTTACTGAACTGAGTAATGTGTTCAGAGTCCCACAAAGACCCTTAAAATCGCCTCCGCTCTCTGATTTCTTTGTAAACCACACATCAAGATCATCTGGAGAGATTTTAGGGAGAGGTGAGTGGGCGTTTTCCCACATTTAGGAACCAGACTTCCTTGAGATGCAATTTGGGAACCTGTAAGACAGTTCCCCTGACGATTATGCGGGGAGCCAGGTTTGGAACTGTTGAAAGTATCCCGAAGAACGGGCTCTCGGGTGTGGGGATGGCTTTCCTCTTTGAAAGGGTCAGATGGGGAAGCCTAAGGAAGCCCCGTGGACAGAAAGGCCCACTAGCTTCCTTCCTCAACCTCCCCCTTCTCCTGATTCCTGCAGTCCTGCCATTCGCAGGCAGGACAGTGACACTTGGAACGCCAGCACCACACAGTGGAAAGGAACAAACACTACAGCGCTGCGTGCATGGCAGGACGGTGCTTTAATAGAGTCAGGGGTTGCAGGTGCCCACGTGTCCAGTAGGGGCAGCACTCCCCACGTGTTTACGTGTGGACCTTCAGGCAGTCATTTCATGGGAAATCCCTGGAGAGGACACGGTGGTGGAGACCTGTGCTAGATCTGAAATCTCAATCCTCTACATTGTGAAACTAGAATAAACTTGGGAGAGACTAAGTGTAGAGGCATGAACAACTTTTGTCTTGAAATTAAACTTACTGTGTATGACTGTCGTGGTTGGTGTATACCATAGTACCACCAACCTTCTGGGTGGCTTCCTAAATACAAGTCTGACACACACCCAGTGTCAGACATTTCCTTGGAGATAATTATTTTTTAATGTGTACATGAATCAGATATTAATTAACAATTCGACTTCTTTTTTAGTGATATTTCAACCGATGACACATGGGTTTATTATGTTGGTGGGACAGGATTGGATGACAATAGTACTGGTTTTATTGTTGTTGGAGGGAGTGTTTAAGATTTATCTATTGTTTTTATTTGTATGTGTGTGAAGATTCATGAGTTTGTGAGTGTCATGTGTGTGCATGTGCACACAGAAGCCAGAGGGTTCATATCCCCTGACACTGGAGTTATAGCTGGAAGCTGCTTTATCACTGTGGGGCTGAACCCCTGTCCTCTGCAAGAGCAGTTCATACACTTAACCACTCCATCTCTCCAGCTCCAGTAAAGTTGTTTTATTTATTTTTTTAGACAAGGTCTCTCTCTCTTTCACTCTCTCTCTCTCTCTCTCTCTCTCTCTCTCTCTCTCTCTCACACACACACACACACACACACACACACACACACACCTAGCTCTGGCAGTCCAGGGACTTGCTATGTAGACCAGGCTAGCCTTGAACTCAAGAGATCCACCTGCCTCTGCTAGGATTAAAGGTGTGTGCCACCACCATATCTGGCTTAATTATGCATGTTTTTATTGGTTCTCACCTGGCAAAGTTTTCTCTCTCTCCCTACCCTCTCCCAGTATAGATTTCTGATATTTGTACCTGGATACATTCCTTTCAATGGCACGCTTAGCCACTCAGCTAAATTAACACACCTGGAATAAATATATAATAAAGTATACACAAATCTGCTCAACTGCCTGGTTGTTTTCTTTTCTTTTTGAAAATTAATTAATTACATTTTATGCTGCATAATATGTGTATGTCTTTATAGAGCACAAATGGTAATTTATGGTAATTCAATACATACAACTTTAATAGTCAATCAGGATAATAAACATTTCCTGTTCTTCAAACATAAGTTATTCTCTAAATTTTTAATTGCATTAACTTATTTATTGTGTGTGGGGGGGGGCATGTATAAGCCGTGGCACACACAGAGGACAATGTGTGGGAGTTGGTTCTCTCCTTCCATTTTGTGTGACCTGAAGATCAAATTCAGGTCATTGGGCATGGCAGGAAGTGCTTTTACCGGCTAAGCCATCTGGTTGACCCAAACATAGGTCATTTTTATATGTTGGAAATTTCAACGTTTAGTCCATTTAAAATAGCTTTTTTTTTTTAAACCTCTTGTCACTTTGTGATTCTCTCACCCTGCCTGTATTTGACTGCTCTTATTGAAATCAGTGTTGGCCTTTCTTCCCACTTTCTACTTCTGCTCCCACTCAACAGTAATCACTATTCAGTTCCATTCTACACAAGATTAACTTAATAGTTTCCACAAACAAATGTGTGTGCACTGTATTTTACTTTTGTGTCTAGCTTATTTCATTTGACATAATGACCTCCAGTTGCACCCATGTTGCCGCAAATCACAGGACTTCATTCCTTTTTGTGGCTCCATCATTTCAAACTCCATTCATCCACTAAAGGACATATGGGTCGATTCCACATTTTTACATTTGTGAACAGTGCTGCAATAACCACAGTAGCGTAAGGGCCTTTTGGGGGGGTAACAATGTTGTCATCTTTGAACTTATATCAGTAGTGGGGCCACTGATTTCTACGGTTTCTGTTTTCAATTTTGTGAGAAATTTCCATATTGTTTTTATGGCTGTTATAATTTACTTTCCCTTTAACAATCTTCTTATTGGTTTTTTGGGGGGGAGGATTGTTTGTTTGTTTTGTTTTTTGTTTCTTTGATAATAGTAATCCTAACTGGATGAAGTGAAAGGTTTTTTTTTTTTAAGATTTCTTTTTTAGGCATGTGTATTTATTTCTTCTGTAAGTATTCACTGTGTGTGTGTGTGTGTTTGTGCATATCCAGGCACTTGCAGAGGCCACATGGGGGCATTAGATACTCTGGAGTTAGAGTTACTGGCAGTTGTAAACTGTATAATGTGGGTGCTGGGAGCTGAACTCAAGTCCTCTGGAAGAACAGCAAGTACTACTAACCACTGGGCTACCTCTCCAGCCCGTGGTATTCAGCTTTTGAATTCATTATACGTTCGGCCTATCAATCACAAGCAGAAGAATGGAATTAGGTCCTCTGTTCTCTGTACACAATAATCAACTCAGAGCGGATCAAGGGCCTTCAGGCTCATACAGATTGCAAAAGTCAAGATTTCATCCTTTCATGGTTGAATAGTATTCCACAGTGTATTGATACCATTGATTTTTGGTTTCATTCGTTTGATTGGGTTGATTCAATTTTTTAGCCATTTATCCCTTGACGGGCATTTGGGTTACTTCCATATCTTGGTTTGTGAGAATATGATGGTGTAATGAACACGAGAGTACAGGTGGGTCTTTAGCATGCCAACTTCATCTCATCTGGATAGAGTTCTAGTAGTAGGGTCTTTTTTCTTTTTTTGATTTTCAAGACATGGCTTCTCTGTGTATTAATGGCTGTCCTGGACTCACTTTGTAGACCGAGTTGGCCTTGAACTCACAGAGATCCACCTGCCTCTGCCTCCCGGGTGCTGGGATTAAAGGCGTGCGCCACCACGCCCGGCTGGTAGTGGGGTCTTTCAGTACTTCAGTATTTTGTCTGTTTTATTGAGAAAGGGTCTTGTGTGCCCTGACTTACTGTGTGACTGAGGATGACCTTTAATTTCTGATCCTGCCTCTATCTGCCTAGTACTGGGATTGCAGACCTATTTTTAATTGTGTATGTGTGTGTGTGTGTGTGTGTGTGTGTGTGTGTGTGTGTGTGTGTGT
>CAJQZJ010000528.1:736612-774218 GCA_907164525.1 Lophiomys imhausi | reverse complement strand
TGTGTGTGTGTGTGTGTGTGTGTGTGTGTGTGTGTGTGTGTGTGTGTATGGTGTGTGCGTGTGTACACATGTGTGCTGGTGAGCATGTCTATGCGTGTGCACAAAGTGAAGGGTGGTGGAAGTCTTCCTCACTCATATTCTGTCTTGGACTCTCGCTGAACCTGAACTTGCTATTTTGATGGGGCTGGCTGGCCAGTGAGCTCCAAGGATCCACCTGTCTCTGCCCCCACAACACTGACGTTACAGCGGTGTGTACCTCTGCCCAGTGTTCTTCCTTGGGTAATCTGCCTGCCTCAGCACCCCAGTGCTAAGCATGTCCAGCTTTTGATGCACATGCTTGGAATTTAAGCTCGGGTTCTCATGTGTGCACAACAAATGTTCTTACCCCAGTATCTTTTCCCTATTTTTTAATTTTGAGAAACCTCCAAAATATTTTTCATAACACTTCAGTAATTTTCAATCTCACTATCAATGATCCTACTTTTAAAATTCTATTTTGGGTAAGATTGAACCCAAGGCCTTGAGCATGCTAGATAAACACTCTACCTCACTGACCTACATCTCCAGACCATTTTTTGTTGTTGTTTTGTTTTGTTTTTTCAAGACAGGATTTCTCTGTGTAGTCCAGGCTGACCATGAACTTACTATGTAGACCAGGCCAAGTTGGCCTTGAACTCACAGAGATCAACTTGCTTCTGCCTCCTGAGTGCTGGGATTAAAGGCATGCGCCACCACCGCCTGACAAGACCCTTATTTTTAAATAGATGTATATGGGCCTCTACTTTGGGAGGAGCACTATGAAGGGTGTTGGGGTTTTTTGTTTTGTTTTGTTTTTTTCCATCGCATAGTGTTTTTCTGACAAGGCCCAGTGAGTCGGTTTCTCAGCTTTTACTTCTAGCTGCTTGGCTCTTTAGAATGACCTTCAAAGCTAACATCCTGTGGGCTCCAGTAACAGTTTTCTGCACTGCCTTGTTTCTTCTAATGCATTATCTGCCTCCTTGATCAGACTAAACTTTTGTACTGCAGGCTTCACACCAAGATTTCTCATGTCTTCAGGGCACTGGCCTCAAGTTGTTGATCTTGCTTTTACCTGTACGATATAAATATTGAGGTTGGTATTTTGAATGATGAAGAAAGATATTTTAGAAGAGAGAGAAGTAAAAAAAACAGAGAGAGGAATTTTTAAAAATGTTTCTAAAAGACTGATTCACCAAGGAAAGGAAGTGTCAGGTACCAGAAACATGATGATGGAGTGAAAGGACAGCTGAAAACTCATGTCTTGATCTACAACTGCAAGGGAGAGAGAGAGAGAGAGAGAGAGAGAGAGAGAGAGAGAGCATTGGGAATCATACGAGTTTCTTGAAACCTAAAAGCTTGCTACCAGTGACATGCCTCCTCCACCAAGACCACACCTCTTGATCCTTCCCAAACAGTTCCACCAGTTGGTGAACAAGTATTCAAATAAATGAGTCATTCTCATTCAAACCTCCACATTCCACTCCTAGGCCCTCACAGGCTTACAGTCATATCTTAACACAAAATGCATTTAGTTCAATTAAGAAAGTTCCCATTCTCAATCACAGTCTCAACATTGTTTGAAAAGCCAGTCTCTTCTGAGACTCAAGGCAATTTCTTAATTGTAAGCCCCTGTAAAATAAAAAAGCAGATTACATACTTCCAACACACAGTGGCACATAAAATACATTAATTCCAAAGGGGAGGAATGGGAGCATAGTGAAGAAATATTGAACTAATGCAAAACTAAAACCCAGCCATGTAACTCCAAATCCTATAGTTTTATGTCCAGTGTCAAAGGGCTTAGATAGCTTTCAACTTTGCTGCCTGAAAATACACTTCTCTACCTTGAGCTAGGTCCACTTTTTGTACACATCTCTCCTTAATGAATGTCTCACAGCTCTTAGGGTCTCGCTTAGGGCCTCAAACATAACCCAGGCTTCAAATCCATAATTTTATACAAAGGCCCCTTAAGGTCTCTTGTCCTCTGAGAGCACAGGGACTTCCCTACCACACATTGCCTGCCCTCAGCAGCTCCCTGAAACCATGAAGAAAGAATCCATGTAGGGGTTAGATAAATTAGATTTAGAAAATATATAGGAGTTTCTGATACTGTCTCTTAATTCGGGGCCTGAAGAGCATTATCAGCATGAAGTCAGCAAAAACAGGAAAGACTTAATAGACTGAAAAACAAGGTTGAAGTCAGGAAAAACAGGAAAGACTCAATAGACTTGAAGAAACAAAGTATCTGGCCTGACATTGTTTTCAGCTGCTAAGTGGGCAGAGCACAAATTAAGCTGAAACAGAGTTCCTCCTATTCGAGGACAGTGCATGGAGCCCAGAAGAAAAGAGGCCCCTGATGCTAGAGAGCTCCAAGAGTCCTGCTGAAAAAAGGGCTGGCCATTGATGGCCAGCTCTCTCCCTGAAACAGAAAGAAGCCGGTGAGCAAACAAAGCCTGAGCAAGACACCACAAGGCCAAGGACTGGACCCTGTGGCTCAGCTTTTGCCTGGAGGGGTTTGATCTGTCCAAACAGTGGCCTAAATGAAACTGTGCCTGGCTTTAAGGACTGAGGCAGAGCAGCTGAGTTCCTGATTCAAAAGAGGTAAGTTGGCCTGCAGACGGCTGGGGTCTCCCACAGAGAAGAAAGCATGAAGCCTTATTTAAGGTGAGACTGCAATAACCAACTTACCCTGACGAACCTGCATCTGAGAGATCCAGAAAAAGGACTGCTAAGTGTGTTAAAGAATCTACAACAAAGACTGTGTTCCTGACGACTGAGGACCTGCCCCAGAGACTGTATCATTCTAAAAGGTTATGAAAGTAGTTGTTACAATTATCAATAGGTTTAGTGGATAGGTTAAAGGGGTTGTAGGAATTTATAGGATTAATAGTTAAGAAATTGTTGGTTTTGTTATAAGTGAATTTAGTAATAAATAAATAAGTGATAAATAATAATTTAAAAGTTCGGTTACAGGTGGCGCTCAACGTGGTAAGGCATTATGGGTAATTTTATTTTCAAAACTATAGAGAAAACTGCAGATTTTGAAACTGTGATGCCAGTTGTTGACAATATGGCAATGTTTACTGCTGACCTCTACACTGTTTTTCAATCAGACCAAATGTTTTATGCTGTTTACTTTTTTTTATTTTATTGGTTTGTCATAAGGAAGACGTCTGTTACACAATTAAAAATTATGGAAATGCAGATTGAGGAGCTTAAGAAAATTCTGGCAGGGCAGGTGACTGGAACTGAGAAAATGGCAAGTTCTTTTCTAGCTAGGTCTCCACAGTCGCCGCATGTACCAGTAGAAAAGCCGCCGTGTGTGCCAGTAGGAAACCAGGTAGGTAATGGTGCTAATGTGGAACCAAGTGCGCCCCCAGAGGAGCTGCATGGTACTGCACAATCACCATCAGCTTTTCTAGTTATGTTTCAAATTAGGCCTGATAATAACGGTCAACTCAATCAGGAATTAACATGGCGTCCAATAGACATTTTAAATTTAAAAAGATTTAAGGAGTCTATTGTCTCTTATGGAATGCACTCATCATTCGTTAAACAGATGCTAAATAATTGGGCTATACAAAATAGAGTCATTCCCCAAGATTGGAAGGGACTGATATCAGCTGTGCTAGAAGGTAGCCAGCAATTACAATGGTTGTCATGGTGGAGACATGAAGCCACAAAATTAGAGCAGCAAAATATGGCAAGGGGAATAAATGTTACAACCCACCAAATGCTTGGTGAGGGACCTTATGCTGACATACAGTTACAGACTCAATTTGAAGATGTTGTCATCGAACAATGTCGTGTTGCAGCTCTGAGGGCCTGGGATATGGTGGCTGAGGCTGGAAAAAGGTTTACTTCATTTACCAAGATAATACAAGGTCCTCAGGAAACCTTCTCAGACTTTTTAGGGAGATTGACTTCAGCTGTGGAGAGAGATGTAGATAACCCTGATGCCAGACAGGACTTGATAAATGCCTTGGCATATGAAAATGCAAATGCTGAATGTCAAAGGGCAATTAGGCCACTGAAAGCTCGAGGAGCCCCAGTAGATGAATGGATAAGAGAAACAGCTGATATTGGTTTTCAAGAGCATCAGACTAATGTCATAGCACAAGCAGTTGCTAGGGGTCTTAATGAGTGCTTTAAAAATGGTGAACTTGGTCATTTCCAAAGATATCGTAAGGCTGAATCCTCCAGAACTCGAAATGATAGGTGCCTGGACTCTGCAGAACATGGTCATAGAAGGGAACGAACAGCTTTTACTGGCGAACATGGTCGTAGAAGGGAACAAACGGCTTCTAATGGCAATAGAAGGTTAAGGTCTCCAGGATTTTGTACTTGTTGTGGAAAAGGTAAACACTGGTCCCAGGATTGTAGAGCTAAAACGGATGTCAGAGGTAACCCCTTGCCGGGAAACGAGGGGAGGGGCCTACCGGTTCAGGCCCCTCAAAACAATGTGAACCGTCATCCATCATCCAACCAGAGGGAAACAGACAGGCAGGAAGAACAAAATTAACTATTGCTGATCTTTTACAGGCTACTGAAGGTATTACAGTTTTAGATTTGACCACAGATCAATCTAAAACATTATCCAAAACAGATGAATGTTATATGTTAACCACTGGTATCTATGGTCCTTTACCATCAGGGACAATAGGATTAATATTTGGAAAAAATGGATTAGCTTGTCAAGGATTCTTTATTCATCCAGGTATTATAGATGGAGACTTCAAGGAAGAAATTAAAATTATGACATCCATATGGAAAGAGATGACAATTAATGCAGGGGACAAAATTGCCCAACTGCTGCTGTTTCCTTACACCAAGGGCAAGGTTGTTCCAATAGACAGAACAGGAGCAGTTGAAAATAGTGGAAAACGTGTGTATTGGCAAACAATGGTGAGTGATATGAGACCAAAATTAAAAATACAAGTGAATGGTATTGAAATAAAGGATTGCTTGACACAGGAGCGGATGTCACTGTCCTCTCACATGAGTCTTGGAATTCAAACTGGCCACTTCAAAGGGTTCCTACACATTTTATAGGAATTGGTAAATTATCACATGTAAAACAAAGTGTACGATGGCTTAACTGTGTGGGACCAGAAGGGCAAACAGGGAAGTTGAGACCTTATGTGGCTGATGTACCCATAAATTTATGGTGAAGGGATCTCTTACAACAATGGAGTACTCAAATTAATATTCCTACAATGCCAGAAATAACAAATGATGAAATGATGGATGCTTTTGAGGAAGGTATTGATATACATACTCAACAACAATTGCAAGCAATGTCTAGTGTCCAAACACAGGACACCCCAGACATTGAGATTATAGATACTTTTGAGGAAGGTATTGATGTGAGTACTCAACAACTGCAAGCTATATCTAGTGTCCAAACACAGGACACCCCAGGTATCGAGTTTCCAAATTTATACTAGGGGCCACTGCTGAAATTCCAACAGCCCTACCCTTGAAATGGCTATCAAATAAACCAGTGTGGCAAGAGCAGTGGCCCATAACAAAGGAAAAATTGGAGGCTCTTGAGCAATTGGTAAAAGAACAGCTGGAGGCTCATCATATAGAAGAGTCTACCAGCCCATGGAATTCTCCTGTGTTTGTGGTAAAAAAGAAATCGGGTAAATGGAGAATGGTAACAGATTTAAGAGCTGTGAATAGAGTAATTCAACCTATGGGTCCTTTGCAGCCTGGTATGCCTTTACCTTCTCTGTTACCAAAGTCATGGCCTTTAATAGTAATTGATTTAAAAGACTGCTTTTTCTCAATTCCATTACATAAGAATGATAGGGAAAGGTTTGCCTTCTCTGTACCTACTCTTAATAACAGTAGGCCAATCAAGAGGTATTGTTGGAATGTACTTGCACAGGGAATGTTGAATAGTCCAACTCTGTGTCAATATTTTGTACAAAAACCATTAGAAATAATGCGTAAGCAGTTTCCTCGATCTATTATCTATCATTATATGGATGATATTTTGTTGGCTGATTCTGATGTAGTTGTTTTAGAGAACTTATTTAAGGAAATGCAAAGAATTCTACCACTATGGGGGTTAAAAATTGCTCCTGAAAAAATACAAAGAGGAGATTCAATCAACTATTTGGGTTATAAAACAAGTCAACAGAGAATAAGATCGCAAAAGGTACAAATCCATAGAGACCAATTGAAAATTCTTAATGATTTTCAAAAATTAATGGGAGATATAAATTGGCTAAGGCCCACACTTGGTTTAAGTACTCATGAGTTAAGTAATTTGTTTCAAACATTACAAGGGGATTCAAATATAAAAAGTCCAAGATGTTTAACTGCTAAGGCAGAAAAGGAATTAATGTTGGTAGAACAAAGATTGCAAGATGCATACATAGATCGAATTGATCCCCAACTTGATTGTATTTTGGTCATTTTACCATCAACTCATTCTCCTACAGGGCTTATTATGCAATGGGAAGATAGTATTATGGAATGGATTTTCTTACCACATAAATAAAGTAAAAAATTAAAGACATACATAGAAAAGATATCTGAATTAATTGTAAAAGGTAGAATAAGACTATGTCAATTATCAGGAATGGACCCGGCTGAAATAGTAGTGCCTCTTACTAATGCTGAGATTATGTCATTGTGGGTAATCAATGAAGATTGGCAAAGAGCTTGCAGTAATTATTTGGGAGAAATTAATAACAAATTTCCAAAAAGCAAACGTATACAATTTATAAAAAGAACTATTTGGATTCTTCCTCGTATTGTAAAGGGAACACCAATTCCTGATTCACCAACCTTCTATACTGATGCTAACAAGATGGGAATGGCAGGTTATAAGACAGACAAAATCAGCAAGGTAATCAAAAGTCCATATACCTCAGTTCAAAAAGCAGAATTGTATGCAATCCTTATGGTGTTATTAGATTTTCCAGAGTCTCTTAACATAATTACAGATTCTCTATATGCAGAAAGAGTTGTGTTGCACATAGAAACTGCTGAATTTATTCCCGATAACACAGAATTAACTTCTTTATTTATACAATTGCAACAGGTCATCAGAAGTAGAAATAATCCATTATATATAACCCATATTCGATCCCATACAGGTTTGCCAGGTCCACTGGCACAAGGAAATGAGGAAATTGACCAGTTACTCATAGGAAATGTGTTGGAAGCCTCAAAATTTCATCAGAAACATCATGTTAACAGTTCAGGTTTAAAGAAAAAATTCTCTATTACCTGGCAACAAGCCAGGGAAATAATTAAAAAATGTCCTACGTGTTCTCTGTATAACCAAATTCCATTACCTGCTGGTAGTAACCCTAGAGGTACTAAAAAGAATGAAATTTGGCAAATGGATGTTTTTCATTTTGCAGATTTTGGAAAACAAAGGTACATACATCATACCATTGATACATACTCCGGGTTTCAATGGGCAACTGCTTTAAGTTCTGAAAAATCTGATTGTGTTATTGCACATTTGTTAGAAATAATGGCATTTATGGGTGTACCTGCACAAATTAAGACTGATAATGCTCCTGCATATGTATCTAATAAGATGAAGCAATTCTTTGCATATTATAATATAAAACATGTTACTGGTATACCACACAATACTACAGGACAAGCAATTGTAGAAAGAGCTAATCGTACCTTAAAAGAGATGCTTTTTAAACAAAAGGGGGAATTAAAGAATCCCAGGGATAGATTACACAATGCATTGCTAACTTTGAATTTCCTAAATGTTGGTGAAAAGGGTATCACTGCAGCTGAGAGACATTGGGTTACACAAAAAACTGAGGAATTAAATCAACCAATATATTATAAGGATATGTTAACTTTAGAGTGGAAACCTGCAATGGTTTTAAGATGGGGACGTGGTTATGCCTATGTGTCTACAGGGAACGAAAAAATGTGGTTACCAACAAAACTTATAAAGATTAGATCTGACCAGGGAGAACCTCCCATTAGCTGAAATATGAATGTCTTCGCATGGTAAGAATATTTTATTAACTTTATGGTGTTCATGATATTCCAATCTTTTATCCAGGATGGACAGAGTTTATGCCTTAAAATGGACTTACAAAGTTGTTCTATGCCTTCCATTTGCTCAAATTTAGAGCAAAAATTTATTTTCAGAGCCAAGGACTGAATGACAATAACAAGACAAATGGGCCAGAAGATTCAACCTAACATACTGCTTCAATCACTGTTTTCTTAAAAACTTTGCATGCAAATCATTTTTAAAAGCACTAGTCCAAAAAATGATCAATCTTACAGAGACTGGACAATAAAAGCTATAGGTAACTTTCCCGAGAATTGGCCAATATCTCAATTTTTGAAGGGTACCCAAAAATATTTACACTCCATTCCCAAAAGATGGGTTGGAAGTTTTTGGTGTGTGTTATGTTAAGTGTTGTGATTGTTTGTTGTCGTCTGAGACGAATGGATATAAGTTATGTGTTGTGAATTGGATTTGAGGATTTTCTTTTTTCCCTCATTCTATTTTTTGTCTCTTTTATTATTAAAAGCTTAAGATTATTTTGTTATATTGGTAGAAATTTAAGATTCTGTTTATTGATGCAAGTTTAAAAATGTTTTGTATGTAATAGAAAGTAAGTTTATTGATAAGAATTTAAAATGTTTTGTTTGCTTTAATGTCTTTTGTCAAAAGAAGTAAATACAACTATGTAATGTGAGAAGTTTAAGGTTATTTTAACACTTGCTTTAATGTATATTGATAAAAATTTAAAGTTAGTTTATGTATTGTACATAGACAATTTATTTACATTATATATGTAGATATTATGTAGATTTATTTTTTATTTTACTAGAAGGGGAATAGGTAGGGGTTAGATAAATTAGATTTAGAAAATATATAGGAGTTTCTAATACTGTCTCTTAATTCGGGGCCTGAAGAGCATTATCAGCATGAAGTCAGCAAAAACAGGAAAGACTTAATAGACTGAAAAACAAGGTTGAAGTCAGGAAAAACAGGAAAGACTCAATAGACTTGAAGAAACAAAGTATCTGGCCTGACATTGTTTTCAGCTGCTAAGTGGGAGGAGCCCAAATTAAGCTGAAACAGAGTTCCTCCTATTTGAGGACAGTGCATGGAGCCCAGAAGAGAAGAGGCCCCTGATGCTAGAGAGCTCCAAGAGTCCTGCTGTAAAAAGGGCTGGCCATTGATGGCCAGCTCTCTCCCTGAAGCAGAAAGAAGCCAGTGAGCAAAGAAAGCCTGAGCAAGACACCACAAGGCCAAGGACTGGACCCTGTGGCTCAGCTTTTGCCTGGAGGGGTTTGATCTGTCCAAACAGTGGCCTAAAGGAAACGGTGCCTGGCTTTAAGGACTGAGGCAGAGCAGCTGAGTTCCTGATTCAAAAGAAGTAAGTTGGCCTGCAGACGGCTGGGGTCTCCCACAGAGAAGAAAGCATGAAGCCTTATTTAAGGTGAGACTGCAATAACTAACTACCCTGACGAACCTGCATCTGAGAGATCCAGAAAAAGGACTGCTAAGTGCGTTAAAGAATCTACAACAGAGACTGTGTTCCTGACGACTGATTACCTGCCCCAGAGACTGTATCATTCTAAAAGGTTATGAAAGTGGTTGTTATAATTATCAATAGGTTTAGTGGATAGGTTAAAGGGGTTGTAGGAATTTATAGGATTAATAGTTAAGAAATTGTTGGTTTTTGTTATAAGTGAATTTAGTAATAAATAAATAAGTGATAAATAATAATTTAAAAGTTCGGTTACAAATCCATGACCCCTTTACTCTTGAATCTTCACCACATAGACAACACTGCCAAGTTTGAATGCCAGTTTGGAATGGATCCCCACCCCGTGGAACCACATTATCAGCAGCCTTTGGTTGAGGTTGTTTTAGGGTCAGAAAAACCCTTAGGACTTTTTTCTTTCCCAAGCTGGAGGTTTAGCTAAGTGGGGTCTTTCTCTGAGGGCACCCTCCCTTTATTCCAGTGCAGATTAGGTTTCTCCGTATTCTTCTTATTTCATTCAGTGCAAGCGTTGGCTCTAACATAAAGTTTCCTGGTGCTCCTTCTTCTTTAAATTGTACATTTTTCTGCTTCATTTGATTTTTCTTTCATCGTCAACTATAAGAATGATAACTGATATGCATGTGACACAGTCAGAGTCAATATTCTTCTGTCTTGAAAATTCCTCTGCCAAAGAAACTGATCTTTTCCTTTTAAACTTAGTCCCAGGCAAGTGCTTAGGACAAGGACAGAAAGCAGCCACTGTTTTTGTTGAAGCACCACAAGAAGGGTCTCTAGCCCAGTTTTGAGTATTATTCCTACTGATCCGGGCCTCTTTAGTCCATGGAGCTTTCAGCACTATTCTTTTCCAAGTTCCTACTAGGGTAGCCCATTAAACTCTGCTTACAGTGTTCAACCACGTTCCTAGTCCAAAGTTTTAAAGTCTCCATATTCCTCTAAAACACTGCATAGTCAGGCAGATCTCCCACAGCAATACCCCATTCCTGGTACCAACTTCTGCCTTAGTTTTCTATTGCTGTGATAAGACACCGCGACCATGGTAACTTATAGAAGGAAGAGTTTGTTGGGCTTACATTTCCAGAGCGATAAGAGCCATCAAGCAAGCATGGTTGCTCACATCTTAAACTGCAATAAGTAAGCCTGGCAACTATGAAAAACTATATGGAAACTTCTAAATACCTAAACTAGAACTTTCACATGATCCAGCAATATCACCTCTAGAGGGTATATGCCCCCAAGAGTCACAGCTTACTACCGAGGTACCTGCACACTGTGCTCATTACAGTACTAGCTACCATATCTAAGTCATGGAGTCAGCTGAGGAGTCCATCAACCTGAATAAACCCAATGTGGTATACAAACTCAATAGAGTATTGTTTAGTCATAAAAAAGAATGAAATTGTGTCATTTTCAGGAAGACAGCTAGAACTAAAGATCACTGTGGTAAGCAAAATAAGCCAAACAGAAAGATAATTATCACATTTTTTCTGTCATATATGTAGAAGAGGAAGAGTTAGATGAAGACTATGAAAGCAGAAGGATATGTGGGGCAGGAGCAAGGTAGTTTATAAGGAGTGAGTATGACCAACTACATAATGTACAGATGTGAAAATGCACAGTGCAATCCCATTTTGTATGCCAATTTAAAAACACACTTGGAGAATAGCTGCTTAACTTATTTTTATATACACTCATTGGGCTGGCTAGTTTTGTGTCAAACTCCACACGTGCCAGAATCATCTGAGAGGAGGGAACGTCTCTTGAGAAAATGTCTCACTGAGATCATTTGCAGGCAGGCCTGTAGGCATTTTCTTAATTAGTGATTGATGGGGAAGAGCCCAGCCCACTGTGGGTAGGGCCACCTCTTGGCTGATGGTCCTGAGTTCTATAAAAAAGCAGGCTGAGCAGCCCAGGGGGAGCAATTCAGTAAGCAGCACCCCTCCATGGTCTCTGCATCAGCTCCTGTCTCCAGGTTCCTGCCATGTTTGAGTTCTTGTCCTGACTTCCTCTGATGATGGAAGCTTAAGTCAAGTAAACCCTTTCCTCCCCGAGGTGCTTTGGTCATGGTGTTTCATCACAGCAATGGTACCCATAGCCTGAACATTCAATATGCTACTTCTAGAGTGTTTTAAAAGCAAAATCCAAACATCTAGGTGTCATTTGTGCCCTGCTTCTGAGCAGAACAACTCTCAGCTTCTGAAGAGACCATTCTCTCTGGAAGGTTTTCATACTCTTGGGAGCAAAAGAATCCATTGATTTCTGTGATGTAAATGTAAGACAGTGTGATCTGGATCAGTGATTTGGTCACGGTTGTAAGGAAGAATCAGTAAGTCAGGAGGGAGTGAAATCCTGGAACAGAGCACATTGGTTAATTGGGTTTCTGATTAACTACGGGTTAATGAGAAGACACTTTTTGTCTGAAATCTCTCTAAATTGCCTCAGTCCATTTCCTTGCTTTAATAAGTAGCCTAATGAACATAATTAAATCTCCCCTTACCGATTCAGCATCCTGCGGAGTCTCAGGATCATCGCTCTGAACACAATATGTAATTCCATCCCGCACTGTAGCTGCAGAAGGAACTGGCATTATGGGTGCCTCCTACACATTTCCTTACTCAAAAAAGTAAATGCAGCTTGGAAATGTGGCTCAGTTGCAGAATATTTGCTTGTCAGGCTCAGCATGGCATAAGTTAACAAATATTAAGTTAATGAATCTATGGGCTTTGTGCCTCTCAACCTATGTAAATTTATCATAGGTAAACAAATAAATGCCTGTTATATAGCCTGGAAAGACAGACCAATCCTTCATCCCACGGGGACTTTCAAGTTCATGAAATGTAACACCATCTCATAAAACACACACACACACACACACACACACACACACACACACACACACACACTCACACACCCTAGGGCCAACAAATAGCAAAGGGAATCTGTATAGCCAGAGCTACAAGGCCTTGTCCCTGTGTTGGGCCACTACTGTCCATTGATATAAGATTCTGTCTTATAAGTCCCACTAAAACGTCAATTCCACAGGCCATGGCTTGTGTCTGCTTCAATCAGTAGTATATTCTTGGGACCTGGAGTGGCCTGCCCTTCAGAAAACCCCTAATACGAATGAAATGGAGATTGGATTTTTATTACTCACAAGATAACTTGACTTTAGAGCACATAACAAATAAAACCCACGGCCTGTGTTTTACAACATGCAGTTCTATAACTTATTGGACATTTATTAAGATTGGTAATACATGGCTACAAATTAATGTGTGGGCTGGGAATACCGCTCAGTGGTAAAGCACTTGGCTAGAACATTTGAGGCACTAAGTTCATGTACCAGCAGTGAAAAGAAAGCAAATACACACACACACACACACACACACACACACACACACACACACCTAAACTAAAATTAGCTTAAACTCTGGGAGGATAGAATTACAAAAGGAAAGAGAAAGATACTAAATAGTTGCTACGGTAAAACATCTTAAACTTTTCTCTTCCTTTGACTATATGTGTGTCAACCTCAAGTACCAAGTGGTTTTAATTAGGAGCCCAGATAGTAAACTGTAAATGCTCTTTATTGAGGCCTGGCATGGTGGTGCACGTATATAATCCCAGCATGCTGGAGACTGAGACAAGAACATTGGGTTTAAGACCCTGTCTACAAACAAATAACAAACAGCCCCCAACAGCAAAGTCACTCTGATGATAATCACAAGAATCCAGTAGACAAGATAAAAATGCCAAAATTCAGCTTATAAAACTGTTTTTTTCAGTTAAGCATCTGAGGAATTAACACACAACTTTTTCAGTAAGGACAAAGGAGCTATCAAAACATGAAAACACAGAAAAATGCTGGTGTTGTACTCTCAGGCCTGGCGAGTGTGCTTTGAGTGCCCTCTGTCTGAGGAAATGCCTCAGGCACAAACAGGGAAGGAGGGACCTGCAAAAGCGCTTCACTTCCCTAGAGGGTCAGTCTAAAATCCATCTGTGCAGACATCTAAGGTTGTATGGCTGTTGTGTTCAGACAGTCTTAGTTTTGATGACACAGACCAAAAATGGCGCTTCCCTACAGAAGTGCACTTACCATCCTGTTCCAGAACATTCCTTCTTTGAATTTCATCATCACTAGTCCATAAGCCTTCCTACATCAAGAATCGTGTTCAGCTCACCAGTGTATGTCCAGTATGAGCTGCAAAGCTAGAAAGTAAAAGGAGCTTAAGTGTTGTTGAAGGAATGCATTTTGGGAAGGGCCTTCTGCTATGCTGAAATGATCCATGGAAGTGTAAAACAAGGAGTACGTGGGCCTCAGAAACCCATCCCTGGGTGGAAGTGATAGGTAAGGATGGAGAAAATGAAGATTTGTCTTTTTGTGCAAGTTCCAGGTGTGGATGCTTTTGAGCCTGCCTCTAAATTCCTTAATCGTCATTATTGCAAATGCCCTCCGTGAGCAGAGCTTTGTGGAAACATGGTCACACAAAACCATGTTCCCAGTTGCTAAAGTCCACCGAAAGCATCATTTTAGCAATTCCTTATTCCTTAATGTCACCTGGCTTCTGCACGCAATAAGAACCTGCCATGGAAGCTGAGCGTGGTGACACATGCCTTTAATCCCAGCACTCAGGAGGCAGAGGCAGGCGGGTCCCTGTGAGTTCGAGGCCAGCCTGGTCTACAAAGTGAGTCCAGGACAGCCAGAGATACACAGAGAAACCTTGTCTTGAAAAACCAAAACAACACCAAGAACAAAAGAACCTGCCATGGTCCTGGAGAGTCTGCCCTCTGTGGAGAGCTCAGGCCTTCTGTGCTCTTGTCCTCAGTCCTCTGTTCAATCTACCCTCTTCTGAGCCAGCACTTTTAGAGTTGAGAGAATGACAAGGCGGTGAAATGACTGGACAGAGAATGTGCTGAAGAGGGGACTCTCCTGAGTCCCCTTAGACTGGAAAGACAGCCTTCAGAGAGCAAAGGAGCCAGGAACAGGCTGCCCGGGTAAGCAGTGCACTGCACAGGCTCCAGATTCTAGGGCTGGTAGGATCCAGGGTCACTTACAGGTCGGTCTGAGACTTGAGGACCTGGTTTTCTGTCCTATAGTCTTGAAAAGACACATTTAATGCCAAACTCCCTTGATTATATAATTCTATATATATATATTGTTCAGAATATTAAATTCAGAATCTTTGAAAGTGGAAGAGAATCTACACATCAACACACTTACCAATGGCTGTTAGTTCTCTTAGTAACAAGCTGATGGACAAGTCAGGATGTTATGTTGAATTTGGTTTACTGCTTAATATCTTTCCTAAAGATATTAATATCTTTAATATTAATATCCTTAATATCTTTAGGAAAGATATTAAGCCTTGTGTTAAAGCATACCACACATTTTTAAGGTTTATTTTTAATTGTGTGTGTGTGTGTGTGTGTGTGTGTGTGTGTGTGTGTGTGTGTGTGTGTGTGCGCACATGCATGTGGGGCAAGGAGGGTGCATGAGTGTAGGTGTCCACAGAGGTCAGAGGTCTCAGATCCACGGAGGTGGAGTCACAGGTAGTTGCCAGTCATCTGACAGGTATCGGGTGGGAATCAAACTTGGGTCTTCAGGAGCAGTAGGCACTCTAACTACTGAGCCTTCTCCAGCCACACCAACACTGTGCCAACATCCCTATAACTAGGAAAAAAGTGTAGAAAAGAACTTACAGCAAAGAACTCACATCCATAAACCAAAGCAGAGGATGACTATCCATTTGAGTTTCTCAGCTGAGAGAATGCCTGATGCTGGTTTTTTGTTTTTTGTTATTGTTTTGTTTTTTTTTTTGTTTTTTACTTTTTAACTTTCTTCTTCACTCTATCCCCTGGCTAGCTTCTTTGCAGGCCAGTCTGGGGAGCTTTCAGGGGTCTGCAGAGAGTTCTCGAGTCTCTGTCTTCTTGGTCTTTGGAGAAGGACCTTTGAAAGAGCTGTCTGTGAGTGGGAGACTTTGTTGGCCATCAAGACGTGACGATCATTGACGGTAATGGTTACAATGACCTAAGACAAATGATGCAACAGTGAGTTGCCTCCGTTGCTCACCCTCAGTTTTGGGCCTCCTCTTTGCTATGCAGTCTCCTTGTCGAGGGCCTTCACTAAGGTTTTGCCCTCCCCTCCCGCCACCATTTGTTTTGTTTTCTGAGACAAAGTCTCACTATATAGCCTTGGCCTAGAACTTTCTCTGTAGAGCAGACTGGTCTTGAACCCACAGAGAACCACCCACCTCTGCCTCTCTTGTGTACCTGGGTGTCCACGTGGAAGTCAGAGGACAGTGTGGAGGAGTTGGTTGGTCTCCTTCCATCACATGAGTTGTAGGGGTTGATGTCAGCTCATCAAGCTTACTGGAGAGTGCTTTAACCTACTGAACCATCTTCCCAGCCCTGAAGAAAACCTTCAAAGTCATTATTGTAAGCTAGGCGGGTTGTGACTCAATCAGAGCTCTTGCCTGGCACATTGACATCTCAAATCTTTAGCACAGAAAAAAAAAATCAACTGGCTAACTGATCAGTTAACGAGTGAGCTGGTCGTATTGGCTAAATTCATGTCTCTCCTTTTCACTTCTACCTAAGTCATTTGGCCCTTGTCCGTTATCCTACTGAGGCAGGGACTCTCACCAAGCTGGGAGCTTGCCTTTTCAGCTAGAATGGCCAGGAAGCTCTTGAGACCCACCTGTCTCCACCCACCTTACTGATGTGTTGACAAACACGCACAGCCATGCTTTGCTTTTTCCGTGGGGGTTGAGGATTCGAACTCAGGTGCTCAGGCTTGTTCAACAAGCACTCTTTTTCACTGAGCTGAACTTGCACAACTAGCACTCCTAACCACTTAACCATCTTCCCAGGCCCTCCTCCATCTTTCTTTTAGGTCCCATGACTAGTCCCTTTCTCTAACCCAGAACATTGGCTTCTTCTGTCTTGGCTTTATACCTCTGTATGACCCCTGGTTTTTATTTTCTAGTGTTATTCAGTGGTTTCATTTCTATTCTCACTTCAGGTTGCCTTGTCATAAGCTTCATAGCCTGGATTGCTGTCTCTATACCCAGGATGTCCCATTTGATTGCCCCGTCTTGCTTCCCTGACGCTGCACATCCCTTTCTTTGTTTTTGGTTTGCTTTGGCTTGGTTTGACTTTTTTGTAACAAGGTATCACTGTGTAGCCCAGGCTGTCCTGGAACTCACCGCATAGCCCAGATTGGCCTCAAACTTGCATCAATCTCCTGCCTCAGCCTACAGTTATGAGCTACCACACCCAGCTAGAATTGCACCCCTAATCGCTTCCAGGGCATTTCCACATAATCATCTCACAAGTGCTGCTGAAAACACTTCATAGATATATTGTCCTTGGGAGGAAGTCAAGTCTGGTCTTACCATGACCTCGAGTCTTCCAGAATCGGGCATCTCCTTGCTTACTTCTTTTCCTCACCTCTGACCACTCTTCCACTGTGCTGGGTTCTTTTTATTTCCAGTACACTTCATTGTGAGAGCCTGAGAATATACTTTTAAAAACAAAAATGAAGATGCTTAACAAGATGGAAACCGTGCCTGGTACAGAAAGCCTAGACAACACTACCCAGGGCTAGTGAAGTCATGGATCTTGGAGAACCTACAACCATCACTTTTTCTAAACCACCATAATGTCTTTCCTGATACCTACACTTAAGTGTAGTTCTTTCCCCTCATCAAGAAAACTTCTTTTTGCAACGGTCAAAGACCATTATAGAAAACCACAACTAATCAAAATGTGGAGTTGTGGAGCCCAGTCCCAGTTGATACATCTACAACACAACTCTTGTGCTTAAGGCTCTGGGATTATTGTGGAAGCGGGGCCAGAAAGACGTTAAAATCCAGAGAAATAGGGAGTTTGATAGGAGATCAGATCTATCAGGAATGTCAGAAGCTACACTCAATAAATCCACCAATATGACTACCTAGTGAAGTCATGGCTGAACATGAGCTGAAGAAGGACAACACCAATAGACATGCTAATGTGCATATGGGAAAACTCTCAAGCCAAAGCTTGCCCTAAGCCTACACAGGCAAGGAAGGAATCCCGAGGATGGGAGAAACAGCCTTCCCAAGGGAAGAGCACACTGGATTAATTATCCAATAACCAAACGGTCAGCCTTGAAAACATATACATATATGTAGTGTTATATAGACTGAGAAAAGAGACCATGAACTAGAAAGAGAGCGAGAAGGGATATATGGGAGGGTTTAAAGGCAAGAAATAGAAGGGAGAAACAATGTAAATATATTATGATCTCAAAAAAAACATAATAAAAAATAACATATTTCTATATAGTCCAAACTATCCTGCAACCAGCTGCATAACCCAGGCTAGTTTAAAACTTCTGATCTTTCTATCTCAGTCTCTTGAGTGTTGGGATTACAGGTATGGTCCTCCACCTAGCTCCCCAGTAGCCCTTCACTTATTTTCTTCAAGTCTCTGGAAGGTTTAGCAGGCTATCTTCCCATACCAGATCCTCTCTGAGCTCCAAGTGGTTTCTGTTTGGTGACCTTCATTCTGCTTGTAGCATATGCTCTTTGAGCAGGGACTGTGTCTGTCTCATTCACTGTTGTTTCCCTAGTTACATGCACAAGACAGGTTTTCAGCATGTATGTATTCCTTGACCTTGCTACATAAATTACAGATGAATGATGCTTAAAGGTTTTCTTTATGCAATAGATGTGTATTCTGACAAAGGCTTGCTGGAAGCAGTAACCAAGCACAGGATTCTGTTTGTTTCTCCCAAATGAGTGGCAAGTCATGGAGTGGAAAATGATGAGATGGTAGGTCTACAGAGAAAGTTTTGTCCTTCCGCCATTTGGGAGCTTACAGCAATCTTCAAATCATGCTGTGCAGTTACTACCGCTGCCTTTCATTTTAAAATCAAAGGCAAGAGTGGGCCAGGAGCAAGTGGAGATGAACCCAGTCTATCCTAGCTTAGCACATCACCAGCCTCGAGACCTAAAGAAAGTCCTTCAGTGTGAGTTTGTCTTCCTGAAAGAAGGGAAAAAAGCAACTAAAAGGAAGTGTAAGTCATTGCTTTTTACCATTTTCAGATGCATGAAAAAGTTTTTCCTACTGTGGAACTGAGATGAACTCAACCTGTTGTCATGGTCTCCATGATGAAAGCCCATCAGAATTGCCATCTTCCCCCTTCCTCTTCCTGTTTTGCCTTCCTCTGCTCCTTTCCTCTCTCCTTTATTTCTGTCTTTCTTCCTTCCATGACTTCAATTCTAACGCTCTTGGGTAAGCAAGGTAGAAGATCTCTTTCTTGTGATTGAGATTTGGAGGCCAGGGGTGCCTAGAATGTAGAGCTACACTGTGAGCAGGGGAGTGGGCCTTGTGCAGTGGACCCTCTGGCCCTGGGCCCTGGGGCTCTAGTGGGTTGAGCAGAACAACCTCATGGAGGGGCAGCTTGGCAGGTTGTGTTGGACCGCAAGTGCAGTGAGAAAGACAAGCATTTGCTGAAAGGGCGATATTTCAACGGTCCAGGAAGGGAAGCTAGAGACATTTCCACTGAGATGTCTTACAGATAGACATTGTGGAACTCTGAGCAATTTGAGGGGTTTTTGTTTGTCATCAGGTTGGTTTTAAGAATAAGTTTCACTATAGCCCAGGTTGGCCCAGAACTTCAGATCCTCCCGTCTCTTCCTCCGAAGACTGGTACTACCTGTACCTCTACATCCTGTTTCACTTTGAGGATTCTACGTCCAGACACAGCATCCAAAGTTGAAAAGGTGGTATTTTAAGGTAAAGGTAAAGGGTATGTCTTTATCCCACTTTATCTGACAGCTTGATAGGTAGTTTTACCAATGACTGCACATAGTCCTTCTTCTGTTCTCTGGCTGAGGTTCTACCTATAATTGGGAGGGAAGGCTTGTTAAAAATCTCTCCTGGAAATGTAATTTTCTTTCTTCTTATTATAAAAATAGAAATTAAGCAAGTAGAGTTTTAAAAGCCCTCTGGGCCTCACTGTGCCTTTTGCCATGCTCTCCTAAACTTCTGGTAAACATTTTGTAAGCCAAGTTGGCATGGGGCTAATTCAGCGCTGGGAACAACAGCAAGCTTCTGCCAAGCCACCACTTCAGAGCCAAAAGTTACGACTGAAGATGGCCTGACCTGATTCAAGGGCATGAGTTCCTTCCACATTTCAGGGTGGGTCACTAGCTCAACTCTGTGCAGACTGAGCCTTGTGGTCCCTGTGCATGATCTTCCACATGACTCACCTTGCCCTACAGAAACCAGGCTGTTGAATTCAACGTACCAAAGGTTGGCTTTTTCTAACTGGCCAAAGTTGGTATTTTTCTGAAAGATGAATCCAAAACCACACTGATTCTGTATGTCCTTCCATGTCTTTTGTTCTGTTCTTGCTCTCCTTCCTTCTAGCCAGGCAGGTACAGGAAAACCAAACCAAAATAAAACAAAAACAATAAATCAAAATTTCTTCCATCCTGTGGGGGAAAACAAAAGAAGAAATTAGTTATATGAAAGATTAATACACTGGGAGCCTGGGATTTCTGCTGTCATCTCATTTTTAAGAGGGTCTGTGTCCATTCATAAGTCCAGAAACTTCTTCAAACTCTTTCTCTGTCATTGATAACCATGCTGAGTAAACAATTCTTTGATCTTTGATCTTGCTGGAGTGGCTCTCTCCATGGGCTGAATGAAGAAGGAAAAGAACAAAATGTCATGTGAAGATGTTTTATTCATGATAAACAGCATGAAGCAGCACACTGTGAAGAGAGACCAATAGGTCACAGAGCACCCAACTCCCAGCCCTATCTCCATCCTCAAAATACTCTCCAGCAGTTGGATTACAAAGAAGTAACCCCAAAAACTTTTGGCTCTGGGTGAGACTGACTCAGTTTTAAAGACAGTTGTCGTGAACAACAAGACTGAAAAATAGTGACACAGAAAAAGAGTCCTTTCCAGTTCCAAGATTTTAGAATTCTGTATTAGGAGAGTTTGGGGGTATGGGTACTCAACTGAACATGGGAAGGATTCTACTGCTATTGGCCCCTGTTGAAATTCTGATACAGCCCAGTCTGGCTGAGGTTGCATTGGACACAGTATCTTAACTTGAGTTTACATTAGGTATAGTCACACGGGTTACAAATACAGGGTTTTCACAAGGCTGTTTTCTTTGCATACAAGAGATTGGAAAGTAAGACTTTCACAGACATAGAAAATGGATTGATCAACATGCTAAGTGACTCATTTAATATAAAGCTTGTGACAAAGAGACACTATAGACACCCGAGGCCAAAGATAACTGAAGCAACGCCTGGGAGGGCAAGATAGAGCAAAGGAGGGGTGACAGGGCCAGGGACTGATCACAGCAGCAGGAGAGCAGAGTGGAGTTAGTACAAAGATCCCTGACAGAAGCCCATGTCTCACAGTAACTGACAGGGGCTGGGGGCCCAGCTCCCTCAGCTGCTCCAGCTGCAGTTCTGCCCCCACCCAGCACCAGCCTGTCCCCACCAGCCTGTCTCAGGACCTGCACCAGCTGAAGGGACCCTCATTCTTGGCATTCCACAATGTCCAGAGCAGCTTCACTTTCTCCCTCCCAGTGGCTAAGGGAACCATCTGCCTCACCTTCAACACTGGTTCTCATCCTGAGAGAGAAGCGCCAAGTCCTGCATGTTTCCTTTAGCTCTCCTGAAAACCAAATCCTCAGTTGTAAAAGGAGTGCTCTGTGAACTCTGGAGAGGAAGTGAACACTGGTTGTTATGCAAATGTGTTCATAAGGGCCTCTTCTTCCTGTTTTACACCTTGGCCCTAAGCTGGATGCAGATGAAATTTCCCCCTGAAGGAGGTCAAAGCATCCTTGCAGGAAGACAAATCCTGGCCTCCGCTCCTCCTCAGGGAAGGAGCATCACTCTGATGACACTGTGTGTCCACCTGCCAGCAGAAGTTGGTTCCAAACTCAGCCTGCACACCTGTGTCCAGGTGACCTGATGACAACAGGAGTGATTCAGGGGACAACAGAGACTCTGGCATGTGCTTGGGTGTCCCATGCTAACCTTGAACCTGAGAGGAATGCGGGCATTATACAGGACATGGACAAGCCAATCTGGAGATATTCCCACGGAAGTTTCTGTGCGGATCTTGTCCTCATAGATGATGGCATTAGTTGGATTGGTACACGAGCTATGGGAATACAAGCCTACTCTGTGTAGAACTGGAGTTAAGAGTGGGCATATGCATCCCACAAAACCCTGGGGCAGAATCCACCTCCCTGCTCCCATATGGGTTGGGAGCTGAGTTTAGATGGCATGACATACCATAACAGCTCAGCAACCATCCCTGGGTGTAATGAAGTCTATTGCAACTCTTTCTGGGATCTGTGCTCTCAATAGTGTCCCCGAACTCTAAGAACAGCTGAGCCACTTTCTGTAAGTTTAACTTTTTTGTTTGTTTAGTTTTTGTTTTGTTTTGTTTTTGAAACAGGGTTTCTCTGGGTAGCCCTGGCTGTCCTGGAACTCACTGTGTAGGCCAGGAAGACCTTGAACTTGGAGATCTGCTTGCATCTTCCACCCAAGTGCTGGGATTAAAGACGCACGCCACCGCCACCACCAGGCTATAAACTTCATTTTAGATAACCTCAGCCCCAGATCACAGTGCGGTTTTACAAACTTCCTGTATATGTTACAAAGCTCAAAGCAGATACCATTGGATTGCCCTTCATGGTTAGAGAGAGAAAGACTCACCCTACACTAGAGACTCTACAGCCTCCGTGTCTCAGAATGCTTCCTATCTTGTTGCCCAGTGCTGATACAGACATTCAGGGGATGGCTGCAGAGGTCGTGGAGTAACTGATAGGCCTTTGGAAGTAAGAACTTGGCATGCCTGAAGCAAGAAGCAGAACACCAGAGCAAGCTCCACAGATCGGTCAGTTTCAATACTGCATGAAATGATTATTGGACCAAGGAACTAGGGAAGACGACTTGGGGGAAAGCTGCACTGCTTTGTTTTTTGTCACACTGGCAACAGTGACAAAGCCTCAGCCCTTCTAATTTAGTAAGAGCATATTTGAAGAGTCAAAGATGTGGGAGACTGAGAGGGAAAGATGCAGCTAGCTCTGCTTTTTTAAGATTTATTTTAAACGCGTGTGTGCGCACGCGCTCATGAGTGAAGGTGCTCTCAGAGATGTGTTCCACTCCTCTGGAGCTCATTACAGGCAGCTGTGCACCTCTTGACAAGGGTGCTGAGAACTGGACCTGAATCCTCAGCCAAAGCTGTACATACTCTTAACTTCAGAGCCATCTCTCTCTCCAGACCTGCTTCCTTTTAATCTTTCATTCAACCAATGTTTACTCTATGCCAGCAGTATTTATGGAAGTCTGGGAGAAAGGAAGGCAAAAATGGGGCAACACCTTCCGCAGACTATCTCAGAGAAGAGCGTCAGAGGAACCCCATGAGTATGTAGCATGACACAGTGTAAGCCAGGCTGGAAGAGGCATGCAGAGCTTCCCTGGAGTGGTGGGTGTCACATGAGCAGCTGGCCCTTGAACTCAGTATGAACAAAAAGCATAGCAGTCACTGAAAGCCCGCAGGGACGGGGCTGAAGAGGGCTCAGCGGTTAAGAGCAGTGGCTGCTCTTCCACGGGACTTGGGTTCAATTCCCAGCACCCACAGCAAGCAGCTCATAGCCATCTGTAACCCCAATCCCCTCTTCTAGCCCCCGAGGGCACTTGCACACAAATGGTACACAGACTTACACTCAGACACACACACACATGCACCTAAAACAAACCAATAAAGAAATCTTTTTAAAAAGGAAAAGAAAACTGTGAGGGTGGGAACAGGGTCTAAGCCCCTCCTCTGTAAGGTCTTCCTTGACTCTCCTCTCCCCATGAGGTAGAGGAGGGAACTTTCTGATTTCCTAAACGATGTGATTTGTGCAGTTTCATCGTTAACAGTCACGTTATGCAACTGTTAGCCGCAGTTACATTATGCAACTGTTAGCAAGGCTGCCTCCCTAGTAAACTATAAACTCCTTTAGGGCAGAAGCCTTGCCCTTTCATGTTTGTTTCCCTGAGATTTGGTATCGTTCCTGACAGGGATACCCACTCAGTAAATTCTTGAGGGAGAAGAGAAATCAAGTACAGCATACCTTCAGGGACCAGTGGGTATTATGGTCTGGCAGGGATAAAAGATTCACAAAGTGGAGCAGTGGGAATTAAAGCCACAAAAGTAGGACGGTGGGGAGATGTGACAGTATCAAGGGTTGGTGGAGAAGTAGGGCACTGGAAACTCGTCCAGCAATGGTGAGGCTGCAAGTTGACACAGCTGCCTTCAAGAACAGGCTATCAGTGTCTCATAGGTCACTAGGGTCCCACGTGCCAGATCCCAGGTCTAGTGAAACACCTGTGTGTGCGAGGTGTGATGGTGCACGCCTTTAGTCCCAGCACTCTGGAGGCAGAGACTGGTGGATCTCTGCGAGTTCAAGTCCAGCCTGGTCTACATAGCAAGTTCCAAGATAGTCAAAGCTACATAGGAAACCCTGCCTTGAACAAACAAAAGATAAAACAAAAAATAAAAAAGCAGAATATTCATAGCAAAACTTGAAAATAAGCTCATTGTTCACCATCAGAGACTAGGATGAGTAACTATGCATACGTGTATCATTGTGGGAGAATGCAAACCCAAGGCTGTAGGAGAACCCATACCATCTTTTATGTAAGGATTAGTCCACACTATGGTTATGAAGTGGTAGCTCTTTAGTCCAACATTCTTGCTGCATTTCCTGTTGGCATCATTTTCTTTCGACATATGTATTTTTAAGTGTGTGTGTATGTGTGTGGGTTGGTCTGAGTGCAGGTATCGGTGGAGGCAGGACAGTGCTTCTTCCTCTAGAGCTGGGTTACAGGTGGTTGCGAGCCACCTGATCTGGATACTGGAAATGGAATGCCAGTCCTCTGTAAGAGCAGCATGAGCCTGCTGATGTCCAGTCCCTCGATGGCATTCTTTTTTTTTTTTTTTTTTTTGAGACAGGGTTTCTCTGTGTATCTCTGGCTGCCCTGGACTCGCTTTGTAGACCAGGCTGGCCTCGAACTCACAGAGATCCCGCCTACCTCTGCCTCCCGAGTGCTGGGATTAAAGGTATGCGCCACCACGCCCAGCTTTTTTTTTTTTTTTTTTTTTTGTCCATGGCATTCTTTGCAAGGAGGGTTTTCCTGTCTTCCTTACTCCTTTAACGTTTCTAAACATCAGCATCAGCACATGCGTCCTTGCATTTTTTCTCTCCCTAGGTTATACTGTGTGGTTACCACTGTGTTCTTTCCTACTCTCATTGTTGTTTTACCAAAGCTTGATAGACAAAGAATGACTAAAATACTTTCATTACATTAAAGGAGACTAAATAAACAAAGATTATGGGGTGGCGAACCAGTCAATGAAGTGCTTACCTTAAAAGCATGAGGACCCCATACTGTGGTCAAAGTCTGCTGGTGTCCGTGGCCCACGTTACCACCAAGGGCCATGCAGATGATGCCTGTGTTCTTGGCTGCTGCCTGAAGCCATGTTGATGTGAATGGGCCATGCTGCCACTGTGGACCATGTCTAGGTCCACAGTACTGCAACAGCTGGCCTCTGTGTGGTACCACCGAAGGCCATGTGGATGGTCTATGCTGCAGCCTGGAGCCCCAGTGATCTTTTTAGTCTGGGTTGCCTCTGACCTTGTCTGTGGGCCTACTGTAGCCAGGGGCCATGTTCATGGCCTGTCATCAGAAGCCATGTTGAAGCCCATGATCCAGGCTCCCACTGACTGTACCGAGCAAGGAAGCTACTTTTGCAGTGATATTGATGATTGTAGATACACAGTTGAGAAAAAGGAACATAGAAGACTTCTGTGACAACCCCTATCCCTACCCCACTACTCACCCCTCCACCCCAATAAAAAGTAGCAGCCTAAACAGAAAGCCGTTGTGATAAGGATGCTGAAGTGTAGCTCTCCACAACTGATGGCTTGTGACCGGGGTGTGGGAGAGGAAGGACTCAGTTCTATTTAAGGGGCTAGCCACTGAAATTTTTTTTTTAAAGATTTATTTATTATGTATACAGTGTTCTGTCTGCAGGTATATCTGCAGGCCAGAAGAGGGCACCAGATTTCATTATGGATGGTTATGAGCCACCATGTGGTTGCTGGGAATTGAACTCATGACCTCTGGAAGAGCAGCCAGTGCTCTTAACCGCTGAGCCATCTCTCCAGCCCTTGCCACTGAAATTTTGACCATGCTCCGGTGAGTATATAAATAACACAAATTGAAATTGGGTTTTTGTTTTGTTGTTGTTGTTTTAACTCTTGTTTTTATTTTCTTTTGGGAGAGAGGTTACAGGGCTGGTGGGGGCAGACATGGAAGGAAAGGGAAATGAGTGTGGTGGGGTACATGGTGTGAAATCCCCCAAAGAATCATAAACATATGATGTTGAAAAAAAAAACAAAAAAGGATGAGGACCAAAACTCTAGCCCCAGAACCTATGGAGAAAGTTGAATGTGCAGTTGAAATGACTAAGATCCACAAAAAGACTAACAGCAAGTGCTCGAGAGGTTGTGGGGAAAGGTGAATCCCCATTCATGGTTAGTGATATAGCCTCTCTGGAAATCAGTGTGAAGAATTCTCAAAAAGCTAAAAATAAATCTACCATATAACCCACTCCTAGACATATATCCAAAGGACTTGACACCTTACTCCACACACAATTTGCTCAGCCATGCTCATTGCTGCTCTATTCACAACAGCTAGAAAATGGAAACAGTCTAAGTATCCTTCAATTGAAGATGAATAATGAAAATGTGTTCCCCACACACTATGGAATACTATTTATTCAGCTATAAATACAGATGAAATCATGAAATTGCAGGTACATGGTGGAACTGAAAAAATATTGGTGGGCGATAGTGGTGCCTGCCTTTAATCCCAGCACTTGGGAGGCAGAGGCAGGCGGATTGTAGAAGGAGTATCTTGTGTACTGTATGGATACATTGCCTGTCAATAAGAAACCTATGACTATAGGAAAAAATAGACCACAAAGTGGGACATCCCATAGGCAGAGAGGATTCTGGGAGAGTGACAGGCACGGAAAGAGCACTCTGTGAAGAGGACAGACAGACACATGGAACCTGAGCAGATGTAACCAGCCATGAGGCAGAACTTAGATTAGAATATAAACAGGTTAAGTTATGGGCTAAGTCGGTAACAAGCCTAGATGTATTGTCAAGGTATTTGTAAATATATTTTGAGTCTCAGAGTCTTATTCTTGGGGGCTTAGGGATGGGAGGAAGGATGCACACTACAATGGGGGATCTTTGTGAGTTCAAGGCCAGCCTGGTCTACAGAGTTAGTTCTAGGACAGCCAACACTATACAAAGAAACCCTGACTCAAAAAAACCCAAATATATATACTGCTTGGGTAAGGTTAGCAGACCCAGAAAGACAAATGCTGCATGCTCTCAGGTGTAAGTCCTAGCTCCAAAGCTTCAGCTATAAGTGCACATAACCTGGGATAACTGCACAAACCAGGAAGGTATAAAAGGACCATGGTGGGTGTTTGGTAGGGCATTGCCTAGAGAGGGGGATAGCAGGACACTGTGAAATGAAGGCAGAAATGGAAAAAATGGGGAGGGAGACTTCAATTAGAAAAGGGGAAGGAAAGTCAACATGGAAACTCAACTCCAGGAATATGAAACTTCTCCGAGTTGTTGGTCAGGAAAAACATGAGGGACTCACAGAACAATAGAGGCCATTGCAATTGCCCTTAGCTGCCTCCCTGAGTCCCTAGTGCTGAAGATGTATTTTGGGAGAGTCTGAGTTGGAAGATTTGAGCTGAATCTCACCAGAAAGCCTACTCCCCAAAGACCAGCGTTCATTAAGCTATGTGATTGGGCTTAAGGCTTGCTCAACTGGAGGGAGATCATGCCTGGTGCTGGAAACCTAGCCAACTACCCAGGGCTAGTGAAGTTGTGGATCTTAGAGGAGAACCTACGACCACTATTTTACTAACCAGCATAATTCCTAACTGCACTCTAAATACTTACCCTTACACCCACAGTTAAATGGAGTTCTCAACCATCATCAAAGAAGTTTCTCTTTACTGCAGGCAGAGATCATCACAGAAAATCACAACTGGTCAAAGTACAGACAACTGTGCATACAGTACTCAGCCTCCAATGGACATATCAACAATTTAACTCCTGTAGGTAAGACTAGGGGAGCACAGTGGAGGAAGTGTTGGAGAGACTATAAGAACTAGAGGAATAGAAAGTCTGCTGTGAGATACTCTCTCCTAGAAGACAGGGAAACTATACCTACCATAAGAGCCCATGAATTTAAGAGGGAGTAAGGGAGAGGACACAGGAGGAGTTGGAGGGAAGAAAGATAAGGGAGAAATGATGTAATTATATTTTAATTAAAGTAAAAAAATTAATAGGGAATTGTATTCACAGCCGTCGCCAAGCCGCTCTCTAACGCCAGCGCCGCCTCTCGCTTGCCAAGCTCTAGCCGAAGGAGAAGGGGGATAAGTAAGAAGATGCCTATACCATGCCTCGTACAAAGCAGACTGCCTGCAAATCTACGGGTGGTAAAGCACCCAGGAAACAACTGGCTACAAAAGCCGCTCGCAAGAGTGCGCCCTCTGCTGGAGGGGTGAAGAAACCTCATCGTTACAGGCCTGGTACTGTGGCACTCCGTGAAATGAGACGCTCTCAGAAGTCCACTGAACTTCTGATTCACAAGCTCCCTTTCCAGCGTCTGGTGCAAGAAGTTGCTCAGGACTTCAAAACAGATCTGCGCTTCCAGAGTGCAGCTATTGGTGCTTTGCAGGAGGCAAGAGAGACCTATCTGGTTGGCCTTTTTGAAGATATCAACAACCTGTGTGCTATCCATGCCAAACGTGTGACAATTACGCCAAAAGATATCCAGCTAGCACGCCCCATCTGCAGAGAACGTGCTTAAGAGTCCGCTATGAGGGGAAACATTTCATTCTCAAAAAATTTTTTTTCAATATTTTGGAACTAAACAAACCTTTAAGTGTATATATTTTGAGATCTCAAAGGACAATTCGCTTTGAATTTCAGCATGCCTTTTGCGGGTAGCTTTTAAACTTAAATCCTTCCAAATCCTATGTACCTGTCTCTGCATTGTAAGTATTGGGATCAAAGACATGTGGTCCCCAACTGATGGGATTAAAGATGTGCTCCACTGGCCCTGCATCAAAGTTTTTCTCTATTTAGAACTTGTTTTGTGTCAGTCTGACCTTGAGCTCTGAGATCTGCCGGTTTCTGTCTCTAGTGTGTTGGGATTAAGGGTGTATCCTTTTCAAATGATGGGATTAAGGGTGTGCACCATCACCACCCTGTTCCTTGTAACCCTAGAATTTATAAGACAACTAACTCTATAGTGATCCTTCTGTCTCTGCTGGAGTTAAAGCCATGGGCTAACACCACTCTTCTCATATATTTTACCTTAGCTCCAAATTTTTTCAATTCTTGGAGGTTTAGAAAACCAGGTTGAAAGCAATAACCTTTAATTTATTTACAGTATTTTAAACCTCTTACCTGATTTCTAATTCCAAACCATGAAAATATCCTTTATACCTACAAAAAACAAAAACAAAAAAAACAAAAACAAAAAGAAAACTTTAAGCTACTATCAAGGTTATGTGGCCACCTGCAGTCTAACATTCTAATCTGAAATTAAGGCCATTTTCCTTTCATGCCAATAAGGCAAGTATACCTTTGGTAAATTATAGTTTGAAAATTTTATATTGTATTTTTATTATATTTTTAAGCTTATTAGCTCTTTTCTTTAAAAAGTATTATTTTGTTTTCTCAATTTACTTCTAGAACATAATTCCCCCCCCTCCCTCTCTCCCTCATTGTTCCTCTACTTGGTACTCTCATTCTCCTCAGATGAGATGGGCCCTCACATATCATACTCCCTCAGATCTTCCATCATGTGAGGGCCAAGAGCTTCCACTTGTACTGGGGCTTGATATGGCACACCATCTAGGGTATGGTGTTCCACTAACCTGCAGCAGATTCCATGACTCACTGGTGAGTAAAATTTTTCCTAGGATACATATGCTAGGTTGCTATCTATTTGGGTGTGTGGGTTGTAGGATAGTTATCCTGTGATGTATGGTTAATATCCATTTATAAGGGAATACGTACCATGTTTATCTTTCTGGGACTGAGTCAGCTCACTTAGGATGAGCTTTTCTAGCTCCATCCTTTGGTTTCAAATTGCATGATTTCCTCATTTCTGATAGCTGAGTAGTATTCCATTGTGTAAATGTACCACAGTTTTTTATCCATTCTTCAGTTGAAGGACATCTGGGCTGCTTCCAGTTTCTGGCTATTACAAGTAAAGCTGCTATGAACATTGTTGAGGCAATATCCTTGTGGTTTTGTTTTGAATCTTTTGGATATATGCCCAAGAGGGGTATGGCTGGGTCTTGAGGTAGAACTATTCCCAATTTTCTAAGATATCTCCAGATTGATTTCCAAAGTGGTTGCACAAGTTTGCAGTCCCACCAGCAATGGGGGAATGTTCCTCTTTCTCCACATCCTTGCCAGCATGTGCTATCATTTGAGTTTTTGAACTTAGCCATTCTGACAGGTGTGAGATGGAATCTCAGAGTTGTTTTAAGTTGCATTTCCCTGATGACCAAAGATGTTGAACATTTCTTCAAATGCCTCTTGGCCTTTAGAGATTCCTCTTCTGTGAATTCTCAGATTAGCTCTGTACTCCATTTTTTGATGGGGTTATTTGATTTAATTTCTTTTTTAATCTCAATTGAAAGATAATACTTTTCATATTGTCGAAAAAACAAATTTGCTCCAGGAAAAATATTACCCGACTCCCCCCCCCCAAAAAAAAATGTAGTGTCCTAGAGTTAGGATTAGGGCAGGGCTCTGTTCTTATCTTTCCAGGACATTTAAAGCATCCATCTAAAGAATCCAGGGACAACTGGATAACTGAAACCTCAGAAGAAAACAGATCAGACACCAAAGAAAAGTAGCCCAGACGATCCAGCCTTGCAGACTTCCTCAATAGCTGTTTTCCTCAAAAGTCTATAACCACAACAACTCAAAATCGCTAAGATTGTTCAGCTCCATAGACTGTTCCAGCCAAAACTTCAGTAAAGCCCTGAAGTTCAGCTTGTCTACAAACTTATGACATTTAAATAGTTGAGCACAAAAGGACTGAACATCAAATGATTTTATTAACATTTTTAACCATTTTTCCATTCTTATTTGGGTCCCAAACAGGTTTACTACATCCCAAATCAGTAGGAAGTCATTTTAAGAGAGCGACATCCCATCTCCAGAAGGTGGGGTGGATATTTGCTCCCTCTTTGGTCATTTGATGGGTTATAGATATTTCTTGTTATTTAGGGGGAGAGATTACATGCTGTTAAATGGTCTTGTTAAATAGGTTTTGGAGGTTACAACCAGGGACTTCTCTCTTTTTCTTTTCTGTATCCTTCTTTCTCTCCTATGTAAGGGTAAACAGACTTGAGAAAAAATGGGACATAAACATAATATAGGAATGATAAAGAAAAAAGGACAGATTATTGAATATGCTCTTATACCTTTGTATATTGATACAAAATTAAGATTATATTTGGCTAAATTGGTATTGATCTTTGTATATTGATGCAAAATTAAGATTATATTGGGCTACATCAGTATTGATCTTTGTATATTGATACAAAATTAAGATATATTTGGCCACATTGATATTGATCTTTGTATATTGATACAAAATTAAGGTTAAATCTTTTTAAGGTATTGTACCTAGGTAATGCTTAAAATTGGAATGTGAAGTTTTGGCCTTTTGCTACCAACTGTCATAAACTGTTTAGGATAATTAAGAAATGCAAACTAATAGTCATTCAAGCATATCATTTTGTTAGGTACTAGGACAATCTATCACAGTTATTTTCTAAGCTAATCAGAAATCAAGTTGCTAAGAGACAAGCAACATTTGCTTATCCAAATATAAGAGATAGATAGGGAGTCTTCAAAAACCTCAAGAGATCTGCAGAATATGGCATTCAAAGATGTTTTCTTAACTTAAAACTTTTTTTGATATCGAGACATGTCAGCTCCTGACAGTACCCCCTATTCTACTCCAAGTAGAAGATGAGCATCGAAGAATCTCCAATTGGAGATGTTTGAATTAGTGGCAAGCCTATCTCTTGGCAAGAAAAATCCCTTGCTTCAACTGTAGACAGAATGCTGTCCAAACAAAACTTGGAAGCAGGTAAGTCGACAGCCTAGCTCTGCCAAGACAAGGTTACATTGGTATTGATCTTTGTATATTGCTACAAAATTAAGATTATATTTGGCCACATTGGTATTGATCTTTGTATATTGATTAAAAAAATTAAGGTTAACTCTTTTTAAGGTATTGTACCTAGATAATGCTTAAAATTGAAATGTGAAATTTTCCTGCTCTACAATCAATGTCTGTCAGAGAAATAGGGCCAATTGGCTGAAGATTGGCACTGTAATGTATGGAGAGAAAATGGGAACTGTCCAGGCAGCCACGGGTATGTCATTTCTTAGTTTTGGAAGCTGTGGGCCCTGCACTTCCTGTATAACCAGATATATTTATCCCTCTCAGGTCTCTGAGGTGGTTGAACACTAGATAGCTAGAGTCTCATAGTTAAATTTTGAGTTGTTTAGGAATCAAGAGGGTGTTCTGGATCTAAGAAGATGTTTTTTAAATTGTGATGAAAGTTAGAATGAAAGCTGAGTTGGATATAGAACTTTAAACTCATGGAGATGGTTAGATAGTAGAATGTTATAGTCAGGTGCCAAATACATATGGAGTGGACATTGGGAATGTATGCTAAGCCATTTAACTCTCATAATTGTGGCCTAATTATTTCTGTTGTTTTGTATTGTATTTATTGTTATAAGAGAAAGAACCATTTGTTGGACTGAAAGGTGGAGCTGTTGGGGGGAAAAGATACCTTAAACTTAAAAAAAAGGATGGGGATGGGGGGGTTGAGGGGAAAGAGGGTGGGAGGGTGGGACTGGCGGGGATTGCGATTGAGATGTAACTTGAAGAAATAAAAAATAAATTTAAAAAAAGAGAAAATGTTTTTTCTTCTTCTTCCTGTTATCAGTAGTTCTTAATGTTAGATATTTTTTCCCATGGAATCAAAAGGTACCTAAGTCTATGATTGTAAGTGGAAAAATAGGGGACAGAAATCAGGTATTGGCATGTTTTCCCTTTTCATTTGTGTGCAAATTTTTAATATAAATGCAAGATGTAAAGCATTAATGCAAGCAAACTGTTTCAGTGAACACATTTCAACAGTTCAACTTTATAACTAAACCTGTTAAAATTTTCTGGACAATGCCAGCATTTGGATTTTTTAAAAATAAGTAATTTTCTTATTGACAGCAACTAAATGGTGTTTGTAGCATTTTTATCATACAGTAGACGCCATCCATTCACTATTCTTTATTCTTTTCTAACTGAGTTGTTCTACATGCATATTTTCAATGTTGTCTGTCTCTTGTACTGTTCCTGTAAGTTTGCTACTAAAATACATTAAGCTAAAAAAAAACAAAAACAAAAAATTAATAGGTAGGCCAGGTGGTAGCACACACTTTTAATCCCAGCACTCTGGGAAGCAGAGGCAGGCAGATCTATCTACATGAGTTCAGGGCCTGGTCCACAGAGCAAGGGCTACACAGAGAAACCTTGTCTCAAAACATAAAAACAAAACAAACAAAAAATAAGAAAAAGAAACTAGGTTGAGGTTAGTGAGGTTAGTGAGAAAATGCTTTTGTTAATTGTTAGAATCATAATTGTCAACCACTCCAATACTGATTTTCCCTTTGCATTTGTGTGTCTTGCCTATTTATTTATTTATTTGGTTTTTCAAAACAGAGTTTCCCTGGGTAGTCCTGGCTGTCCTGGAACTCACTCTGTGGACCAGGCTGGCCTGGAATTTATATAGATCCACCTACCTCTACCTCCCAAGTGCTGAGATTAAAGGCATGCACCAGCACCTCCCGGTGTGTGGCTTCTTTAAATTTAAACAAGTAATAACTAAAAATAAGTATGGCTCTCCGTGTCTTGTAAAAAAGGAGGGGTAGAGTTGGAGAGATGGCTCAGCATTTAAGAACACTGACTATCCTTCCAAGGACCTGAATTCAGTCTAAGCAACCAGGCAAGGCCACTCAGAACCATCTGTAACTCCATCTCCAGGGGACCTACCACTTTCTTCTTCCTTAGGTGCAAGTGATACACATATAAAAGTAAATAATAAGCAAAATAATTTTTTAAGGAAAAGAAAAAAAAGTCCATTTGTAATCCCAGTTTTGGGGAGTCAGACATAAGTGGATCCTGAGGATAGACTAGCTTACTCAGTGAGCCCCAGGTCTCAACAAGAGACTCTATCTCAAAAAGAGAGAGAGGGGAGGGGGAGAGGTGGATGAACCCAAGAAGTTGAGATCCAACGTCCAAATTTGTCCTCTGACCTTCACATCCATGTTTACATGAGTGCATTTACACACATGCCCGTGTGCAGTGTGCACCCTCCCCATGTGAACGCATATATGCCCCTCGCACTCAAAATTAAATATGTGATCACGGAATGGCTCCTGGGCTATTTTTGTTCCGTCTACAGTGAGGACTGTTCATGGCATGTTGGTGATAAGGCCTGTGCACTCCTACTCGGGGAGACAAGCCCTGAACAAACCTGGAGTAGTAGAATGGTCATGGACTTGGAGCAAGATAAACTCAGACAGGCCCTGTTCTGCCACTGACAGTTCAGGCTTGGGTTTCAATTCTCAGCTTTTCGAGCTATAAAATGGATCTCCAGTATCCTTCTTATATTGTTAAGAGTAACACACAGAACACAGTAGGTCCTTCACAAATAGGTTGCTCTCCCTACTGCATGACCCATACAAATAAAAAAAGACTGTATTTTTTCCATTTTGCACAGTGCTTGGAACTTAACAGGGTCTCAGTTACTGTTGTTTGGGGATTGAGCCAACAGTGGAGAAATGAAAAAAAAGTAACTATAATGCAGGGTCTAATGAAATTAGTGCATCACTTCACATGCAGGCCTGCTACAACTTCACTTTTGACCCTTAACAGCGATGCTATCAAAACAGTCAAAGACAACTTTTATTTGGTAGGTGTTGGAAAGAAGCTGGAACTCTCCTTAATCCAAAAGGGAGAGCACCGAGTCCAAGTCTTGGGTAAGAGACACGAAGCCAGACCTTAGCTGCCCTAACAAGCGAGCACAGTTGTCCTGCAACCTTTATACAGAAAAGAGCCTGAATCAGCGCTGGCAGAACTCAGCCTCCCTAATAAGTGTTGGATGGGTGTTGAGGATGGAGCCCAGTGGAGGGCACTTGCCCAGAACACAGGGTGGGCCCCAGGTTCGGATGCTGCTGTGATCAGAGTCTGGAAGCAGATCAGGGAAAGACCAGGGCTGCTCCACAGAGTGATGACCCAGGCCCTGTCTCTTTACATGGACCCTTGCCCGGTGGCTAACCAAACCAGCATGTGACTGAGTTGCCCTCGAGGCTCATTAAATGACACATTGCTGGAGGTGTGGGTGGGTGGAGCTTTCATGTGCATTTCTGGTAGGTTCCCCTGTAACTGGTTCTGGGGGACCAGACTGGCAGTCACTGCCTTGACCTGTTGTACTCAGACAGCAGATGATGCTTCTGAGGAGATGTCCAGAGGCTGTGGGTTTCCTTTGTCTGTTTCAGCGATTCTCAAGATTTGTAGAAGGACCTATTCTTTTCTTGAGGTTCCTTGGAGCCTTCCTGGGTTCCAGAGAGCCCTTACAAAGTACACAAGTCATTTAGGATGCGTTCTCCCTCCCCAGGAGAGAAAAATCACTGAATTCTTTACAGCACATGAAAGTGAGAGGAAACGTAGGTGAGAATCAATCAAGGAGGACTTGAGGGGAAAGAAATAGTCAAAATTCATGGTATACATGTTTAAAATTCTCAAAGAATAAATTGAAAATTATATTAAAAAATAAAACAAGGTCTATAGAGATGGCTTAGAAATTAAGAGGACTGGCTGCTCTTCTGGAGGATAGGGCTTCAATTCTTAGCATCCATATGGTATCTAACTGTCTGTAACTCTAGTTCCAGGGATTCGATACCCTCTTCTGGATACCAAGCATACATGTGGTACACAGATATACATGCAGGCAAAGCACCCATACACATAAAATAAAAACAATCTCATTTAAAAAAAAAAAAACCAACCCTGTGCTGTGAGTGACGTGATGATCCTCATTTCCAAACTCAACAGTTTGTGACTTGCCCTGTGTTAAAAAAAAAAAGAAAAAGAAAAAAGAAAAATTAATAAAGCCAGGACTCAAACGCAAATCTGCCTGCCTCCACAGTGGGCCAGTTGTGTTTAGCCCCAAGACCAGAACTGTATCCAAGGAGTGAAGTTACAGGCAAAACTCAGGCTCCATGAAAGGCAGCTCCCTGCCACTGTGTTAGAAAGTGGGCAACTTTATAGGCTCTTCTTTCATTGCCGGGGTGTCGGCTGCCTGTGCTGGGTGTGGTTAGTCTTTTCTGCTTCTCCCTCTAGGTCTGATGAAGGATTGGATTGTTTTACTTATTTCTAAGGGTTATGTGAGGCCAGGGAGTGGAAGGAGTCTATTTGTGGCAAATGCCAGTGTGTCAGTATAACACCTTTCTGAGGGCCTCATCCCAGTCAACTTTCTCAGCCTGGACCAACAATGTAAATGCTCTAAAGGGGTCAGAGACCAAATGAGGCATTCATAAACTATCACAAGTCACTTTCTTTTTTTCTTGACTAAAAAATGAAATTCTTCTATACATGCTGAATCCTGTTTCCTACTTGTGGTAGGTAGCCTCAGGTCAAACTCACCATTGCCTAGGAATCACAGAAACCGTCACATTTGCTATATTCACTAGGTTTGGTATACATTGTCTCCCACAATGCTGACAAAACTCTGAGAAAGTAGGAAATACTATCTCATTTCATGAAACTAACCTGAAATCCAGGCTGACCTCTCCAAAGTCACAGAATAGGCAAGCCAAAGGGAATTCACGTCTGCCTTATTCCAAAGACTAGGGATTCAACCACCTTTCTGTACTATGCAAATGGATCATTCCACAGCTCTAAATTATCTGATTAGGAACTCTGACTCTTCCAAATATTGATCCAAATAGTCAGAATAGTGCACATTTTTAAAGTGTCCTCATGAGCAAACTCTATTCGAAGGGTTTAATATGTGAGTCAGAAGATGAATTGAGAAAGCACTCGGTAAGGTTTAAAAAAATACCATTGTCAGAGAAGCTTAAAAGGTCTTCATTCTGGCCAAATGGGTAACAGTAAATACATTTGTGTCAAGAGTCATACTCTAAGCCTGGTTTGTGACACAAACTTATAAACTCAACTCTCCCAAGTTTGAAACAGGATTAGAAATTCAAGGTCAGCATGAGCAACAAAGCTAGATCATCTCAAAAGGAAAAATCTGGCAGTTGGGCAACTGTGAAGTAAGTTGTACAACCATTGAGTCACTGGATGGAGTATAATGGAGTGCAATGTGGCCACTGAAACAGTATCAAAACCAATGCAAAATTGTATCAATGTCATAAGTAAATATTTTTTCAAAAGGTTTTAGATTTATTGTAATTCATGTATATGAGTGTTTTGCCTGCATGTTGTATAAGCACCACATGAGTGCTGCACTTTGTATCCATGGAGACAAGAAGTGGGAGCCAGAGCCCCTGGAGCTGGAATTACTGAGGGTTGTTAGCTCTGTGGGCGCTGGGAAAGGAACTCAAAACTTGGGTGAGAGCAACAAGTGCTTAACTGCTGAGCCATGTCTTCAGTCCACAAAATCTTTTCCACACTAAATCTTCTTTTTATTTTAAATGCTAAACACTTGGTAGTCCGAGGCAAAAGTATCACCTGTGTGAGGCCAGATGGAGCTGCATAGAAAGTTGGAAGCCAGCCTGAGCTACATAGCAAAACCCAGTGTCAAATAAACAAAGA
>CAJQZJ010000528.1:724718-736602 GCA_907164525.1 Lophiomys imhausi | reverse complement strand
CTTCTTGCTTCCATGAGCACCAGGCACACATCCATGTAATGTGAAGACATACATGCAGACAAAACATTCATACACATTAAAATAAAAATAAGCCAGGCAGTGTTGATGCACTCAAGAGAAGGAGGCAGGCAGATGTCTGAGATTTCTAAGCCAGCTTGGTCAACAGAGTGAGTTTCAGGACAGCCAGAGCCACACAGAGAAACCCTGTCTTGACCAGAAACATTAACATAAAAATAAAAATTGAAAGGAGGCATATAAAAGAAATAGCCAAAAGGCATAAGGTATTGCCTAGAGGTATAGCAGGTACTTAGCATGAACAAGGTCCTGGTTTCTATTTCCTGGCTGCACAACACACAGACACACACACACACAAAACATCTCTAATTTCTTAGCAATACTTTTATTCTTGAGTTACTCCATGTTTTAGCCAACAAGGCCAGTTGTTCCTAGAGTGAACATCTCATTAACCTGGAGTGCATTTTTTTTTTTTTTACTCAACACTAAAAACTTGGCCATTTGTTTCTGTTTTCTTCTTTACCTTGGCTGCCAGAAACCTCAGGCTTTACTCCCACTTGCAGTATTTGTCTCTTAGGTTTTCTGGTAAGTTTTCTTCCTTTACTTCCTCTTCTTTTGATAAGTCTTCCATATTCTGATGGTTTGTGTTTTATTATAGCTGCGCTGTTTAATGTCAGGTGGCCCAGATCTCTTTTAGACAGAAGCAGGGCATGAGTACATCGCTGTGAAAGAAGCCCGAGGGTAGTAATTACTATTAATCGCCATCATCAGGAGCTTGGGTAATAACATGATTTTATCCACTCCTGTGCTGACAGTCTAGTCCTCCCTTCTGAACTGCCGGGAGCCGAACCCACTTCAGAGCAACAAGCGGTCAGCTCAGTGCTTTGTGCTGCAGAGCGCCTTCCCTGCCCCCAATTATGACTGAATGGAATACAGCTGTGCTGTTCCAGCCAGCCTCTCCTTGGATCAACATCTGTTCCCTGCACTGACTGTAGTGAAATGCATAGTAAGGCCTTTGTGTCTGGCTTTGAGGGAAATGTTGCAGAAAGCCTTTGCTATGTTTGAGTCAATCAGTAGAGGCTGAGAAACTGTTTTGAGACTGTTTGAAGAAATGTCTCTCTGGAGAATCTGCACTTGGTGCTATGTGAGAGCTTGCAGCCGCACCAACCGTGGTCCTAAGACACTCCTGGCAAACCTGGACTTCTTACTTTTGATTATGGCTAGCCATGGTTGAAAGGGACTGAGATTTGTGTGGGTTGTCTGCTCTCACAGGCAGACAGGGCAAGATAACTTTGGTAGTTGGAACCTTTCCCAGCCCCAATCAACCCTGTATAATGTTTCAATAAAGTAACTGGACTGAGCTCACTGGATGTCAGTCTTTTCCAAGAAGGCTGAACCAACCCCTCTGCTCCTTTGTGAAATGAAGGCCTAGCATCTTGGTGAGCTTCTCTCTCTAATGCAGCACCTATGACCGACATCCAACAATAACTAACTGATTATGGCCCATAGAGAGCAGTGTCACCTCTAGCAGCAAGTGCTTAGATCTTTCATGCACCCAGAACACTCCTGTTTGAAAATCGTATGCCTCCAATTTTTTGACACTCAAAAGCCAACTGTTCTTAAGTTTAGTAACTCTGAAGGCAAACATTGAAGATGCTTCTCCAGCCATCTGGGAGTCTCTCCCACCACCATGCCAGCCCTGAAAACCATTGTAGGAATACAATCTCCACTGTTCTGTGTAGTGTCTGAGGAGTAGAGTTGGAAGTTCCTTGGGCTTTATTGGCCCTCTAAATCAGTCCCGTAGTGCTTCTGAAGGCTTTCTCTGGACCCCCTGCTAGAACAGGCTTGTCAGAAATTCTCTGAAACAGTGTCTACCTACTTCTGACTTTGGACCAGTAAGGTTTAAATCATATAAAGAAAAGGCAGGGTGTGTGGCAGGGAGACCTTTGTATTCCCCTACCTTCCTGTGAAATAAAATACTTTGTAATGAAAGTCTCCCTCCTTATGCTTACCAGACAGCTTCTGATAATAGTTTCACAAAATTTTAACTAAACACTGAAATATAATCTGCTGGGTGAAAAGATTCAGTTTTCAACAAAGTCCTTAATGATTTTGTTCCAAGAAAATTACTTAAAGTAATGCCTCAATTTCTCCAGGTTCCATTAAGTATTGCTATCTTCAGTACCAAATGATGGATATTATTTGTTTTCAACACAGATTGCAATACCTCATACCATTCCTCAAAATTATAGTAATAGAATGTAGCCTGAAGCATATTTATCTCCAACTAACCACCATGTTATCCAGCCTCCCTTGCAGCTAGGTGTTGAGCCCTTAAGTTTGAGCACGGAAATAGACGTGGAATGACAAGTTTCCAGCTTCTGCCTCATATATGTTAAAGGAAAAGAGCATTATTTCCTTTCTACTTTGCTATTTCCTGCTGGCTGCAGCATGGACCTGACGGCAGCAGAAGGAGCAAGAGATAAATGTTGAATGTTGAGGAGGCTGGGCCCTGTGACTGTGAAATTCCATGATGGTTCAGGGCTTCCTGTTCATTAGACTAACATTTGATAAACTAGCTATTGTTTTATTGTTTTGTGAATTTCACATCATTCACCCTGTTCTCTCATCTCCCACCTCCCCTCAGACCCACCCTTCACTCTTGAAACCACTCCCAAAATTAAAAAGAAAAATCTCATTGTGGAAGCTGAGGTGTGTGTATTTTGTCCTTACTTTTTCTGCTTGCAATGCTCCTTGGTCTGATATGAGGCCTCTGGCTTCTACTACTTTGTCAATACTGGAACCTCCCTGAGACTTGTGTGTCATGGAAATCCTGTAGTTTGGGTCTGTGGAACTGGCCTCTTTATGCATTCCAGCAGTTCATCCATGGGGTATATGTAGAGGTGGACCAACTCAAACCCATAGTTCTGGGCCTGCAACCCCCACATCCAGGGCCAGTTCTACTGTGCTACCCAGGTAGGGTGCAAGGCTTGTTTTCCTGAGTGCTGCAGCAGAAAAGAGGCTGGGCCAGCTCTCCTTCTCTCATGTGTCCATCAGGGCCAACTCACCTACCTGCTACCTGTGTTGAAGCCTCAGAGAATGGAGGCTTCTCTCTCTCTCTCCCTCCCTCTCTCTCTCTCTCTCTCTCTCTCTCTCTCTCTCTCTCTGTGTGTGTGTGTGTGTGTGTGTGTGTGTGTGTGTGTGTCAACAACATCACCACAAAGCAGACAAAAAGAAGGGATGGCTCTCCCACAACCCTCACATCCCAGGCCAGCTGTACTATGTTGTCCAGACAATGTGCAGGGACTGATCTCCCAAGTGCTACAGCATGAGAGGGACAGGGACAAGCTCTCCTTCTCCTGTGACCTTATCAGGGACAGATCTTCTGTCCACTACTGGTGGTGAGGGCAAAAGGGAGGGAAGGGGATCTCTCCCTTGCCAACACCACCACAAAGCAGACAAAAGGCAGGGCTGTCTCTCCCACGTTCACTCCCTTGGGGCCAGCTTACCCACAACCCCCATATCCAGGGCCACCTGTACTGTTCTGCCCAGGTGAGATGCAAGGCTTGCTTTCCTGAGTGCTGTAGCATGTGAGGGAGCTCTCCTGTGACCTCATTGGGAACAGCTCTCCTGAGACCTCATTGGGGCCAGATCTCCTATCCGCTACTGGTGCTGGACTGGTGGTTGTCACAGGCTAGCTCCTTGCCTGGGTCCCATGGCACTGAACTGGTGTTGATATCCAGCTTGATTTTTTTTTCAGGAATGTTAGGCTACTATTCATTCAGATGTTCATAGGTCAGAACACTGAATATAGACACAGCCTCTCTCCTCTCTGCCACCTACTGATGCATATGTGACATAGCAGCCACATACATCTGCAGTGCCTCCCTCCACTGGCAGGAAGTCATTGTTATTTTAATCCTGTTGATGCAACTAAATCATTGTCCCAGTTGAAGGTTTCATAAGACTACATGTGTCAGATGAATACTTTAGGGAAATTTTCTTCTAAGAAAATAAATGTAGACATGAAATAAAGTCAACAAATGGAGAGCATAAAATCTGAATCTCAAAATAGTTAAATCCAGTTACAATTAGAACAGCATCAATAATATATTTATTTTTATTGTTTTTATTCTGGTATATGCATTTGTATGTCTATGTAAGTGAATACTTCCTATATGCAAGTACTTCCAAAGGCCAGAAGAAAGTGGAACTCTGGGAAGTGGAGTTACAGTTGTGAGCTAACACAAGACCAAACCCTGGTCTTCTAGACGATCAGGAAGTGCTTTTAACCACTGAGCTACTCATCCAATTCCAACAAAAGCCTTTTATTAGTGATCCTACTTGGGTGTTGGTAGTTTGTTAGTTAGTTAGTTAGTTAATTAGTCAGTTAGTTTGTTTGAGACAAGGTTCCACTATGTAGCCCAGGCTGGCCTCTAAATGGAAATCATCCTCCCTTGTTTTCATGAGTGTTGGGATACATTGTGCCATCATACCTAACTTTCAAGTTCTACTTTCAAGCTTGTCTTACTACTCTCCCACCAACAAACTCTGGTTAATGTCATTGGGCTATCCCAGAACTAGTTAGCAATCTCCCGAAAGGTTCCAGTAGCCCATGATCTTGGCACAGTAGGAAGAGCAGACCCAAACATACTGATGGTTGCTGAGTCAGTGTAACAGGTCAACTCGGGGAATGAAGGACTGAAACCATGTATGTGGAGGACTGGAGACAGGACAAGGCAACGAGGTACAAGGGTACACTTGTGATCAGCTGCGGGACTGTCCGTGTCCTGGTCAACTCTTCATGCAGATACAAGGAAGAATGGATCCATACATTGGGTGTCCTAGTCAACTCTTCATGCAGATACAAGGAAGAATGGATCTACACATTGGATGCTTGCAAACTGAGTACAGACTTAGCTGGTGGTTGGCCAGTTCTTAGTGGGCGAAGTCTACTTGGAGAATGTAATAAGAAAGTAGTCACTTCCAGTGGTCTAAACACTCATGGAAACTGGATAGTCTTCTTCAGAATCACATAGAAAAACTCCCCTCCCCCGCCCCTGCCCGCAAATAGTGTTGCTTCAGGCTGGCCAGACTCTATGACATAATATAGTGTGACTCCCATAAGTCAATGTCACAAGAGATACCCAAGGCTGTTCCTTGTAGCTGTGGACTCTGAGGAGGAGGGAGAGCTGCTTCAACGCTTAGATGTAGGCTGACAGGGAAGTCCTGCCTGGGCACAGGGGTTTCTCTGGACAATGGCGGTCCACATACCCTGTAGAAGGTTACAGAGCAAGATTCAGATTTGCTCTTACACTTCTTTGGAATATTTTACTGTTACTTACAGTTTCTTTGAAATAATTTCAAGAAGACTGATCATTTTGGAAAAAAAGTAAAGCCACGGTGTGCAGAATCCAAATCTAAAGGCCCGTTTACTTCCTGTAGTTAGCTGAGTCAAAAGTGCTGGAAAAATGAGAAAGCAATAGATCTTTTTATGCTAAAGACCATCAAAGACAGTTTCCTTGTGAACCCAGAAGAGTTGGGAATCCATGTATAAAAAGGGATCACACCAGTCAGGTTCCATCATGTCGTGCACTGACCTAGCAAATGCTGAGGCAGAGGCCAAGCTAGTAGCATCATCAGTGTGTGACTGCACTATGTGGAAGTACTATGTACTTATGCAGCCCAAGCCATGTGAATCATTAATGTTCTGTGGCAATCAAGGAGAGTAACACAGGACCAAACCCCATGTGGGTTCACCCCAGGCCAAGAACAGACTCTTTCTGGAGTTACTGGATCTATTATAGGAACCTCACCACTGACTGGTTCATGAAGTATTGGGAAACAAAGGCAGGTTTGGAAGACTGGAGCCAGCCTTGATCACCCCAGGGAAATACATCCTCTTTACTGATGGCCTTGCTCTCTTAGTACAAGACAGGAGGCCCCTGAATGGATCCATTGTGAGGGAAAGCACATCCCAGTAATTAATATGCGAGTCGATGTTTTTAAAACACAGCCTTTAATCCCAGCACTTGGGAGGCAGAGGCAAGTGGATCTCTGCGAGTTTGAGGCCAAGTCCAGGACAGCCAGGGCTATTATACAGAGAAACCCTGTCTTGAAAAAAAATAACAAAACAAAACATATAATGTAAGAAGAAGCTATATCATTGCCACTTGGAAAGACATGAACTTACTGAGACATTTCCTAGCTTTCACTGGTCTTCAAGAACCCAAAGTGGGACCCATAAATGGTCCATGTGCAGAAAAGAAGTGCTTAGTGGTGAATGGGACATTTGTATCCCATCCGCTACATCCAAGGCTCAAAGACATTGGGCGAAGAGGGGCCAGGAAGATTGTAAAAAGCCACAGGTAGTGAACATCTGCATGGAAACAGCATGTATTAGGCACGACATGGCCTTTGCACATGGCAACTCACAGTGTCTGTGACTGCCTGAAGGAGTCCCACACAGATCAAGCCAGTACAAACCCCAGCATAGTTGAGAGAGGTTCTCATAAAGTCTCGCCCTTAGCTAAGGAGCTATTGGCAACCAATAGCTACTGGGAGATGGAAAATCAGTATTCTTCAGACATGTACTCTTAAAGAGGCTACCCATGTTCCAGTATATTGTCCATACCTATGTACATACAAGTAGCACTAAATTAGCTCAGTGCGTTTATTTAAAAAAAAAAAAGGAGCACATGTTGTTGGAAGAGAAAGTTGATGAGCAGATAGGGGAGGGCTGAAGGGAGGAGGTGGCTGTGGATTTGGTCAAAACATAATATATGCATATGTGAAATTCTCAAACAATAAAAAGGGGAGGAGAGGATCAGTACCCAAAGTGGAAGTGTATTTTTCTTGGAGTTCTAGAAAGCTAAGGCCTCAAAAAAAAAAAATCATCTGCCTCTGTGAGGAATAGGCGTACAGGTGATATAGGGATCCAGAGAGTAAAGAGGAGACCAAATCTGAGGGCAGAGGGGACAGCAAGAGGCAGAGAGAGAGAGAGAGAGAGAGAGAGAGAGAGAGCCAGATTTGCAAATATCCAGCAAGAAGCAGTTCGTGGTCCCAGCCTTGCTTGACACAGCTGCTCCTTGCTGTTATTCTGAAGGGACATTTATTTCTCACAAAGAGCACCAGGACCTTCTCTCAGCATGACTATACCCAGGAGACCCCAGCAGCAGGCAGGAAAGACCACTGCCACTTTAGTGCTCCAGGAAAGCACTCCACCAAATAGTGTGGCGTTTGCCCCACACATCCCTCAGACAGAAGCCACCAAGGTGCTTGTGTAAACTCACACAGACGTATGAGCATCTAGAAATAGCAGGGTGGTGGGTTCCAGACTTCTGTAGTGATACAGAGAGGAACTTTGCTGTTCTCTAAGAGATTTGGCTTTTTACCTAGTACAGAGACTGCTAGGTAAACATTTTATAATGATATTCCCAGTCTTATTTTTGTTATTTCATAATGAAATAGGATTATTGTTAAACATTTTGCCTATTTATTTGCACTTTGAGGCAATAAAGTTCTCAAATAGTCATAGTCTGAGATATTTGTTGGCCAGTTGGTCATCCTCCAACCCCACCAAAGTCCAGGATAAGAGCCAAATTGTTAAATCAAACAACCAAGCCAATGGCACTGGCTTTGGATTGCCCGGCCAATGCCTCCTGGAGCTCCTCAGACTTAAGGATATCTGCCTCTATGACCTGAGGGAATTCCTGGGGCTCCCTAGTCCCACAGCATCCCTCCACGGTAGGTTGTGGATCCAAGGGAGTGACCATTGCATCAGGCACTGAATATCCTCTGATATTCTTGGAAGCAGAGGTAACCCTAACCTCGCTCTTTAAGGCCAACATTGACCCTTTCGTCTACCCCACCTTTGACCCTTTCCCTTTGGTGAGGCTTCTTTTTGTTTTTGTTTTGTTTTCTTTTTTGTTGTCTGTTTGGTTTCGTTTTTGGTTTTTTGAGACAGGGTTTCTCTGTGTATCCTTGACTGTCCTGGACTCACTATAGACCAGGCTGGCCTTGAACTCACAGAGATCTGCCTGCCTCTGCCTCCCGAGTGCTGGATCAAAGGTGTGCGCCACCACCGCCCGGTGAGGCTTCTTTTTTTTTAGCTTGTTTTTTGCCTTTGGCTTCACTTGAAAGTCCTAGAACCAGGCACAGAATCTCTAGGCCTCTGACCCCTGTCCAGGGCAGTGATGATTCACTGAACAGCTTGTGTCTTCCTCATTCCACCTCCCTGAGTCCTGAGGCCATCTTGGATTTCAGGTCTTGGACCTTCCCCTCTTCCTCAGCCATGAAAATAGTGATCTATACTTCCTGGCTCCCCTTTGAAGCCTCCTGGAGAATCTCTGACACCTCCACTTAGTGCCCTCCTTAAGGGCCTCTAAATTCATCTACCTTTGCAATGGGATCTGGCCTCACTACCCCTTAGATAACCAATCAAAATGGCCGCCCAGCGGTACAGAATATCCTGACATCATTAAGAACCTCTACAGATATTGCCACAGATTGGGGTAAATGGAGAAAAATTTTCCATTCCCTATTTCTTTTTTCTCCACTCTGTGCCGTGTGTGTATTTTTGTCTGGGTCCTTGTAACCCCAACTGCACACACTGTGTAAATGCCTTGTCTTTAACTTAAGGCTGATGGATCTATAAGTTTGTTGCAAAATGGGATCCAGGGTGGGTGGGGAGGTGGGGAAAGGATCAGGCCAGCTGCCACACGTACTCACTCAGCACACGCCTTTTCCCCCTGCAGTGTCTGCTCAGAACCTTCTCCTAAGGTATGTCTAAATTATTTGTTGGTGAATTTTATTCCAAATTATGGAGTCTAATTCTTCAGCTGTTGCTTTTCTCTGGCCTGCTGTGCCCTCCATGTGGGCACCTATGCACTTCTCTGGTTCCTGCAGCCTGCTACAGCTCTGGCCTGTGCATCCACAGGGACATCTCCCTTCTCTCCTGTTCCCTTCCCTCTCTTGAGTCCCCTGGGAACTGCAGTCCTGCCTGTGGCAGCCAAGGACTCTTTTCTTTTAAACTCGCTTCTTCCCACTTGGAACTACCTGCTCAATCTCTCCTTGTGTCTTCTTGGGCCTATACTTTTTGAATTTCCTTGCCTCCCTCTGGGAGCTGCCTACTAAGTTCTGCAGTTTCTCTACACCCCTGTGGCTCCTACAAGATTGGAACTCTCCTTTTGGTGGAATTCCCAGTTGTTTCTCCTTGTCCTTTAAGCATTCCTCTCCTTGTCCTATGCCATAGTTTCTCTCTGGCGCCTACACCCTTGGGGCTCTTACCACATGGATAACTTTCTCTTTCAGTTCTGGCCTTCTACACCTAAATTGGTCTCTCTACTAAAGACACGGGTTCCCTTCCCCCCCTGCATCCTCCTGGCGATCTCTGGCTCCAGCCTGAAGTCCCACAGCTTTAGCTCTCAGATCCCTCTTGGAGCTTATGGGAACACACCCACACAGCTTTCTGTTTTGGCCAAAACCTGGCAAACTTGACTTCCAAATTCTCAGAAATCACAACAACTGCTGCTGCACACACAAACCTTTTCTGTGCTACATTTTCTCTACTTTCCACTCTTAAAATCTTTTATCTCTTCTGCCTCTAGAGGCATTGCAGATGTGGCTGCTAAAATCTTTTATCTCTTCTGCCTCTAGAGGCATTGCAGATGTGGCTGCTGTGTCGTATGTACATCAGTAGGTGGCAAAGAGGAGAGAGACTATGTCTACATTCAATCTTCTGACCTATGAACATCTGAATGAATAATGGCCTAACATTCTTCCCCAAAAGCAAACCTGAGACCAACACCAGTTTGGTGCTAGGGGGCCAAGACAAGGAACTAGCCTATGACTACTCACAGTCCAGCATCAGGTAAACACCAGATGGGCTCCAGGACAGGAAGCTAGACAGAAACTAGAAGAACCCTGCCTTGCCTTGGATATGGGAGTTGTGGGTGAGCCAGCACCAAGGGTGTAAGTGTGGGAGGTTCAGCCCCACCTTTTGTCTGCTATGTGGTGGTGATGGGGAGGTAGAGACCCCCTCCACTCTCTTTTGCCTTTGCCACAGGTATAAGGTGGGAGAGTTGGCCCTGATGGGGTCACAAGACCAGGAGAGCTGCCCATACCCCTCACATGCTGCAGCACTAGGGAGAACATGCCCTGCACCTGACCTGGGCAGCACAGTAAGTAGATCTAGCAGTAGATGTGGGGATTGCAGGTTCAGAACCAGGGCTTTCAGTTGGCCCACCCCAACATTTACCCCACGGATGAACTGCTGGAGTGCATGAAGAGTCTGGTTCCATAGACCCCAAACTACAGGATCTCTATGACATAGGGCAACAACATCATATCTGAGAGGAGTCCCAGTGAGGTTAGAGTACTGACAAAGTAGCAGTAGCCAGAGACCTTGTACCAGACTAAGGAGTCATTATAATGTACATTTGCAAGCAAAAAAGTGTGGAGAAAAGGGAGTATTATGGGACACACGACAGCTTCCACAATGAGGTTTTTTTTTTTTCTGTTAGGAGAGGTTGCAAGGCTGGAGGGTGGGTCTGAAGGAAACAGAGAGACGAGTGGGAACAGGGTACACAATGTGAAACTCGTAAGATAAAGCAATAAAAAGATTTTTTAAATCTTTTATTGCTATAATTTCTCTGTGCTCTGTTCTCAGAAAAAAATCTCTTAAGATTATGCTGCAAGGGGGCTGGAGAGATGGCTCAGTGGTTGTGAGCACTGTTTGCTCTTCCAGAGGATCTGAGTTCAAGTCCCAGCAACCACATGGCAGCTCACAACTGACACCCTCACACAGACATATATGCAGCCTAAACACCAATGTACATAAAATAAAAGTAAATGATTTTAAAAAATTAAGCTGTAAACTCCTATCTCAGGATTTATAAGGTGCTCATTGGGTATGGTTTTAAAAAAATCTATAAAATCTGTAACAAAATTTGGCTTTAAACTTGTAACAAGTGGCTTAAAATTAAAAATTCATACATGGAAATTTATATATATATATATATATATATATGAATCTACTAGGAAAACAGATGTGCTTAAATAGCCAATCATGTGGCTCTCCTCCATTTGACTGATGACCTCATCAGATGTAAGCAGCCACTTGGCCGGCAGCCATCTTTACTAAGGTTAAAGAGCACAAGTCGTGACTTCACCATCTTATGATGACCACATGACATAAAGCAACAATTGTAAAACTTAGTCGTAACGAACTCTCTGCTTATCACTGTGTCTCTTTTTAGACTAAGGAAGCAACAAGTCTCAAATATTTTAGATTGGCAGGGATTTTTGTATGATGATAAAAATTTAAGGCTATATTTGCTACAATATATTATATATGTGATTCAACTCTGGTTTAGAATATGCTGTATACAATGATAACATTTTAAGGTTTTGAAGGTCTACTCAGATTTACAAAAGCTGATGTAGGAATTTCCACCTAACTACTTATGTCTTTACTACTGTTCAATACCGGACTTTAAAAAGAGATAAACACACAGAACAGATTTCAATGTAAATTTTTACTATTTCTTTATTTAAAGGAACTTGCTTTACAGTGAGTGCTGTCAGTAATCAACCACCTGTGTCTTATGGTAAATGATTGGATAGAAAAAAGTTGTGAGGCTTATGTAAGGATAACTATGTAAGGGTGTAGTTTATGTATTAAAGATGTGAAAGCTTAAGTTATGAAAGTCTAAGAAAGAGTTTTAGGGTACATAAATACCAGTTGTAAAAGTCTGAAGATGTTAAGTTTAAATTGTGAGGGCCTAAGAAGGTGTGTAAATGCAAATTATAAAGGTATAACGTGTGTAGCCGAGCCTTTAAATTATTATTTAACACTTATTTATTACTA
>CAJQZJ010000528.1:694959-724318 GCA_907164525.1 Lophiomys imhausi | reverse complement strand
ATATATTCACTAAATCTAACTTATATTAATCTATCAGCCCCTACAAACGTGACTTAAGGTACATAAAAATGAAAACTATTTCAGATTTATTTCTCTCTGTGTGCTATTGTTATATTAAGACTTCAAGAGTTCAGAGTTTAACATTAATCAATGGAGTCCTGATAAGATATTTATCTAACTCTGGTAAGCACCGACTACTACTATCATAGTCACAAGTTCAAGATTTTAAATTTCATTTGGTTGTCTTCTAAGTACAGACTTAAAAGAGCTTCTAGTTGTGCTAAGAACACTGCCTAATCTACACACACCCAGTCTTCTGGATAAAGAGTGTTCTTGTTTGTTACCCAAAATCATTTTGAGTCCTCAAGCTTCTACTATGACTCAAGGCGTGAGTCTCCTGCCTTTTACACAATGTGGATTTCAGTACAAACTACCAACAGTGGTGACACTGACATACCGAAAACAAGTCTCCTTTTCTAAACTTAAGAGCTTATTGTAAACCTCAGGGAATTGGCTCGAATCCATCTCTCATGGGTCAAATTGGCCCTAGATAAATACTGTCAATCAACAGCCTGTTTCCCCATCTGCCTATTTTCCTTATGCCTGAGGGTGATCTCTCTCTCACTCTCCCATCTCGATCTCTAGTCTTGAGACACCAACCACCAGGATCACAGGCCTTAAAGCCTTAAAGCTTCAACTTTACACCCTGAATAAAAATTTTCCCTTAAACTCCTTAACTTTACCTTTTCTCCCTAGTTTATCTGTCCCAACAAATTTCGAGCCACCTGCAGACTGCTCCGTCCCCAGTTCCAGGTGTCCCCTCAGAATCTACATCCTAGACAGCTTCAAAGTGACTAGTCCCAGGTGGTCCAGCCTTACAAACTGCTCCAACTCTGCCAGCACATCTCTAGCCCAGATGGTCCTGGAGAGCCTGGAGAGGGAGTGAAGCAGCCTGCTCTTCAAGGACTTGGCCAGCATCCCAGCTTTCTTGAATCCTCAGTGATATTGACACCCCCAGACAGCAGGAAGCAGTCTAAAGAGCACAGCACCCCAGCCCCCCCCACCATCACCCCTTCCTATTTCCTTACCTTTTATGATAAACAAAAGGTGAAATGTTAGGAATCAAGTGTCCCACCTCCAGCCTGCTTTTAGTGACTCAGCACTAGCAGCCACATCATTGACACACATACCCTTTAAAAGGTCCCCACCATCGTGGCCCACTCTCACTCTCTCTGTGTCCCCCCTCCCCATTCCCAATTTATCTCTTGTGTGACATCTGCTGTATGGTGTGATCTTTGAGGCATTCTTTGGCTCTGATTGATCTGCCAAGGTACTCTTCCACAGAAACCCTAATACCGTTGTAATTTGTTTAACGATTTATTTATTTATTATGTATACAGTGCTCTGTCTGCATGTATGTCTGCAGACCAGAAGAGGGCATCAGATCTCATTATAGATGGTTATGAGCCACCATGTGGTTGCTCTCCAGCCCACACATTTGTAACTTTAAAATTCTTTAAACTCCAAAGTATTTTTGTTTGTCTGCATTGTGTCATTATGTCACTGAAATTAAAACTAAGGAAAAAGAGGACCAGGAGAGATGACGCAGTGGTTAAGAGCACTGGCTGCACTCACAGAGGACCTGGGTTTAGTTCTCAGCACCTGCATGGTGGCTCAAAACCATCTATAACTCTAATTCCTGGCATACAACACCCTATTCTGACATCCTGATGAATCAGGCACACACATGGGACACAGACATGCATGAAGGCAAAACACTTAACTTTACACACACACAAATATAGTAAAATAAAACAAAAAACGAAACTGAGGTGACTATATTTGGTAATTGAGTAAATTAACTTATTAATTAAGTCATTAAGAAATTGATGATTATAAATCCAATACACGTCAGCACAAGTAACCATTTTGAAATGCAATAGGGCCTTGTAATGCAGTTCAGTTGGTAGAGAGCTTGCCTCACATGCAGAAAGCCCTGGATTTGACCCCAGCACCACACAAAACTATCTGTGGTAGTACATTGTCTATAATCCCAGTGCTCAGGAGTTGGGGTCAGTGATCTGAAGTTCAAGGTCATTCTTTTTTTTTAATATATTTTTTGTTTCTTCAAGTTTCATCTCGATCACAATCCCCTCCCTACTTCACCCTCTTCCCCCTCAACCCAGCCATCCCCTTCCTTTTTTTTTTAAGTTTAACGTATATCTTTTCCCCCCAACAGCTCCCCCTTTCAGTCCAACAAATGGTTCTTTCTCTTATAACAATAAATACAATACAAAACAACAGAGGTGGGCTGGAGAGGTGGCTCAGAGGTTAAGAGCACTGGCTGTTCTTCCCAAGGTCCTGAGTTCAATTCTCAGCAACCACATGGTGGCTCACAGCCATCTACATTGAGATCTGCCCGGGCATATATGTAGAGCAAATACTGTATACATAATAAATAAACAAAAAAGTTTTAAAAACAACAGAGGTAATTAGGCCACAGTTATGAGGGTTATATGGCTTAGCATACATTCCCAATGTCCAGTCCATATTTATTTGGCACCGGACTTTAACATTCTACTATCTAACCATCTCCCTGAGTTTAAAGTTCTATATCTAACTCAGCTTTCATACTAACTTGCATCACAATTTTAAAAACATCTTCTTAGATCCAAAATACCCTCTTGATTCCTAAACAACTCAAAATTTAACTATGACACTCTAGTTATCTATTCTTCAACCACCTCAGAGACCTGAGAGGGGGTAAATATATCTAATTATATAGGAAGTGCAGGGCCTGAAGCTTCCAAAACTAAGAAATAACATACCAGTGGCTGCCTGGAAAGTTCCCATTTTCTCTCCATACATTATAGCATCAATCTTCAGCTGTTTGTCCCCGTTTCTCTGACAGACATTGATTATAAAGCAGGAATTAGGAAGGACTTGCCTACTCTGTCTTGGCAGAGCTAGGCTGTCAACTTACCTGCTTCCAAGTTTTGTCCTTTTTGGACAGCATTCTGTCTACAGTTGAAGCAAGGGGTTTTTCTTGCCAAGAGATAGGCTTACAACTAATTCAATCATCTCCCACTGGAGATTCTTCGATGCTCACCTTCTACTTGGAGTAGAATGCGGGTGCTGTCAGGAGCTGACATGTCTTGATATCAAAAAATCTTAAGTTAAGAAAACATCTTTGAATGCCATATTCTGCAGATCTCTTGAGGTTTTTGAAGATGCCCTATCTATCTCTTATATTTAGATAAGCACATGTTGCTTGTCTCTTAGCAACTTGATTTCTGATTAGCTTAGAAAATAACTGTAATAGACTGCCATAGTACCTAACAAAAAGACAAGCTTGAATGACTATTAGTTTGCATTTCTTAATTATCCTAAACAGTTTATGACAGTTGGTAGCAAAAGGCCTAAACTTCACATTTCATTTTTAAGCATTACTAGGTACAATACCTTTAAAAGGCATTACCCTTAATTTTGTATCAATATACAAAGATCAATACCAATGTGGCCAAATATAATCTTAATTTTGTATCAATATACAAAGGTCAGTACCTATGTAACCCAATACAATCTTAATTTTGCATCAATATACAAGGGTCAATACCATTGTGGCCAAATATAATCTTAATTTTATATCAATATACAAAGATCAATACTGATGTAGTCCAATACAATCTTAATTTTGCACTAACATATAAAGATCAATACCAATTTAGCCAAATATAATATTAATTTTGTATCAATATACAAAGGTATAAGGGCATATTCAATAATCTGTCCTTTTTTCTTTATCATTCCTATATTATGTCTATGTCCCATTTTTTCTCAAGTCTGTTCACTCATACATAGGAGAGAAAGAAGGATACAGAAAAGAAAAAGAGAGAAGTCCCTGGTTGTAACCTCCAAAACCCATTTAACAAGACCATTTAACAGCTTGTAATCTCTTCCCCTAAATAACAAGATTTTCTATTATCCATCAAATGACTAAAGGGGGGGGGAAACACCCTCCCCACTTTCTGGGGATGGAATATTGCTCTCTTAAAATGACTTCCTGCTGATTTGGGACGTAGTAAACCTGTTTGAGGCACAAATAAGAATGGAAAAATGGTTAAAAATGTTAATAGAATCATTTGACGTTCAGTCCTTTTGTGCTCAGCTATTTAAATGTCCTAAGAAGTTCATAGACAGAAGCTGATCTTCAGGGCTTTACTGAAGTTCTGGCTGGAACAGTCTGTGGAGCTGAACAATCATAGCAATTTTGAGCTGTGGTTGTAGACTTTTGGGGAAACAGCTATTGGGGAAGTCTGCTAGGCTGGATCGTCTGGGCTACTTGTCTTCTCTGGTGTCTGATCTGTTTTCTTCTGAGGTTTCAGTTGTCCAGTTGTCCCTGGATTCCTTGGATGGATGCTTTAAATCTCATGGAAATATAAGAACAGAACCCTGCCCTAATCCTTACTCTGGGACACTACCTTTTTTTTTGGGGGGGGGGTCAGGTAATATTTTCCCTGGAGCAAATTTGTTTTTTTGACAATATAAAAAGTATTATCTTTGAATTTGTATTAAAAAAGAAATTATTTTGATATTTTGGAGCTAAACAAACCTTTAAGTATATATTTTAAGATCTCAAAGGATAATTTGTTTGAATTTCAGCATGTCTTTTGTAAGTAGCTTTTAAACTTAAATCCTTCCAAATCCTATGTGCCTGTCTCTGCATTCTAAGTATTGGGATCAAAGACATGTGGTCCCCAACTGATGGGATTAAAGATGAGCTCCACCACCCCTGCATCAAAGTTTTTCTCTATTTAGAGCTTGTTTTGTGTCAGTCTGACCTTGAGCTCTGAGATCTGCTGATTTCTGTTTCTAGTGTGTTGGGATTAAGGTTGTATCCTTCTCAAATGATGGGATTAAGGGTGTGCACCATCACCACCCTGTTCCTTGTGACTCTAGAATTTATAAAACAACTAACTCTATAGTGATCCTCCTGTCTCTGCTGGAGTTAAAGGTATTAGCTAACACCACGCATTTCATGTATTTTACCTTAGCTCCTAATTTTTTCAACTCTTGGAGGTTTAAAAAACCAGGTTGAACTGCAGTAACCTTTAATTTATTTACAGTCTTTTAAACCTGTTACCTCTTTTTAATGCCAAACCATGAAAATATCCTATATATCTACAAAAAAAACTTTTAGACTGCTATCAAGTTTGTGTAATCTATGGGGCCACCTGCAGTCTAACATTCTAATCTGAAATTAAAGCCATTTTCCTTTCATGCCAGTAAGGCAAGTATTACCTTTGGTAAATTATAGTGTGAACATTTTATATTGTATTTTTATTATTTTTTAAAGTTTATTAACTCTTTTCTTAAAAATATATTATTTTGTTTTCTCAAGTTACTTCTAGAACATAGTTTCCTCCCTCCTCCCCTCCTGGCTTCTCCCTTCCTCTCTCCTTCCCTCCCTCCCTCCCTCCCTTCCTCCCTACCTCCCTCCCTCCCTCCTTGTTCCTCTACTTGGTACTCTCCTTCTCCTCAGATGAGATGGGCCCTCACATATCAAACTCCCTCAGATCTTCCATCATGTGAGGGCCAAGAGTTTCCACTTTTACTGGGGCTTGATATGGCACACCATCTAGGGTATGGTGTTCCACTAACCTGCAGAAGATTCCATGACTCACTGGTGAGTAAAATTTTTCCTAGGATAGATATGCTAGGTTGCTATCTAATTGGGTCTGTGGGTTGGTTGTAGGATAGTTATCCTGTGATATATGGTTAATATCCATTTATAAGGGAATACATACCATGTTTATCTTTCTGGGACTGAGTCAGCTCGCTTAGGATGAGCTTTTCTAGCTCCATCCATTTGTTTTCGATTTCATGTTTTCCTCATTTCTGATAGCTGTGTAGTATTCCATTGTGTAAATGTCCCACACTTTATTTTATCCATTCTTCAGTTAAAGGACATCTGGGTTGTTTCCAGTTTCTGGCTATTACAAATAAAGCTACTATGAACATTGTTGAGGCAATGTCCTTGTGGTTTCATTTAGAATCTTTTGGAAATATGCCCAAGAGGGGTATGGCTAGGTCTTGAGGTAGATTTATTCCCAATTTTCTAAGATATCTCCAGATTGATTTCCAAAGTGGTTGCACAAGTTTGCAGTAGGAGTGTTCCCCTTTCTCCACATCCTTGCCAGCATCTGTTATCATTTGAGTTTTTGATCTTAGCCATTCTGACAGGTGTGAGATGGAATCTCAGAGTTGTTTTAAGTTACATTTCCCTAATGACCAAAGATGTTGAACATTTCCTTAAATGCCTCTGGGCCTTTAGAGATTCCTCTTCTGTGAATTCTCGGATTAGCTCTGTACCCCATTTATTGATGGGGTTATTTGATTTTTTTGGTGTTTAATTTCTTCAGTTCTATATATATTTTGGATATTAGCCCTCTGTCAGATGTTGAGTTGGTGAAGATCCCAGTCTGTAGGTTGCCGTTTTGTTCTAAGGACAGTGTCCTTTGCCTTACAGAAGCTTTTCAATTTTATAAGGTCCCATTTATTGATTGTTTGTTTTAGTGCCTGAGCTATTGGTGTTCTATTCAGGAAGTTGCTACCAGTGCCAATGAGTTCAAGGCTTTTCCCCACTTTCTCTTCTATTAATGTTAGTGTGTCTGGATTTATGTTAAGGTCCTTGATCCACTTAGACTTAAGTTTTGTACAGGGTGGTAAGTATGGATCTATTTGCATTCTTCTACATGTTGACATCCAGTTAGACCAGCACCATTTACTGAAGATGCTTTCCTTTTTCCATTGTATGTTTTTGGCTTCTTTATAAAAAATTAAGTGACCATAGGTGTGTGGGTTTATTTCTGGGTCTTCAATTCGATTCCATTGGTCAACTGGTCTGTTTCTATACCAGTACCATGCTGTTTTTATTACTATTGCCCTGTAGTACAGCTTGAAATCCAGGATGGTGATACCTCCAGATGTTCTGTTATTGTACATGATTGATTTAGCTATTCTGGGTCTTTTTTTATTCCATATGAAGTTGAGAATTTTTTTTTCCAGATCTGTAAAAAATTGAGTTAGTATTTGGATAGGAATTGCATTGAATCTGTATATTGCTTTTGGTAAGATTGACATTTTTATTATGTTGATCCTACCTATCCATGAGCAAGGGAGATCTTTCCATCTTCTGATATCTTCTTCAATTTCTTTCTTCAGGGACTTGAAGTTCTTATCATATAGGTCTTTCACTTGCTTGAGTAGAGTTACACCCAGGTATTTTATATTATTTGTGGCTATTGTGAAGGGTGTTGATTCCCTTATTTCTTTCTCGGCCCATTTATCTTTTGTGTAAAGAAGGGTTACTGATTTTTTTGAATTGATTTTGTATCCAGCCACCTTGCTGAAGGAGTTTATCAGCTGTAGAAGTTCTCTGGTGGAATTTTTGGGCTCACTTATGTATACTATCATATCATCTGCAAATAGGGATACTTTGACTTCTTCCTTTCCAATTTGCATCCCCTTGGTCTCTTTTAGTTGTCTTATTGCTGTAGATAAAACTTCAAGTACTATGTTGAAGAGATATGGAGAGAGTGGGCAGCCTTGCCTTGTCCCTGATTTTAGAGGAAATGCTTTAAGTTTCTCTCCATTTAGTTTGATGTTGGCTATTGGCTTGTTGTAAATTGCCTTTATTATGTTTAAATATGGTCCTTGTATGCCTGATCTCTCTAAGACTTTTAACATGAAGGGGTGCTGTATTTTGTCAAAAGCTTTTTCAGCTTTTGACAAGATGATCATGTGGCTCTTTTCTTTCAGCTTGTTTATGTGGTGGGTTACATTGATGGATTTTCTAATGTTGAACCACCCCTGCATCCCTGGGATGAAGCCTACTTGATCATGGTGTATGATACTTTTGATGTGATCTTGGATCTGGTTTGCAAGTATTTTATTAAGTATCTTTGCATCCATGTTCATAAGGGAAATTGGACTGAAATTTTCTTTCTCCATTGGGTCTATGTGAGGTTTAGGTATCAGGGTGACTGTGGTCTCATAGAATGTGTTTGGCAGTATTCCTTCTGTTTCTATGTTGTGGAAGAGTTTAAAGAATATTGGTGTTAGCTCTTCTTTGAATGTCTGGTAGAATTCTGTGCTGAAACCATCTGGGCCTGGGCTTTTTTTGGTTAGAAGGCTTCTAATGACTTCTTCTATTTCCTTAAGGGTTATAGGTCTGTTTAATTTGTTTACCTGTTCTTGACTTAACCTTGGTAGGTGGATTCTATCAAGAAAATCATTCATTTCATTTAGATTTTCCAATTTTGTGGAGTACAAGTTTTTGAAGTAGGACCTAACGTTTCTTTGGATTTCCTCAATGTCTGTTGTTATTTCCCCCTTTTCATTTCTGATTTTGTTGATTTGGGTATTTTCCCTCTGCCTTTTAGTTAGTTTAGCTAATAAGGGCTTGTCTATTTTGTTGATTTTTTTCAAAGAACCAACTCTTGGTTTTGTCGATTCTTTGTATTGTTCTTTTTGTTTCTAAGTTGTTGATTTCAGCCCTGAGTTTGATAATTTCCTCTCGTCTGCTCCTCTTGGGAGTGTTTGCTTCTTTTTGTTCTAGCTCTTTCAGGTGTTCTTTTAGGTTGCTAGTATAGGAACTCCCCAGTTTCTTTTTGAAGGCACTTAGTGCTATAAACTTTCCTCTTAGCACTGCTTTCAATGTGTCCCAACAGTTTGGGTATGTTGTGCCTTCATTTTAATTGAGTTCTAAGAAGACTTTAATTTCTTTTTTTTATTTCTTCCCTGACCCAGAGGTCATTGAGGAGAGAGTTGTTCAGTTTCCATGTTTTCACAGGCTCTCTGTTGTTTTTGTTATTGTTGAAGCCTAGCTTTATTCCATGATGGTCTGATAAGTTACAAGGAGTAATTTCAATTTTCCTGTATCTGTTGAGGCTTGCTTTGTGGCTGACTATATGTTCGATTTTGGAGAAGGTTCCATGAGGTGCTGAGAAGAAAGTGTATTCTTTTGTTTTGGGGTGAAATGTTCTGTAGATATCAATTAGGTCCATTTGATTCATGACATCTGTGAGGTTCATTATCTCTCTGTTTGGTTTCTGCATCATTGATCTGTCCAGTGGTGAGAGTGGTGCGTTGAAGTCTCCCACTATGAATGTGTGAGGTTCAATGTGGCATTTGAGCTTCAGTAGTGTTTCTTTAATGAATGTGGGTGGTCTTACATTTGGGGCATAGATGTTCAGTATTGAGATTTCATCTTGGTGGATTTTTCCTTTGATGAGTATATAGTGTCCTTCCCCATCTCTTTTGATTAATGTTGGTTGAAAGTCCAATTTGTTGCATACTAGAACTGCTACTCCAGCTTTTTTCTTGGGTCCATTTGCTTGGTATATCTTTTTCCAGCCCTTTACTTGGAGATAATGCCTATCTTTTTTGCTGAGGTGTGTTTCTTGTAAGCAGAAGAATGTGGGATTCTGTTTTCACATCCATTCTGCTAGCCTGTGTCTTTTTAATGGGGAATTGAGTCCATTGATGTTGAGAGATATTAATGACCAGTGATTGTTACTTCCTGCCATCTTGATGTTAGTGGAAATAGTGTGTGAGTGAGCTTCTTTTCTTTTGATTTTGCTGCAGGCATGCTATTTGCTTCCTGTGCTTTCTTGTGTGTAGTTAACCTCTTTGGGTTGAAGTTTTCCTTCCAACATCTTCTGTAGAGCTGGATTTGTGGATAGATATTGTTTGAATTTAGCTTTGTCATGGAATATCTTCTTTTCTCCATCTATGTTGATTGACAATTTTGCAGGGAATAGTAGTCTGGACTGGCATTTGTGGGTTTTTTTAGGGTCTGCAAGATGTCTGTCCAGGCCCTTCTGGCTTTCAGCATCTCTGAAGAAAAGTCAGGTGTGATTCTGATAGGTTTGCCATTATATGTTACTTGACCCTTTTCCTTAGCAGCTTTTAATATTCTTTCTTTGTTATGTACATTTAGTGTTTTGGTTATTATGTGGCGGGAAGATTTTCTTTTCTCATCTAATCTATTTGGAGTTCTGTAAGCTTCTTGTACAGTTATAGGCATCTCTTTTTTTAGATTTGGGAAATTCTCTTCAATGATTTTGTTGAAGATATTTTCTGGTCCATGGAGCTGGGACTCTTCTCTTTCTTCTATTCCTACTATTCTGAGATTTCATCTTTTCATTGTGTCCTTGATTTCCTGAAGGTTTTGTGTCAGGACTTTTTTAGATTTGACGTTTTCTTTGACAGATGTATCAATTTCTTCAATTTTATCCTCTGAGCCTGAAATTCTTTCTTCCATCTCTTGTATTCTGTTGGTGATGCTAGTGTCTGTAGTTCCTATTCTTTTCTTAAGGTTTTCCAGTTCTATGGATGTCTCAGATTGGATTTTCTTCATTGCTTCAACTTTTCTTTTCAGGTCTTCCATTCCTTTCTGCACTTTATTCATTTCCATCACCTCCTTTGCAGTATTTTGTTGTTGCTCTCTGAGGTATTTGATTTCCTCCCTTAGGCCTTCTATTATTAATATAAGCATAGGATTAACGTCATTTTCCTTTGTTTCAATTGTGTTAGGATGTCCAGAGTTGTCTGTAGCATTATTGCTAGGATCTGGAGACATCATATTGTTTTGAGTTTTTTTTTTTACCATGTTCTTGTGCTGACCTGTTGTCATCTGATTGACTCTGGTGTTGTCTGTTTCTTTTGTCAGATGACCTTGGGGCTCAGGAAAACTCCCTGCCCCGGGGGTTGGCTGATCCTGAGATCCTGGTGTCCACCTCCAAATGGTGGGCAGATTCCTGTAATAGACTGGCTCTCAGAGAGGCCAGTGGCTTCAGTTATCCTCAACTGGTTGTGACCCAATTGGACCATTATACAGGGCATTGGAGTCAGGAGGGGCTATCCACTGAGGTCCTGGGAGCTGGCAGGTCTCCTCAGAAAGGCAGGTAGAGCTGTGGTTGGGCCTGTGTTCTCCCCTCACTGACACAATCATTCTGGTTCAGCAGCTAGGCTGACCGTGCAGGCAGGGAGCTCCACCCAAGATGGGTGCAGGCCTCAGTGTGCCTGTTGCTGACTGCCTCAAATGCTTGGGTACTAGGGTGAGTGACCTGCCCCAGTATTTGTGGAGAACACAGAGTTGCAGGCTCTGTTTGCAGTCAGTCTTGGCTCCTAATTGCTTTGCTGTGCCTGGGTTAGGTCTCTGCCTCTCAGCTACAGTGCGCACTGTGCCACCATGTTGGAAACTCCAGAAAAAAAAAAATCTTACTTACCTTTGCTCTTGTGGTCTGACTGTTTTTCCCTCTTGGTTGTACAGATCCGTGTGCAGGCTGGATATCAGGCAGACAGGCAGGGCTGCAGATCTGTGGCTGGAGCCGTGGGCTGAATCCACTCATGGGCTAGATCTGCTGTAGCTGGTGCTCCTCTCCAGACTGGTGACCAAGCTGGCTGATCTCAGGGGACTGTTCCTGGGAACTGCATGAGTTGTTTTACCTGGTGACTAGTCTCAGTGTTCGCCGCGGGAATTCAGACACTGTCTGTGTTTCACAGTTGGCTAGAGGAACTCACATTCACTCCACAGCCATTGTTTCTACACAAGGACCTCCAGTGTTTCCTCCATTAACCAAAGGCCACAGCCATCCCTCCAAGAAGACAAAGGGCTGGGAGCTCTTTCATAAATGTCATGATGGGAGGCCCGAAGGTAGAGGGAGGGGCAGGACCATCATTCACTGTCCTGTACTTCTCTGTTGGACAATGGTTGAGACAGGATGGACTCCACTAATACAGGCCTTTCTAAACAGCTCATCATTCCCACACTATTATTATTATTATTATTATTATTATTATTATTATAATACATGAAAGTTTGTGAAACGCACAACTGCTATAAGGTGTGGATCTGAGTCCCAGGGTCACTCAATAAACTTTCCAAGCTCTTGTGTCCCAGAGCAAGGAATTGGATCAATGATACATGGTAAAAAATAGAAACAGAGATGGCTGGAGAGACAGTTCAGTGGTTTAGAGCACTGGCTGCTTGCTCTTCCAGAGGTTAAATTCCCAGGATCTACATGGTGGCTCACAACCATCTGTAATTCCAGTTCCAGAAGATCCAATCCCCTCCTTTGCCTCTCAGGACACTAGGTACATGGGTAGTACAGAGGCACACATGCATGCAAAGCACACGTACACATAAAATAAATAATAAATACATAAAAAGAAATAAAAAGTACTTTTTTTTTTTTTTTACAAAAAGGGAAAACTTCAGGCCGATCTGTTTTACACAGCAAGTTCCAGGCTAGCCAGGGCTACATGGAAACAAAACAAAATAGGGAAATCATAATCCCAGCACTGAAGAGGCAGAGACAGGTGGAACTCTATGAGTTCAAAGCCAGCTTGATCTACAGAGCAAGTTCAAGGGCAGCCAGGACTACACAGTGAAATCCTGTGTGGTGGTTTAAATAAGAATGGTCCCATAGGCCTAGCCACCAGGGAATGACACTACTTGAAAGGATTAGAATGATTAGGAAATGTGGCCTTGTTGGTGGAAGTCTATCCCTGGGAGCAGGCTTTCAGGTTTCAAAAGTCCAAGTCAGGCTCATTGTCACTCTCTCCCTGCTGCCTGTGGATCAGGATGCAGAACTCTCAGCTCCTTCTCCAGCACCATGTCTGCCTGCATGCCAAGATGCTTCCCACCGTGCTGATAACAGACTAACCCTCTGAAACTGCAAGCAATCCCCAATTAAATGCTTTATTTTATGAGAGTTGCCTTGGTTTGTGGTGTTTCTTCACAGCAATAGAACAGTGACTAAGACACCTATCAAAAAGGTCATAAAAACAACAACAAAAAATGTGTTTATGCAGTTACTGATGATGGTGGAGAACAAACGCCTTCAAGAAAATGCCTCTACTTCAAGGTCTGGGGTCACTACAAGTATGTGCTCAAGTGTGCTCTCTGTGCATATGGTAGTGTCAATACAAAGTTTGAAAGACATTTTAATTAATTAATTTATTTTTATGTATATGGACATTTTGCTTGCATGTACATCTACACACCAGAGGAGGTCATTAGATTCTATAGGACTACATCTATAGATGGTTATAAGCTGCTATGTGGGTGCTGGGAATTGAACTCAAGACCTGGAAGAGCAACCAGTGTGCTTAACTGCTGAGCCATCTCTCTAGCCCCCTATATATTCATTTTTAAATGGTTTCTTTTTATTTATTTGTGTGTGTGTGTGTGTGTGTGTGTGTGTGTGTGTGTATCTGTGTAAGTGAATATGTACTGTATGTTTGGATGCCCATACAGGGCACCAGAGCAAGTGAATACTGGGAACTAAACTAAGGTCCTCTAGAAGCACAGCAAGCATTCTTTACTGCTTAACCATCTCTCTCCATCTATTAATTTATTTTTGATTAACAAACAATATTGTTTGCATATATGGGATGCTATCTGATGCTCTCTCCCATACATATATTGTGGGTTGATCAAATCAGGCTATAAGCTGATAACCTGTCACCTCAAATATATTTGTTATGTGCATGAGAATATTTAAAGTCATCTCTCTGTCTTTTAATACATTTTATTTTTAATTATTGTACATGTGTGGGTGTGTGTACCTGAGTTCAGGTGCCCAGATACCCCTGAAGTCAGAGTTACAGGCAGTTGTGAGCTATCTGACCTTGGTGCTAACCTTAAGACTCAAACTTTAGTCCTCTGCAAGAGCAGTATGTACTTCCCCCCACCCCTGGCTCTCCTGGAACTCACTATGTAGACCAGGCTGGCCTCAAACCCACAGAGATCTGCCTGCCTCTGTTTCCCAAATGCTAAAATCAGTATGAAATTTTAACTGTTCACCCATCTCTCCAGTCTGCCTCCATGCTGAGTAATTTTTAAATATACTTCTTAAAATATTTTATTCTTATTTTTAGTTTGTGTATATGTGTGGGTGTGTGCATGTAAATGCACATGCATGCTATGGAGATTAGAAGAGGGTTTTGGATCCAAGCAGTTGTGAGTTGCCTGATGTGGGTGCTGGGAAGCAAAATCCTGCTCTCTGTAGAGCCGTGGGCACTAACCACTAAGCCATTTCTCCAGTCCCTTACCACAATTTTAGAATTAGGCTTTAAAAATATTTCTTTTTAATTATTTTTAACTATGTGCATGTGGGGGTGTGGGTACGTGCACAGGAAGACACACACTGCAGAAGCCAGAGTCGGATTTTCCGTGGAGCTGGGGTTGTAGGTGGCTGGGGTGTGGGTGCTCAGCATTGAGCTCAGACCCTGCACAGGAGTGATTGCTCTCCTAACTGCTGAGCCAACTCTCCATTCACTAAGTTAGGCTTTTGAAAAGAGCAGTTTTCACTCACGCAAAACGAGGTGAAAGACACTGAGAGTTTCCATGTGCCTCTGTCCCTGTTTACTGTTATCTCTCAGTATCAAGAACCTGTAGAAAGACACATTTGCCACACAAGGGCCTGAATAAAGTGCCCCATCACCTTCACCCAAGTTCACAGTATTCAGTGGGCTCATCATCATCCTGCTGACTGTGGATTTAGACGAATGAGTGAGGCTGTGCCTCTGCTGCAAGGCTATCATACAGAGGAGACTGGCCATCCTAAAACCTCCCTGCACCTCGTCTATTTGTTCTTCAGCATTCGCTGTCTCCAGAGATTTCCTTTTCTGAAGCATGGGTTTAGTATGTGGCCTCTTCAAACTGTTTTTCCCCTAAACACTTTCTCTCTCTCTCTCTCTCTCTCTCTCTCTCTCTCTCTCTCTCCCCATCTTGTGTATGTGTACACACACACACACGTTTGAAGGTGGCAGAGTGATGTCAAGTGTCTTCTTCAATCATTCTCTACCTTCTTTTTTAAGACAAGGTCTTTCATTGACCTAGAACTTAGTGATTAGCTTGATTGGTTGGCCAGCAAGCTAGGGCATCCTCCTGTCCCCACCACCTCTGTATGCCTGACTTTTTACATGGTTGTTGAGGATCACATCATGTTTGCAAAAGGACTTTACCAACTGAGACATGGCCCCAGAACACATACACATACACACACACATGCACACACAAACACACTCACACACACACTACAACACACATGCACACAAAAACACACACATATAAACACACACAACACACACATAAACCACAACACACAAACACATGCACCACACACAAAAACACACACTACCCATACACAAACACACACCACACACATAAACACATACATACACAATACAACACACACAGCACAACACACACAAATGAACACACAACACACACATATACCATGACACACACACACACACACACACACAATTAGACAATCAGTGTAAAGGGCCAAATGGGCACTGTGAAATTTCACTAAAAAACATAAAAATAGTTACTATCAATAACTGAGTGAGACTCATTACACATGATATCTAAGTATTATTTTCTTTATTCTAACAGAGAGGAAGCCCCAAAGTCACAAAGTGAATGAGTTGCAGAAGTAGTCCCTGAAGCCAGTTTCCCTGGCAGCAGTGTCTTTATCTTTGAGTTAGACTGCAGGATCTATCATAAAAGTAACAGTCACTTGTAGTGTCCTGAAGTATCTAAAGTAGTTCGGGAACTCTCAGAGTCAAGCGCCGCGCAGAGAGGCGTAGATAGCCACTGGCATGGCAGTCCAGTTCTCAGAGGGCAGCTTTCCGGGAGAGCAAGTCCTATGCCGGGACTTGCATCTGTCCTTAGGCAGAAGAGCTGGTTATCAACCTCTTTAGAGATTTCCTTCCCACTCACCTACCCCCAGGCATATTTTAAGACCTCAGGGAGATTCTATTTCTTTATGGACAGCGACCTTTTGGAAGACCAAAGACCACTGTAATATTCAAATGTTTTCACCTCCTTGGGACTCCATCATCCTTGCTAAGAATCATCATCTAGTTGAGAAGACCAGAGCCCAGAGATGCAGCAGAGAGCTAGCAGGCAGGAAGGTGAGGACCAGGGTGTTAGAGAGTTCCAAAGCAGCTCAGAGCCTGCTCAGGGCTCCCAGTTCCCTGAAGATTCCCTTGAGAGAGACAAAGGCAGAGAGAAAGAAGGGGAACAGGGAACTAACTGGTGGAGTGTTGTCTTAGTAATTGTGGTAGGAACCTTCAAAACACGAACTTCTCAGGCTGGGGAGATGGCGGATAAAGTGCTTGCTACAAAAGCATGAGCATCAGACTTCAGACCCACAGAACCCATGTAGAGCCAGATGTGGTAGAACATGTCTGTAATTCCAGCACCCCAACCATGAGAGGGGAGGCTGAGAAGCGAATCCTGGAAAGCTCAGGGGCCAGACAGTCTGGTGTTCACTGGGGTGAACAGTGAAAGATAAGGCCTCAGAAACATGGTGCGAAGCAAGGAGCAACACCTGAGGTTGTCCTCTGATTCCTACATGTGCTGTGGTGCATGTGTACCCTCCCTACATGAATGTTCACACATCTGCACACGTATACACATACACAAAAATGGGGAAAGTGAATTTCTCCAAATATCGTTCCAGAAACAGTTTTTGTGAGGAGGTTGGGATTTGTGGTTGCATGCTTTAATCTCAAGGTGAAGGAGAGGTAAGTGTTATAATGATTTTGAGATTTACCAAGAGCCCAGTTCAGAGAAGATGGAGTTTTTAGATAGCTAAATGTTTCAGATCAAGTCCTACCCTGTCCCGCGGCTGCCGGTTCACCTGCAATGTGGTTGCTGTGTCTATTGTGAGTGGAAGACAACATACACATTCATGTGCCAGGCAGACATTGTGCTAAATCCATACATGTCACAGTACTGATGGGCTGATTTACCTTTCACAATAGTCTTATCACGTATGAATGATCAGGGTTAATAGGGACCAACCCCCTCAGCTCTCATAGCTGACAACTGGAGTGTCAGGCCCTGAACCCAGATAGACTGACCCCAGAGCTCAGGCATTTAACCAGTATTCCGTAGTAATCTGACTACGTTGGTTCAGTGGCCTGATAAGGTAGCTTTGAAGGTAAAATAAAATATTCCATCAGGGCATTGTGGTGCATGCCCTTAATCTCAGCGCTCAGGAGGCAGAAGCAGGAGGATCTCTCTAAGTTTAGGCCAGCATAGTCTACACAATGAGTTCCAGGACAGCCAGGACTATGTAGAGACCCCGTCTCTGATCAGTGTGGTGGTCACTTTCAGTGTCCACTGCGATGTTCAGCCCTCATGGACACTGTGGTGATCAGTAAGTGTTCGTTGTGATGGTCAGTCTTAGTGGTCACTGTAGTGGTCGTTTAAATGTCCACTCTGGTGGTCTACAATGGTTTGAATGAGAATGACACCCCACAGACTCATTAAGGAGTAGCATTATTGGAAGTGTGCCTTTGTTGAAGTAGGTGTAGCCTTGTTGGAGGAAGTGTGTCACTGTGGGGCGTGGGCTTTGACATTTCAGCTGCTCAAGCCAGGCCCGGTGTCTCACCCTCTTCCTGCTGCCTACCAATTCAGTGTAGAACTCTCAGCTGCCTCCCCAGCACTGTGTCTGCCTTGTGCCACCATGCTTCCCACCATGACAATAATGGACTAAACCTCTGAACTGTAAGCCAATTAAATGATTCCTTATAAGAGTGCCATGGTCATGGTGTCTCGCTACAGCAATAGAAGCTGTAAATAAAACATGGTCAGTCATAGTGGTCGCTGTGGTGGTCAGTGGTAGTGTCCACTGTATATGTACAGTGTGTAAGTGACCTTAGTCTCTGCTGAACTTTCCCAGGTGTAGAGAGCTGCGACGTGCCGTGCCCTAAAGATGGCGCCGGTTTACTGTAGAGAGCTGCGATGTGCCGCGCCCTAAAGATGGCGCCGGTTTCCGCCTTCCACCAGCCGGATGGTGAGCGCTCTGGGTGGTGAACAGGTCCATGTTTGGTTGGGACCGCTGATCTGGCTTGCTTCTGCATACGTGGGCCTCTAAGATAGCACCACGTGGCTTTACTTGACTGGCTGTTCATATAGTATTTAGCCTATGGGTTGGGTCTGCCCGGGCATTCGGAAGATTGTTTTCAAGGGACCTGAATAAACTGCTGGAGAAGAGCTTTTGTGAGTTGCGTCATCCTTGCTGGTCGAGGGGGACGCGACAAGTGGTGGCCTATACGGGGAACCAGAAAAGACTCAGAACTCCTGCAGTCAGGGGCAGTGCACTGGGAAGTTCCCAGAATAAATTGGGACAATAAAGTTTCACAGAAATAGCGAACAAAAGGTAAAGTTTCGCGGAAATAGCGAACAAAAGGTAAAGTTTCGCAGAAGTTGCGAACTAAAGGTAAAGTTTCGCGGAAATTGCGAACTAAAGGTAAAGTTTCATGGAAATAGCAAACAAAAGGTAAAGTTTCGCGGGAAGTTGCGAACTAAAGGTAAAGTTTCGCGGAAGTTGCGAACTAAAGGTAAAGTTTCGTGGGAAATTGCGAACCAAAAGTAAATTTTTAATCATGGGATTGTCTGAGTCACATCCAATTTTTCTGGCTCTTCAGGAGCTACTTTTAGCTAGGAATTTGAAACTTAAGAAGTCTACCCTAGAGAGATTTTTGAATGAATGCGATTCCGTGGCTCCGTGGTTTGCGGTGTCCGGAAATCTTACGGTATCCTGCTGGGACAAATTAGGCAGGGACTTGGATTTTGCCTGGGAGCAAAGAACATTGCAGGGAGGAGCACGGCCTATTTGGAGACTTGTTCGGAGTTGTTTAGGAGATCAGAGATATTCCAAGGCAGTGGAAAAAGGACAAAAGGCATTAGAAGAGTTAAAAGAGGAGCGCTCGGTCAAATCTGGGAAAGATACTTTGGAAGAGGATAGCTCAGAGTCTAAAGAGGAACTTAAAATGTTAACAAAGAAAATGGAGAAGTCATCTTTGAGGAAGAGTTCTGACTGCACCCGGATAGAGCCCTCAGGTCCGGGGCCGCCTGTGCTGGCGCCGCCTTCATATAATGAGACTTCCCCTCCGAGTGGTCCTAGTGGGCGGTCATTCTGTCCAAATGTCTGGAGGGAAGTGAGACATGAGCTGTACTACCCTGTCTTTCAGGATGGAGGGGGAAATCATTATCATGAACCTCTCGAGTTTAAGGTAATTAAAGCACTCTCTGAGTCTGTCCGCACTTATGGGATTAATGCTGCTTTCACTGTAGCTCAGGTGGAAGCTCTTAGTCATTATTGCATGACTCCTAGTGACTGGATGAGCTTGGCACGTGCCTGCCTGTCCTCTGGGCAGTATTTAGATTGTAAGGCTTTCTTGATTGAGTTTGCTAATAAACAAGCTGCTGCTAATCGTGCAGCAGGAAACCCAGCCTGGGATGTGGACATGCTTCTTGGGCAAGGTTGATATGCTCAACAACAAACTGGGTATCCGGCTCAGGTGTTTGAGCAAATCAATTTAATCACAACCAGAGCTTGGAAATCATTGCCTAACAAGGGAGAAGTGAATGGCAATCTAACCAAGGTTATTCAGGATCCCCTGGAGCCTTTCTCAGACTTCGTGGCTATAATGGTTGAAGCAGCTGGAAGGGTATTTGGAGACCCTGATTTGGCAATGCCCTTAATTAAACAACTTGTGTATGAGCAATGTACAAAGGAATGTAAAGCAGCTATCACCCCTTATAAGAACAAGGGGTTGGAAGCCTGGATGCCTCAGTGCAGACTGCCGCTACCTTGAATAATTTGTCAGCCAATGTAGCCATGGCCTTGGTTGATTGTGGCAGGTGGCCCAGATTGGCTGTGAGTGGAAAATGACTGGTTTGTGTGTGACCTCTGTGCCATATCAAAATTATACTGTAGCTGCAAATTTGTCTAAGCAACTCTCTCAGTATCTTACAGGAAATTGGTCTGGCGAGTTTGATAAGCTGATGCAGAATCTGAGAACTGCCATCGTGCATGTGAATTACACCCGGGTTGATGTCTCTGTTGCTGAAGGACTGTCAACATGGATCCTCCGAGCCATGAATCATCTGAAGGAATGGGCGGGAATGGGTGCCCTAGGAGGCATGTTCTTCCTAGTCAGTTTCATTGCCCTATGGTGTATCTGTAAGATGAGGATTTCACAGAGGAGAAGCAATGCCATGCTGGTGCAAGCCTTTGCTGCCTTGGAGGCTAGACAGCCACAAGCTTGGTTGACTGTCCTAAAGGACTAAGCTATCATCATGCTCAGGATGCGAGGCTAAGCACTGCACTTGGGGTCAGCTTCTAGCGACTTCAAGAAGGGCATGTTTGATTGCATATGGGTTGGTATCCTAGTTTCCCATCTCTGAGAAAAAGATACCGGACGGGTATGGCACCAGCCTGGTTGGCTACTGGGCGTGGGGTCATTACAATGTCCTTTACATACATATCAAAGATCAGATGCTTGATATATCTACTAGGGATCCTCAACAGACTGCCACCAATCCTTTTGATTTATGGCTTTTGTGTGGAGCAAATGGTAGCTATATGGATTTGGGACCTATACTTATGCTTGGAGGAGGAATTTATCAAAGAGGTAGTTTTTCCCTAGGGTCCGCTACCAATCTGGATTTTTCTAGTGGTAGTGGCTCTGGTACTTGGAATTCTTCGTTTCATTCTTACCGCAACAAGACCTTTTCAGCCTCACCAGTATGTCTCTGGCCTCCTTTTCTTTGGATTGTAAGTAATGGGAGTGCATCCTTGGGTGAAGAAAAGTTAGTATGCACTCCGGGCACATGTTTTTATGCCCTATGCTGGAATGCCACAGCCTTTCCTGTGGCTGTGGTGACTAGAATGCCTCGATATGTACCAGTTCCTGTAGAGGCTCCTAATACCATGATGCTATTCAGGCTTAAAAGAGATTTTGGCATCACTGCAGCTATTGTTACTGCCATCACTGTTGCTGCTGTGGGGGCTACTGCCTCAGCTATTGCCTTGTCTAGTTCTATACAGACTGCCAATGCCTTGAATAACATCTCAGCCAATATAGCACAGACATTGGATACTCAGACCTCTATGAATTCTCATCTCAAAGGAGGTCTTATGATAGTTAATCAACGCATAGATTTAATACAAGAACAGATTGATTCTCTTTGGCAACTAGCACAATTGGGGTGTGAGTGGAAAATGCAGGGTTTGTGTGTTACTTCGGTGCAGTATCAAAATTTTACAAAGGCTGCTAATCTGTCTAGACAATTGTCAAAGTTCCTCTTACAGGATTGGTCGGCTGAATTTGAAAATAAGATGAGAGAGCTGAGAGCGACAATCATCCACATCAACTCCACTCAGGTGGATCTGAGCCTGGCCACTGGTTTGACTTCCTGGATACAGACGGCTATGGATCATCTTAAGGAGTGGGTGGGCGTAGGCTCTTTGGCAATACTGATGATACTAGCCTCTCTGGTTTGCCGATGGTGCATCTACAAGATGAGAGCCACACAAAAGCGTAATGCAGCCATGATTATACAGGCCCTTGTCGCCACTGAGGCGGGCCAGTCCCCTCAGGCATGGCTCGCTGCCATGAAGCCTTAAATCTTCACTGAGCATAGTCCTTGCCCACTGAGGTATTCGTTCCATGGATATTAGGGTCTGGCAAGTCAATGACAGAGTAGACGGGTAAGTCTCGGCCACCTAAGACAGGGCAGTCCTGAGTGGGGAGGCTGACCCAGATTCGGGTAAGAGTTTGAGCACTGCCCTCCTACAGGCTCAGGCCCACCGTGAGATCCCCAGATAGGGGGATTACGAAGCCTTTCCAGGGACTTCTGCCAACTTTAGAAAAAATAAAAAAGGGGGAACTGTAGAGAGCTGCGACGTGCCGCGCCCTAAAGATGGCGCCGGTTTCCGCCTTCCACCAGCCTGATGGTGAGTGCTCTCGGTGGTGAACAGGTCCATGTTTGGTTGGGACCACTGATCTGGCTTGCTTCTGCATACGTGGGCCTCTAAGATAGCACCACGTGGCTTTACTTGACTGACTGTTCATATAGTATTTAGCCTGTGGGTTGGGTCTGCCCAGGCATTCAGAAGACTGTTTTCAAGGGACCTGAATAAACTGCTGGAGAAGAGCTTTTGTGAGTTGCGTCATCCTTGCTGGTCGAGGGGGACGCGACACCCAGGGACATTCTCTGACCCACTATCCAGAAATAGAGTTTTAATATGTCCTGCCCAGATCTATGCTTTGGACCCTTCGGAGCTCCTTTTAAGGCCCTCAGGATGAAGTTCAGTTTCATGTCGGCCACAAGGAAGGACTCCAGCCTGGTCCTGGTCACCACTCTGCTGCTCCCAGTCTTTGCTCCATCCGTAGATGGGCCTTCACTGAACGTGGCTTTAGCAATGCTGCCCCCTCTTCCCAGAAGCTTACATTGTCTTCCTGTCCATTTCAGGGGCTAGATCCTCCTCATCTCTGGTCAGATGTCACTTCCTGTGCATGTCCTCACGGAGTGCCCAAGTCCAGATACAACAGGAGTAATGATGTCACAGGACACTGTGACAGTCAGATGTCCCTTGGTACATTTCTTCCAGTAAAGGGTATTAAATAAATCATAGCTGAGACAGGAAACTGTGTGGTGAGCACTCTGAAACAGTTGTCACACAACATGCCTGGCTGGGCAAATGGCCCATAAAATGGTCGCATAATCCTGTTGGAGCAGGTGGATATAGAGGGGAGAAAACTGACTGAAAGAACTTAAGCAATTTAGCCCGACAGTAGTGGCATGCCTTTAGTCCCAGAACTCGGGAGGCAGAGGCAGGTGGACCTCCAAGTTCGAGGCCAGCCTGGTCTACAGATCCAAGTTCCAGGACAGCCTGGTCTACACAGAGAAGCCTCAAGAAATCAAAAATAAATGAATAAACAAACAAACAAACAAAAGAATTTAAGCAACCTGTTCAAGGTCCCTGAGATAGTAAATGGTGGGATATAGTGTTTGGACCCACAGCAAATTCAGAGCTCAAACCTTCAGTCTCTGGTCTCCATGTTGTAATAACTTTTTTTTTTAGAGACAGAATGGAAATTATTTAGTCTGGAGAATAAATGAACTGAAGGATGTCCTTTGGAAAGCCTGTGGAAGCTGATGCCTCAACAGAAAAAAGTTCTAGACAGGTGAAGGTGAGATTCAGGAGGGGAAAGGCCAAGAACCCATCATACAAGTATCCTTAGCCCAATGGCTATCACAGAGGGGGGCACAGACACTCCCCAGGGATGCAGCTGGTGCAACACTGACCAATCCCACAGGAGGTGTCAGAGGGAAGGAATGCTTACCTTCTAGCTCCTGGAGTACACAGGCCATGTGCAAGGAAAGCAGTACAGTTGGGTGGCTGTGGTAACAAAAATGGCCTCCATAGGCTCATAAATTTGAATAAGAATGGCCCCCACAGGCTCAAAATTTAAATACTTAGTAATCAGAGAATGGCGCTACTTGAGAAGGATTAAGAGGTGTGGCCTTGTTGGAGCAAGTGTGTCACTGCAGATCAACTTTGAGGTTTTCAAAAGCCCATTCCAAGTCCAGTGTTGTTCTCTCTTCCTGCTGCCAACAGATCTGGATGTAACACTTTCAGCTACCTCTTCACCACCATGTCTGCCTGTGCCACCAAGCTCCCTACTATGATTGTTAACAGACAGACTAAACCTCCGGAAATGTAAGCCCCTGTTGTGCTGGTTTGAATAAAAATGGCCTCCATAGGCTCATAAATTTAATTGTCTGGGTAACCAGGGAGTGGCACAATTTTGAAAGGATTAGGATATGTAGCTTTGTTGGAGGAAGTATGTCACTGGGAGTGGGCTTTGAGGCTTCAAACGCCTAGAGTCCAGTCTCCTCTCCCTCCCTTTCTCTCTCTCTCTCTCTCTCTCTCTCTCTCTCTCTCTCTCTCTCTCTCCCTCCCTCTCTCCCTCTCACACTTTCTCTCTGTCAGCAGATTGGGATAGAGTTCTCAGCTACGACTTGAACTCTACTTCTACCCATGTGCCTCCATGTTCCTCCCATGATGATCATGACTGAACATCTGAAAATGTAAGCAAGCACAGTCATGGCGTCTCTTCATGAAATAGAAGAGTGACGGAGACGGTGGTGCGGGCTGCAGCTTTGGCCAACGGGCCTAGAACCTAGAACACCACCTGCTGTACAAGGCAAACACCACTTGCTGTGCAACTCTTCAAGGAAGGCATCAACTGAAAACAGGCGGCACCGATTTGGTTACCTACAGGCCAACTAGCCTCTGTGCGCTCCAGCTTTCTAAACTTGGGCGTCCTTTGTTGCCACCTTTGCACAGTCTACAGTGTGGTCTTTCGACTACCTTCTCTGAACTTGGACACTAAAGCTCCCAGCCAGTGTCTCACAGAGAGAGAGCCCCAGCCGCCTGTGTGGAGCGGGCTTTCCCACAGGGCACTGCCATATGATTGAACCCCAACCCTCTTCTCGGGAACTCTCTAAGGCCTGAATCATTCTCTTCCTGCTCCTAGGGAAACATGCAAAAGTCCACCAAAAAGAAAAATGAGAGGGACCCTTCACCCTTTCTAAAGCCTACACCTGCCAGCAAAACACCATGACTACAGGTTCAGTGTCAGCAACTGAACTTGGAAACTGGGTTTCCTGGGAGCCTGAGAGAAGCTGCTTTCATTAACCACCTTTCTACCAACTTGGCTTTTCTCACTGAACTCAGTGACAATTCTTTCTCAATGAAATCTCTTAAGCTAAAAAGCCACAGATGTTGTATGTTGGTGTGTACACAAAATTCCCAGGACCCACTTGCCTCACACGGATGAATACTGCCTGGAGAGGTACAGTCATTTCACACACGTGGGGACAGTGGCTGCTCACACAGACAGATATCCACAAGGAACATGATGTAGGCCACAAGCTCCCTCAGGGTGGTGTTGATATAATGCTCTGTTCTTGTCTGGGTTCTCAGTCAGGGTTGTTCTCCAGATTCCTGTGGGTGTCAAAAGAAGCCCAGAGTCCCCAGCAGCAATATATATATATAATTTATTTTTATTTTACATATGTTGGTGTTCTGCCTGCTTGTAAGTGTGTGTGAGGGTGTAGGATCCTCTGGAACAGGAGTTACAGACAGTTGTGAGCTGCCATGTAGTTGCTGGGAACTGAACCTGGTTCTTCTGGAAGAGCAGATAGTGTTCTTAACCCAACAGCACATCTTTTTAGTTATCCACTACTTCCTGCCCCTAGACCTCACCCTATCTCCACTTGTCTCTTCCTTGCCCACCCAATAACCCCTGCCTGCCCTCCTACAGAGTCCCTGTGGGAGACAGGGCGAGGATACAGGGCAAAGTGAAGCTGTGAAAGGGGCAGGCATCTGTTTTAGGTGGGGCGGTCTAGAGTCTCCTTACCTCAATGTTCCATGCACCACACTCCCCCACACCCTCTGGGTCCCCAAGTGACAAATATGCCAAATGACCTTTCTGTCAGACCAGGAACCTGGCCTCTGAGTCCTGGGGCAAGCAACTCTAACAGGTAAATCAGAGACACCAAAATTTCACTTCTTCCTCTGATCATCTGCCTTCCTCAAAATTGTTCAAGCCCCTTCAGACTCCTATACCCCAGGAGAGCCCTCCCACAAACTGAAAGACAGTGCAAAGACAGATATGGAGATAGCACCAGGGCTCTCTGTGTTTCCTGGTGTCTGTCCTCAGGTTTCTTGGGTTGAGGCTCAGGAAGTGTCACACTGGAGACACTGTGGATCTTCAGGGTCCCATTTGGGGAAGGGGACCTGATGTAGGCAAGGTTGTCCCAGGCTCTGCTCCCAAGTTTTTGCAGTTCCTGCCTCTTGTGACTTTCCACAGTATTCATGCGGAAGGAGGTTCACACTCGTAATGTAGAAACAGGGAAAAAGGCCCAGGTTGGTATAGGCAGAAGAGGGCCAAGGGAATGGCAGCTGAGAGCAGCCTCTACCTCCTGTCTCATTAGAGAAGCTGTGATCCTCTGGGGGACAGAACAGTGATGACAGGACATTCCTCTCTCTGTGTACCCTCTCTCTGCAAGGCTCAGGACACATGAGGGAAGGAGCAGTGTGGATCTGAGAGTTAGGAGTTTGAAGGAAAGACAGAGGGAAGAAGAGGGGGTGAGGGTGTCATGCAGACAGTAGAAGCAAGTACAGGAGAGACCAGTGCAGGGGCCAGATGGATCCCGGGGTGCCATGTTAAGCATCCTACTGTAGAGATGAGCAAAAGACAGTTGGAGGGCTGGAGGAAGGGGTGCTGGAGGAAGGGGTGCTGTAGAACATCATGGGGGGGGTCCAAGCTGATATCCACTACAAGCTCCTGAAGGGGCCGACATGGACTGGGGTGGAGACCACAGCCGGTGTGTGTGGGGGGAGGTAAGAAGTGTTCCTCCCCCTCCTTCCCACCAGCTCAGCAATGGTCACCCAGGTCCTTTGTGTCCCCTTGAGCTGTGCCCTGGTGAGTGGAGAAAAACACTCACTCCCCTCTCTCAACCTGTCGCAATACTGGGGAATGGATGGGGCAGAAGTCAATCCCACCTCGAATATTAAAGGATAGGGTATGTGTCTCCATCAAAATCTCTACCATTAAATGTCCCTATGAAGAGATGCCAGACAACCAGCTCAGCCCCTTGATAACAGTGTGTCCAGTTCTAGGACAGTGAGGGAAAAAGTGGCTGTCATGTCCTTGAAACTGTTACATGAATTTCCTGCCCAAGGCCGGAACACTGAAAAGGAGTGACTCCCTCCATGGACTACATTTGAGGACTGTCTGACCCTTCTTAGAAGGATAAGTGTCCATCTCTCCACTGAACCAGCCAGTGATGTGCACTGAGGTGATTGTTTTCTTTGGGGAAAACAGCGAGAAGCTGGGCCAGGGTGGAGCATCTTGCAGTAGATCAGCTGAATAAGGAAGGAGAGAGCTGCTAACTCTGAGCCAAGAGCTTTTTAAACAATTGCACACAGGCTCCAGACTTATAAAATGGAACCCTGGGATGGGGTCAGGAATGGGATGGCAACAGTGTGGTCCCTGAGAAGCAGAGAGAGAGGAACATGAGACGGTTTCCCATTCCCTTGGGCAATATTCAATTCTAGAGGAGGCCTGTGATCAGCGGGAGTCTGAATGGACTTGAGGACACTCATTCATCATGTGATAAGTCTCCTCATTCTAAGAGCTCCAGACCATGATCGACTGATTGCTTTATTCATTGTCACCTACCTGGAACCCGTCCAGTTGCTTTTCCCTGCTTGGTACTAAGTCCTGTTCTTGGCACGTAGATCAGCCCATAGTGCCCTATGGGGCAGGATGAAGGTTGAGAAATCTCAGAAAGCACCCTCATTCCCCTGCTGTTTAAACTTACTCAAGACACTGCAAATGTGGTAATCAAGAGGAATCTCATGACAATTTTGGCCGATATTTCTCCAAGCTCTCAAGTTCCGGTGCATACTGGGCTTTTTCCTGTTGAAAGGGTAAACAGAGGTCAAAATGATGACAGGCTGCTGCCAAGCTAGGATGGATGGTATTCAAAAATATACTGTGCTTCAATATTCAATAAGCTGAGGTTAACGTGAGGATATACATGAGATTGAAGATGTGAAAGAAGGGTTCCAGAGCTCCGTGAGTTCGAGGCCAGCCTGGTCTACAAAGTGAGTCCAGGACAGCCTGATCTACAAAGCAAGTCCAGGACAGCCTGGGCTATACGGAGAAACCCTGTGTAAACAAACAAAACAAAAAAGAAAACAAACAAAAAGAAAAAAATAGAGGCTTCCAGAGAACCCTACAATGACAGGATATTTCAAATTAAGAGACCCTGATACTTGCCTAAGGAATAGTGGATGAAACATGAGGAGGATAAATCCTACCTTGATCCATATCTGAAGTGTTGTTTGGGAAAGAAAAGTGAGAGAAGATGGGTGTACAGTGATCTTGAGATCTTTGGATGTGCCTGGTCTTGGTGTGTTTATGAAGTTGCTTCAATCTGAATCACAATTTAAGACTGACTTGCTCTGCAGACGTCTCAGCCTAAATAAATGTCTATTTATCTAAATTATAATTTATTTAATTTATCAAATGTCATAAAAGGAGAGGGGCAAGCAGTGTGGATGGCGGAAGCCTCTTAATCAACTAAGCAAAAGCTCATATATAGTTCACACCAATTTTAAACCAACAGCAATCCTCCTGCCCCAGTTTCCTAAGTTCTGGGATTACAGGTATGCACCACCATGTCTGGCTAAGAGGCCCATTTTCTGCTGTATGGAGAGAGTTGTAGAAAAACGAGTTTTCCTGAGATTCAGAAATAGTTTGCTTCCAATAAGCAGAGGAGAGCGGACCAAAGCAAGGGATCCTTAAGGCTCTGTGTAAATGCTGCTTGTGGCAGCCAGGAACCCTGGTGGTCACAGGAACATGAGCAGAGCTGAGCCTGGATGCCTGCCTCAGTTCTGCATCTGGCCTCATTTCCATTATGAAACTGGGTTTATCTCCCTAGAACCTGGAAAAGAGACAGACATTCGTGAAAGAGCAAGACAGGCTGGCGACAACATCCCGAGATTCAGTTTCTCTCTTTGAGAATTGAGAAGTGGAGGCTTTTTAGTCCCTTCATCCTTTCTACCTTCCAATCCCAAATCTAGGACTCTGTCAGCAATGTTGACTTCTCCCACAATGATAAATTGCAAAAATGGAAACGTTAAGTAAATTACAGTGAAGTTTCAAAACAAGTGATTGTGGGGAACTTAGTTGTGTGTTGAAATGATATCTGACGTCATAAGGAAGTATTCACCACATGGTGCATTGTCAAATATTACTACAGTGTAGCAGAGCCTAAATATTGTGTGTATTTCATAGAGACATGGATACACAGAATAAAATGAATTTTAAAACAGCAGTGGTCATTTCTAGGCAATACAATTCCAGGTGCTTTTCAGCATGACCATTTTTTTTCTGCAACATTTGATATTGTCATATTGGAAAGCAATTAACTACGACAACAGTCTATCTTTCTAAGACTTGCGGCTCATTCGATCCTAGACTCAGAGACTCCTCTATGGCAGAGCAGGCTATCGTGGAGTTCAGTTCTTATCAATGGAGTCCTCCATGAGTGGGGATGTTGTCTCTCAATGGCTTCCTCCCTGAAGGTTCCAGCTGGAGAAGGAGGAATAGGGTGAAATGTGTGGTGAGTGTCACAAGAGCCATATTGAGAGGGATGGCAGCTCACAGCGGTTCAGAGGAATCGACCAGGGAGTGGGAAGGTCACGAAGGGGAGATGGAGGGAAAAGCCATTGAGATGAGCTTTTTATGTGGGCGATGAAAGAAAGCAAACATCTACCATGTACTCTCTATCCAGGGACCACGCATGTTACTGCAAATTGCCTGTTAACTCTCGTAACAGTGTGTGTGTGTGTGTGTGTGTGTGTGTGTGTGTGTGTGTGTGTGTGTGTGT
>CAJQZJ010000528.1:682204-694949 GCA_907164525.1 Lophiomys imhausi | reverse complement strand
TGTGTGTGTGTGTGTGTGTGTGTGTGTGTGTGTGTGTGTGTGTGTGTAGGATATAAGTGTGTGTGTGTTGGATGTGTGTGTGTGTTGGTGCACATGACCATGAAAGACAGAGGTTGACATAGCTGTCATTATCGCTCTACTCTTTGTTTTTCGAACAAAGCCACTCGCCGAACCTGGAGCCCACCTTTTCCGCTAACCTGATCGACCAGTGTCTTGGTTGGTTTGTTTGTTTTTGTCAGCCTCACACAAGCTACAGTCATCTGGGAAGATCTCAATCAGTTGAGAAATTACCTCCATCTGATTGCTTGTAGGCAAGACTGTAGGACGTTTTCTTCATTAGTGATTGATATGGGAAGATTTGACCACCGGACACAGTCCTACCCCGAGCATGTGGTTCTGCGTCATATCGCGTCGTATACGGAGCAAGCCAAGTAAGCCGAGGGGAACAAGCCAGTAACCATCCATAGCCTTTGCTTCAGTTCCTGCCCTATTTGAGTTCCTGCCTTGGCTTCCCTCGGTGATCAACTGTGACCAGTATAAGCCAAATAAACCCTTCCCTCCCCAAGCTGCTTTTGGTCGTGGTCTTTATTCCAGCAATAGAAAAAGCAAACTAGACGAAGCAGTGAGCTCCAGGAGCCTCATGTCTCTACCTTCACCCCACACCCATGGTGATTAAAGTCACACCTGGCTTTCACATGGGTGCAGGATCCAAAGTCAGGTCCTCATGTTTGCACAGCGAACACCTTACATACTGAGCTCAGTCTCTCAGGCTCAGCTCTCGCACCCACATAATCTTATGGGGTCTATTTTCATTATCAGATGAAGAAACTGGGGTTCATAGAGATAGCTCCTCATGGAATTAAGCTTCAGAACCAGGATTGTGGCCAGGTGTGGTGGCACACGCCTTTAATCCCAGCTCTGGGGAGGCAGAGGTGGACGGATCTCTATGAGTTCTAGGCCAGCCTGGTCTACAAAGCGAGTCCAGGACAGCCAGGGCTCTGTTAGACAGAGAAACCCTGTCTCGAAAAACCAAAACAAACAAACAAACGAATCAGGATTGTGATAACAAAGAAAAAAATCTGATTGATTCGCACTGGAAGAACTTAATGGTGCTTTGCCTGGCATGGCCACCAGGTGGCAGCAGGGCCCTAGTCCCCCCACCCTACCTCTGTGCCCACTATGGCCCTTCTCCGAAAGGGTCCTCAACTGGTATCATCTCTCTCCCCAGCTCCTTCCTGTTAACTTCACCCCTTTTCCTCTGTGTACCTGAAAGCTCATGTCTGATTCTGCCAACAGATCCTATCCCCCAGGGATCGGTCATTCCAGGTGTCTAGTAGCCCTCTGTGGGGAGCTGGGTCCTCTGAGGAGCAGGCAGAAGCTGCACTAGAGTGCAAGGCTTTCCGAGGAGAGATGGGGCTGAGGTCACAAGGGCCAGCAGCTCCGATGCTCAAGTCTTTCCCTGAGGGAGGAGGGTGGGGTGGGGAGTTGGTGAATTACTGCGGTGTGGCCTAAAAAAGGGGGGGGGGGTTGTTAAAACCTTCAGGGAGTCAAAATAGGTCATCAGAGGAATCCTGTGTCTCCCAGGACTGGGCTTGCTCCCTTCCCTGATGGGCCTCTCTGTTTCTGGGCCAAGAGCTATCAAGTAGAGTGTGGCCTAAAGTAAATATCCTCCCTCAGTGGCTTCCCCTGTAATTGAAGGTCCGTAATACAGGTCTTCTCCTTGCGGCCTCCACATTCTCCTTTGGAGAACCGGCAGCCTTGGCTCTTCGGAGTGTCCACCAAGGGCTATGTATGCCTGCTCCCCTCTCTGAGGGGACAATTCACTCCTGACCTCACCACCTATTGTCAATACCTTCCCAGCAATCAGAGAACAGGCTCTTCCCACTCCTCTCTGAATGGGAGACCCTGTTGCTGGACATCCAGACACACTCACCACGTCAGCCACAGTTCTGCCTCACCTGCCTTTGACCCCTTCTTGCTTATAGTCCTTAACTGTGAATTCCTGTTAGCTTCAGCACCCCCACTCCCCACCCAGGCCCAGACTCCAGCCTGCCTTGGCAAGAGACTGCCTGGCCAGTGCCAGTTCCCACACCCTTTCTGGACACCCAGTTTCTCAGATCACTCTACCTGCTACCAGAGTCAACAAAGAGGCCACCACCATGAGCAAGACCAAGTAGATGACAAGCAGCCATGGCTTTGCCAGGTGGCCCAGAGGGTGAGATAATTATCGGGCATCAGGAAGAATAAATATGCTGGCACCTGTTTGTGGTAAGACGTTTGTGGAGAGAATGTTGGATGCTTGCATTGGGGGGGGGGCAACAGGACACAAGCCCTTCCCCTCTCCCTCACCTCCCCGGGCTCCTGTGAGTGCTCTCACACTCCCCCCTTCACACACACACACAGTATGGTTCCTCCCCAACTGCCGGTCCTCAGCTGGGGATGAAAGCAATTGCTCAGGGCTGTTATGTTTGCAGCCACCGACCACCTGCAGCATCTTTCTCTCTGGTCTCAGGGCTCCTGACAAACCCCCCCACGGAGAGCCTGCCCATGACTCTCTCTCTAAGCTACTAACAGCCACTCCCTAAGTACCTACTATTCGCACTTTCCCAAGGAAGTTTATAGACCTTTGGCTCACAGACTCCCGGACTTCAGAGGGCTTCAGAAGAAGGCATGTCCCCACCTGTATTTAAGGAAATGCAACTCTTTCCCTGACATCCTTGGAGTCACACATTCCTTCACAGGAGTTCCCTCCTCACCTCCTAATGCCCAGGAACCGGGCAACCTGGCTGCAGAGAACTGTGGGCTACTTATCAACCACGTGACATGAAATTTCCCCTCTTCCTTTGAGACCTATTAAAGGGACACATACTCTGCCCCAGGCCTAAACTCTCATCATAGACCCTTGACATACGGTGTGTTTACCTATGGCCTTGGGGCCTCACCTTGGAGCCTCCACCAGGGTACTGTCTGCCTGTCTGCTGCTTAATAACTCTTCTAATAAATCTCTTACCCAAAAGGACAGTTTGCCTCAGTTATCCCCTTTGAACTCCAAACTCGAAACCTTTTACTGCTGTAACACAAGAGCCTGTCTGAGGCAAACAACATTGCAAACCTAGATTCTCTTAGAGAAGAGAGAAGAAAATAACGCTGGACTTTGAAGGGGAATCCAGCCAGACTCTGGTGGGGAACAGCCAAGACAGGCCTGGAAATGTACCAGGGTTATATTCATTTGTCCTTTGGGTTCCAAAGGCAAAGCTGTGGGTCTGGTGGGTTTTCCCTTTTACCTTCTTGACCAGGGAGAGATTAGGTTGGAAAAGGAAGTAGAAGACACTTGTAGCTGGGCTGCGGGAGGGTTTCAAACTGCCCCTTACTTAGGGGTCAGGACAGAGGGTCTGCCTGAAATTTGTCTATGGGACATTAGATGGTGGTAGGACCGAGAAAAACGGGGCCTGACGATAATCTTCTATTGTATTTACCAGGTCTGCTCAGTGGTTGGAAAGAACCATGTAGAAAGCAAAATGTGCAGCGCCCCCGCATACATTCTCAGGTTTAGTTTCTGGTTCCGTCCTGCTGTAACATCCCCATCCTCAGCAACTTCCCTGGGGCTCCAAAAACAGAGGTAACATGTAGGAGATTGTTACCAGAGTCTGAGAGCTCTGAGCAGTGTGCAGCTTTAAAATGCCAGTCCATTGCTCCACCTCAAGCCTGTTTTCTTACCCTGCCCAATTTTAGGGGTTCCTCTGTTGAGATGACCTCTCTCCTTCCCTCAACTCCTGTCTCACTTGATGGGTTCTTTGCAACCTGTATCTTCAGGTTCTAGCTTCTGTGCTTTGTTTCATGGCTTTTAGAAATCTGTGAGTTCCCCAAAGTGGCAGGGATTGGCTCGGTTGCTCTGCACAGAGCAGAACATTGGATTCTGCTGGGCACAGAGGAGGCCCCGTCAGTGCCCAGGCCCCGGGGTGGTTATCTTGGCACTGAAGGGAGGGTGGATGGGAGAATCACAGCCTCCTGGCTGGGATATGTGGAAGCTGGGGTTAGGTCATGGCCAGTCACCCTCTGGACCTCACAGCCCTGCTGTGGCCTGCTCGGTGCTTTATCAGTGCAAACCAAGGGTGACATCAGTGCGGTGAGGTTACTGCAGGGTGAGGCAAGACTGGAACAGTGGGCTGCCTGCCCATGCTCCTGTGGCAGCTGAGGCTGCACAAAGACAGGGAAGGCACCTTGTAGAGAAATACAGGGAGGGAAACAGGGTGGAGGTGGCAAGAGTTCACCTGGTGGGAGAAGGGTGGCAGAGGCTGGAATCTGTTTTTTGCACCTAAGTGGTAAAGGGAGGTGCTGGTCCAGGGCTCAGAATGGCCAGCATCTCCTTCACTCTTGACTACTGCAAGAAGCCAATGGGAGCATCTCTCTCTAATCATAAAGACAGAGAGGCACAAACCCCTTAGCCCCTCTTAGTCCCCAAACCTAAGACAGGGCAAGATGGATACTCCTTTATGTATTAGTTTGTCAATGGGGGCCCAGGGCCTGTGTTAGACTGTTATCTGTGACTATCCTTACATAGTTCAGGTTGGTTCTACAGTGGGGGAAGATCCTCTGCATGCCCCCACAGGAGGGAGGGAACCCGGGAAGAGAGGGTCAGGCCACCACAGAAAATGCTACCAGTGGCCCAGTTCTGAGACCTTTGTCCCCAGGTCACAGCTGTGCAGGCTGTCAGCCCTTGATCACACACTCTGCTCCTGAGACATTCAGTCACACTCACGCTGGTCTACAGAGCTGGATCAGAGCCCAGAGATGGGTGGTCACAGCCTAGCAGAGGTCACTCCCCGCCTCCTCACCTATGCTGCAATCATATCTATGTACAGGACACGGACACACACACACACATATGCATGCATGCACACATGGGCGCACACACACATTCTCCATATACTCCAGTTCTGTGTTGAACAGAAGAGAAGCAGAGACAGGAATGAGAGGGATGTTAGGGACAGCTCCTTGTGCCATGTGGACAGACATGTGACTGGTAACTGTGAGCTTGGACAAGCTTGCTGGCCTCTTCATAACTAGGGGCCACACAGTTAAAGACCAGACTCTCTAGCACAGGGCCTGTCACCTTAGATACCCCTTCCCTAGGCTCTAGTCTCTTGTTCCTCTCATGTCTAATTCCAATGGCTCCTTGGGATTTCACACTGCTATGTCCTCCATACAGTCTTCCTGCTTCTCCCAGGCTAGTCTGACCTCTGTCTCTACCCTGGAGTCTGTGTCACTGAAGTATGTGACACCCAAGCTGAGCTCCATCTGCTGGAAACAGGGAGGTTTCCTTGGAATGGGACTTTGCTGATGAGTGCTCTGGGAACAGGGCCCCCAGGGCTTGTTTTGTTCCCATCTCCCACAGAAGCCTGTTCCCTGGGCAGAGTGAGTTCGAGCCCTCCTATACCATCTCTTCCCATCCCTCTTGAGATTTAGCTTGGACCGCTGAACATGGAAAAGCCAGCATCCCCAGAGGTCTGTACTCCTTCTTCTGGCCCCCTAAAATGCCCAGGGCTGGCCCTGGACAGGAAGCGTGCTGGTTTCCCTTCTCTCCTCCCCACTGTACCCTGTGCCACCCATGAGAAAGCCTGAGAAGTTCAGGGCAATGAGGCCATTTCTACAGCTCTGACCTGTGGTCTAGTACCATGAGGTCATGCTTAGTGTGGATGGGACGATCTGTGGGGTTGGTTGCCTAAGGAGTCTCAGTGTGCTTGTTTATTGAACAAACTGAGGCTATCTCAGCATCTACAGTAGCTGAAGTGACTTTGACTGAAAGGACATATTTTAAAGACATTGTTTCCACATGGTGTAACTCTAACCATTTAAGGCACACAGGTTTAATGGTATCTAGTATATTCACAAAGCTAATCATAGCCATTTTAAGATGTTTTAATTACCCATCCCACTCCCAAAGATGCTCTGTGTTGCTTAGTCATCAACCTCCATGCTCCACTACCCTCCGACAACTATTTCGTTTTCTGTCTCTATAAATTTTCTTATTCTGAGCCAGAGGTGGTGGATCATACCTAAATCCAAGTGTTGGAGTAACTGAGGTAGGGGGTTGTCATGAGATCAACTTCAGTCTGGGCTACAAAAAAATGAGTTCCAGTGTGAGACTCTCTAAAACAAACAAAATAGAGGGCTGAAGTTGTAGTTCATGCACCACCATGCCTGGTCCAGGACTAGTTTCTTAAATTATGTCCTTGGAGCTGGAGAGATGGCTCAGCGGTTAAGAGCACTTGTTGCTCTGGTGGAGGACCTGGGTTTGGTTCTTAGCACCCACATGGAGGCTCAAGGTAGTCGGTAACTCCACTCCCAGTGCATCTGGTACCCTCTTCTGGCCTCTGGGGGCACTGCACACACATGTTGCACAGATATACAGGCAGTCAGAACACCCATACACATAAAAAAGAATGAATAAGCCCTTTAAAGAAAACAAGTATGGCCTCATACCCTATTTAGTACCTTCAGTACTATGCTAAGCTCGGGGCTCTGAGCTCAAAGATCTCTTGTGACCTCTATAAATGGGTAAGAATCTTTCTTTGTTCTGTGGGCTACTGAACCCCCTACCATATCCCTGCTCCCCATGCTGTGATTGGCTGCCACAAGGGGCTGCCTCAAAGAGCCTGACCACCTGTCTGAAAACCATTTCCATGCATCTTCCTAGAAATATTTTTTAATGTGTATTGATATTTTGCCTGCATATATGTCTGTATACCACGTATGTGCCTGGTGCTTGAGGGGGCCAGAGAGGGTCCTGGACCCCATGGAACTAGAGTTACAGATGTTTGTGAAGTTGCCATGTTGGTGCTGGGATTTGAACCCAGGTCCTTTGGAAGAGCATCCAATGCTCTTAACTACTGAGCCATCTCTCCAGCCCATGAAGAGTCTTCAATGTCACCTGTGCATGATGGATGACCCATGCCTTTAAGTCCAGCACTCAGATGCTTGGGAGGGGAGGCCGGCAGAGCTGTGAGTTTGAGGACAGCCTGGTGTACTAGTGAGTTCCAGGCTAGCCAGGGCTACATAGTGAGGCTCTGTCTCAAAAACAAAACCTTTAATCTTTAAAACAGTGTGGAGAGACCATCCTTACCCCTTCTCCATTCACTCTTTAGTCAGTGGATAGAGGTTTCTCCTTGTTTCCAGTTTTAGCTGCTGTGAGCATCTATGCACACTTGTTCCTGTAGCATGAACATGAGTTCGTTTCTCTGGTGTGTACATATACACAGCAGTGAATGCATCTTGATAAAGTGTGCGAAAGGGAAAGTTGAGAAAAGAGAAGATCAGCCTTGGACATAATATTCTAAAGATTCATGGTGATTCTGCCTGGTGGCTAAAGTCACGTACAGACTTGCTGTGCGTGGAGCTTGGCAAAGGTACAAGCGTGTGGGACACAGACGGACTGGCGCTACAGTCCGACAGCCAATAAACTCATGATGCTTGGAATCCAGAAGGGGCCTAGATGTAAATGTAATGATATCAACTATAACTCTCTTTACACCTGATTCTGTGTTAATCTCCTCAGTACAATATTAAATGGTCCAAGCAACACTTCATAATGAAGAGTTCTTTTTTGTTGTTTTGGTTTTTTAGAGACAGGGTTTCTCTGTGGAACCCTGACTGTCCTTGGAGCTCACTCTGTAGACCAGGTTGGTCTGGATCTCAGAGACACGCCTGCCTCTGCCTCTAGAGTGCTGGGATTCGTGCACCACCACTGCCCTGTGAATAGTTCTCTCTCCATATTTCCAGCTGATGAAACTAAAGCTCACAGAATAAATTACCCAAAGTTAGGCTAGTATCCAGTAAATTTCTTTTTTTGTTTGTTTTGTTTTGTTTTTCGAGACAGGGTTTCTCTGTGTAATAGTCCTGACTGTCCTGGACTTGCTTTGTAGACCAGGCCAGCCTCGAACTCACAGAGATCTGCCTGTTTTCTGCCTCCCAAGTGCTGGGATTAAAGGCTAATTAAATTTCAAAACAACTTACTTTCCCTTTCTTTCTACAGTATGGTCTCACATTGTTGAAGTTAGATAAAAACATATGTTCATGTCCTACTTGTGAACTTCACCACAATTTGAACACACTTTAGGATCATTAGAGATTGTTTTGTTTTGTTTGAGACAGGGGTCTCTTGTATTCTAGGCTGGTCTCAAACTCATTTTATAGCTGAAGTTGCTCTTGAACTCCTGATCCACCTTCCTCTAACTCCTAAGTACTGGAATTACAGGTATATACTACCATGCCTGGCTCAGATATTGTTTTATTTAAATTTATTACATATATGTATGTATGTAGTATGTGTGCGTGCATGCTGTCCAGTTATATAGTGGTGGGTACTGAGCCCAGTGCTTTGTGTTGAGTCCTATCTTTAGGCATGAAATGAGTGCCTTAAAACTGCTGGTGGCAGAGTAAATTAATTTGCAAACAAAATTATTATTTGAATTAAAAACAAGCCCTAAGTCAATATTATAAATGACAAATATAAAATATTTATGACATACCTATGACATACATATTGCATAGTTCTGCAATGTTTATTGCATATGCATGGGTGACAATTCCAGGAAATACAGTGTTCAATGGGCTAGGGTGTAGTTGAGTGGTAGGGTAGGATAGGGGAGGCCCTAGATTTGATTCTCCAGCCCCATGAAGAAAAAAATTACTTATAAAACATCTTTCTGATGGACTGGCAAGAAGGCTCGGTGAATAATGGCATGCCCTGGTAAACCTAGTAGCCTGAGTTTGATTTCCAGGACCCACGTGGTAGAAGGAGAAAACCAACTCCCACAAGTTGTCTCTTCTGAGTTCCACAGGTGAGCCTTCACACACACACACACACACACACACACACACACACACACACACACATTCATGTACACACAAAATTAAGTGGTGGTGCACACCTTTAATCCCAACACTTAGGAGGCAGAGGCAAGCATACGACTATGAGTTCAAGGCCAGCCTAATCTACATAGCAAAAAAACAAAAGAAAAACACCACCACCACCACCAACGACAACAAAATGCCCAGAAAACTCATCTTATTTTCTCCAATACTGAATATTGTCAGGTCTTTAATAGTAACAAGTAACTGATGCCTTTTTAATAATTATAAACTCAAATATTTGTAGATTACCCATAATTCTTCTACCGTGAGTTCCTATTCAGTGCTTTTATTTTTAATCATTTTGTGTTTTTTTGGCATTCTTCACAAGCCCTTTAAAGAGAGTGATAATTTTTTTCTTTCATAATTGTTGGGAAAATTTGCTCTCTTATGATAAAACAAATATATAATCCAAGTCAGAATGCCAACTCTGGCAACTGCCAGTTGGGAGTTCTATTATGCCTAGAGCCTCAGATGGGAGTTGATAACTGTTCTAAAGGGAACCAGTTTCCTAGTTAGAGAAATAGAATGAAAATAGTCTCAGGGATCAGCTGAAGGCAATTCTTTTCCAACCATGAGGCCCTCCAGGTCTTTTCATGTTAATAAAAGAGGTTGGGATGGTGGGTGAAACAGACATGCCATTCAACTCTAGATTGTTCATTTCAATAGTAATGACAATTTTTCAAGAGTGAGGGTGAGAGACAATGGGTACTGTCCTCTTCAAAATACCCCTCTGGGTCAGTAGAGTTAGCGGGCCAGGTGTTTTGTGGGGTAGAGGGGCCCAGAAAAATGGCAGTGATCCCTGAGGTGCTTTCCAAGCACATATTTGCACCCCAGACCTGTCCTCAATATGTACAGTCTTGTCTGAATAAATGGACCCATACCACTTGATAAAAGGACTTAATAAAAGGACTGAATGAGTTGACCTCCATTTCTGTAAATTCTTGCTAAGTCCACTTGTTTACTGAAGATGGAGAAGTGGGGCCTGATTTTTTTTTTCTTTCTTGCTCTCTTTTCAGTTTAAAAACTGTTCTGGTACCTACAGGAAAGTTCTAATGTTGATCTCCATCTTCTAAGCTTGCTTTGTACTTCCCCTCATCTCTGCTAAAATATCTGCTGGATAACAATTTATTTTATTTATTTAGAGAAAGGACCTCACTATGTAGCTCTGGCTGGCCTTGAACTCAGAGATTTATCTGCTTCTGCCTCCTGGGTGCTGGGATTAAAGACATATGTCATGAATTGTAAACTATATTGTAAAGAGGAGAGATGACTCAGTAGGTAAAAACCCATATTGCTCTGGTGGAGGACCAGAGTTCAGCTCCCAGAGCAAACAGCTTACAACCACCTGCTTCCAGCTCTCGGGGATCTCACACCCCTGGGCCCATGTAATCCATACACAGACACACGCAATTAAAAACAAAAATAAACCCTTAAAATGTGTACCATAAGCAAACCGTATCTACTGATACATTTTGTTTGTTTGTTTACTTTTCAAGACAGGGTTTCTCTGTGTAGTCCTGGCTATCCTGGAACTCACTCTGCAGACCAGGCTGGCCTTGAACTCAGAGATCCACCTGCTTCTGCCTTCTGAGTGCTGGGATTAAAGGCATACGCCACCATGCTCGGCCATTACAGGCAGTTTCAATCTGCCATGTGGGTGCTGGGATTTGAACCCTGGTCCTTTGGAAGAGCAGCCAGTGCTCTTAACCGCTGAACCATCTTTCCAGCCCCCTGCTTATACATTCTAACTTGCTGCTGGCCTAAAAGTTCCTGATAACGACTCTCATGTTCTTGCCACAGTGTTTTTCCTATCACGCGGTCCTATCAGTTTGGAAGCTCCTGCGATTTGTACTGGGAGTCATAGTTACAGGCACGTGATAAGATCACGTGAGGAGCCAGTCCCGCTCTGCCTCAGTTACCGACACTGAAATCATCAAGCTCTCTCTCTCCCAGCCTTTTTTTTTTTTTTTTTTTTTTGAGCCCTCAATACTTTCTCACTAGCACAGCAGCTTGGTTTTGAAGAGAAATATCGGACTCTGTACTTCATGCTGTCTTGCTGGGCCTGCCCTTACCTTTTCTGGGAATGAATGTCGCCGCAGTTAAGTCCAGGTAATATCACCAGACCTAGGTGATAATAGCAGAATAGGGGGTTGGGGGCAATTCCCAGGAGAACCTGACTGCTGTTGTCAAAGAGATCTATGTAACTCTGACTGACGTACAACTCACTGTGTAAACTGGGCAGGGTAGCACAGGCCTTTAATTCCAGCATTTGGGAGACAGAGGCAGGTGAATCTCTGAGTTCAGGGCCAGCCTGGACTACAAAACAAATTACAAGACAGTGAGACATACATAGAGAAATCCTGTCTTGAAAACCAAACCAAACTAACCAAACAAACAAACAAAAAACCCTCACTATGTAGACCAGGCTGCATAGAACTCCCAGATATCTGCCTGCCACTGCCTTTGAGTGCTGGGTTAAAGACACCTGGCTTTTAAGACAGAATGCTGAGGCTGCCACTTAATCTCTACTCAGTTCCTACCTTCACCGACTTGCTAAGCGTGGCCACTGGGAACTTCATCTCTCTTTGTCTCGAGTACTTCCCCTTTAAAAAGACCAAGGAGACAGATATGGTGGTGGTGACGGCGGCAGCGCACGCCTTTAATCTCGGCACTCAAAGGCGGGCACAGATAGAACTGTGAGCTCGAGGCCGGCTTGGTCTACATAGTAAGTTCTTGGACAGTCAAAGCGTCAGAGACCCTGTCTAAAAAGAAACCAATAATAACAAATACCAAGGAGTACCCACCACTCAGGGTCACAGGGTGGGTTCAACGAAAGGATTCTTGGGATGAGTTGTTTGGGATCGCTCGCTGAGCGCCTGTAGTCTTACTGTGCATGCACGCCTTTGACTTGCTGCAGGGTGATTTTTATCTGTGTATGCCTCTGTAGTCCCTCTTTCCCGGGAAGACCCCCAAATTCCAACCTGACCAGCTCTCAAACGTCCCGCTCCTCAGGTGGGGATAGGATTGGGCTCCGGCTCCTGGCAGAGGCGGTCCCCTGCAGACAGAGACCAATGAGTGAGCGCAGTGTTATATTTTTGACTGTGAGTTCCCTGCTCTCAAGATCGCGCAGTCTGAGGTTAGCATCCCGGTGCTGGCGGGCGGGACAAACCATCGTTTCCCCAGGTCAGAGCCCTGGGCAGTAGATATCAATCAGAAGCGGATCTCCCGGGTAGAGGCCAGTTTCCTCTTTACACGTGTCTGGAAGTGGGGGAGGGGGGTGCTGGTGAATGTGGAGTTGGACCGAGTTGTGGGTAGAGGTAGCCACGGTGACTTCCTCACTTCTGATGTAATTTCCCCCCAGTGAACCATTCGCTAAGCGCCAGACAGTCCTAAGGCGTGTACACAACCCCTACCCAGGACCACGTTATCCTCCTCTTAAAGAAAAGTCACCCATCACCCCCACGGCAAAGAGGATAAGGAGAAAAAGAGGGGAGGAGAGCGCGAGGAGTTAGCGGCCGAGGGAACAGCAGATTGCGCCTAGCCAATGGAAAAGGCTGGACGAGGTGGCACCAAATTCTCTTTAGCCAATGACAAGACAGTCTTCACAGGAGGCACATTAGCATTTGCCCCAGGCAGGGGGTTGGAGCAGCGCGCTGTTGATGCTCTCAGCATCCCGGCGCCTCGGAGGACTACTCTGGAATCTACTTGGCTTTCTTTCCCCTCTTTAGTCCCTCCCTCCCTCCCTCACCTCCACTCCTTGGCTTCCTTGGCTAACTATCTCTGCGCTCTTTACCCTTTGCTGGCAGCGGATAAAAGAGGTCTGGGGAAATAC
>CAJQZJ010000528.1:655911-682194 GCA_907164525.1 Lophiomys imhausi | reverse complement strand
GAGATCTGCGCACAGCCTGGTCGGGCTGAACACCCATCCCGCGGGACGCCAGCGGAGGTTTCCGAGCGCTGCTCTGCCCATCGCCCGCACTAGCGGGCCCCGGAACCGAAGTTCGACGCTTGTTCTCGGCGCTGGGAGGGTGAGGGCTAACACCCGACAGCCACGATGCCGGCCCACATGCTCCAAGAGGTGAACTTTCAGGGCCACGCGGACTGGGCTGCTAGGTGATTTGGTGGGGGTCCGGGGGCGGGAGAAAGTTGAGAGTCCTCTGGACTACTCGGCTTTCTCGAATTCTAGCGCGACCAGTGGATTATGTATGAGGTGTGGACTGTAATTCGGGCAGTTGAGCCCCAACTTTCGTGCCTTAAACTTTAAAGCGGTGGTTCTCAACCTTCCTCATGCTGCGACCCTTTAATACAGTTTCCTCATGTTGTGGTGATCCCGCAGCCATAAAATTAGTTTCGTTGCTACTTCATAACTGTAATTTTGCAAGTGTTATGAGTTGTAATGTAAATGCCTGTGTTTTCCGGTGGTCTTAGGCGACCACCAAAGGGGTAGTGACCCAGCCAGTCTTGCCGATATTTAGATATTCATGTAGGGCTCCCTTTGTGTGTTACTAGGGGTGCGAATGTTTTACTCTGCTTTCCTATTGGTCCTTTATCTTTTGCCCCCACACTCCCCCCCAAAAAAAATCAAATCTGTAGTTTCTGGAAACTTCTGATCTATCTCGGAATACATCTCGCTCTCGTGCAACCTGAGCGCTGGGGCAGGGTCTGTGCGTCTTTGCTGTGCCTTTGGTTGCCCTAGTGTGAGGGAAGTGGTACCCCCCCACACACACACACACACGCACACACGCAGTGTCCTCCACAGATCTGCTTCCCCTCTGACTGAACTTTTCCTTGCAGATCTCCAGTTCCTACACGACCACCACCACCATCACAGCGCCTCCCTCCGGAAACTTGCAGAATGGGCGGGAGAAGCTAAAGACAGCGCCTCTCTACCTGGAGGAAGACATCCGTCCTGAAATAAAGGATGACTTACACGACCCCAGCTACCAGGATGAGGAGGGTCCCCCGCCCAAGCTGGAGTACGTCTGGAGAAACATCATCCTCATGGCCCTGCTGCACGTGGGAGCCCTGTATGGGCTCATCCTGGTTCCCTCCTGCAAGGTCTACACCTGGCTCTTCGGTGAGCAGCTTCCCTTGTCTTGGGCCAGAACCTCAGATTTCTCTTTGCTCTTTAGGGAGGTGGCCTCTGACCTAAGGCAGAGAGGCCCCTCTGTCCAGATTTCCTTGTGGGACTGGACATCCCTAAACATGAATACCGAGTCCTTGGACAGGGAGCTTGGAGGGATCTGACCTGAGGCAGAGAAGCTGCTTTCTCTGAACAAGCTTTTCTGTGTGAATCACTGGTTTGGCTGCTTATCTGGGCCTCATCTCACCCAAGAGGAAAAGGCCCTACCTGGGAGGCACTGGAATCAGATGCTAGGTCAGGGGCCTTGTGGAGTAGGATTAAGGCAGGGCAGGGAACAGAGCCTGGGGACACTGTACTGGAGAGGTCCTTGAAAAGAACAGAACAAAACATTATTTGCACAACTGTTCCGACTTCAACCCCTGACCAGACCAAGCTGGTTTGCCCTAGGGGAAGGTGATGCAAGCTTCTATAACACCCAGTTGACAGGTGTGAGGCTCCACTGCTCCTGGTCATTCTCCAGGGTGCACCACATGCCAATCAAGATTGATTGAAAGAATGAAATAAGGTCCTCCTTCCATCCCCTCAGCTAGCCTGCTCCTGTCTTGTCTCCTGAGACCATGAAGGGCCCAAAACTTTCCAGTCCTTCCCCATCTGTTGACCCCTCCTTGGCAGAGAATCAAACCTTTAGCAGTCCCATCCTAATCCAGCCCCCTGGGGATTTACTGGGTGTGGGCTGATAGCAAGGCTGCCTCTAGGGGTATAAAGCTTGCTCTTTACATGTGTTTTCATCTGTGAAACCTGAACGGGGGCAGGGGCTGTACTTGCTGCTCTCTGAGGGATGGTGAGGTAGGGGTCCCTCTGGAAGGCATGGGTGGTTTCTCTGGAGTGGTGTCAGGTGTGGATACTTTGTGGCACCTCTCTGAGAGGGTAAGGTTGTGAAAGGGATGATTAGGCAGGTATTGGCTCCCCTGCCCTGGGCCTCATAGGTCTTCTAAGTAGTTAAAGCTGGTCCTTGGAGTTTCGTCTTAGAACTTTGTCCAGATGCCATCGATCTGAGAGGATCCACTGTTTTTCCTACCAAGCAGGGAAGCAGTGCTTTGTTGGGGTTAGGGAGGGAGGATCTTCGGTTAGCTATGCGACTTCCCAGCCTTTCTCTTGAGGCAGCCATTTCCAGAGCCTTTTTATTCTGGCTGGCCTTGAACCTGCAGCCCGCAGAGATCCAAGTGACTGTGCTGGTCAAGTGTTGGGATCAAAGGCGTGTGCCACCGCTGTCTGGCTCTAAGACTTTTTTCTTTTTGCCTTTATTTTATGTGCATTGGTGTTTTGCCTGAATGTGTATGTCTGTGTAAGAGTGTCAGATCTTGGGAGTTGCAGACAGTTGTGATGTGCTATGTGGGTGCTGGCATTTGAACCTGGGTTCTCTGAAAGAGTAGCCAGTGCCCTTAACCGCTCAGCCACTGAGCCATCTCTGTCCAGCCCTTACGACAACTCTTAAGTGGTTCCTTCACCACCAGGTGGACACGATCGGCCCATGGGTTGTGGAGAGGGGACCTAAGTACCTCCAGCAATCTAACTGACACCGGGGTTTGTGTAGAATATGTCCAAGAGTGTCTGTGTTCTTGTCCCAGTTTGCCTGTTGAGATGGTGTCATATGTGGTCCTGTGCCTGGGCCATCTACAGCTTCCTCGGTGCAAAATTGAGGGCTTCTATGTTGCCCTAAACCTTTTTTTTTTCCCTGCCATTGACAGCTAGTGGTTTTCTGGGGCCCTCTGGTACAGTGTGGTCAGATCTAGTACATAAGACAATCAGATTGCCATAAGATCATGGGTAGCAGACATATGGTGCTTCAGTCCCTCAATCTCAGAGATGAGAGAGTGTGGCTAGAATTTACTTAGGACAGACACTGACTCTGGCTCACAAGGACTTTGTAAGAGGAAAATAGGGGTGTGCGGGAAGCTGCTTAGGAATTGGCCATCGGCTACAGAAGGGCGTGGACAGTTTGTACAGTGTGTGGTATCTCTTGACTGCAACTAAGGTCAACGGCCTCTGAGGGCAAATTGTTGCTGTTGCTCCCTAGGCGTGAAAGCAAAGCAGTATCCACCAAGGCCTCTGTCCCAGCATTCTAGTGTTGGCCAAAGACGAGCTGGGGACACACAGTATCTCTTTCCCCATTGGAGATCACATTTAGTACATTCTAAGCCTACTCAATTGTAAAAGTGTAGAGGTTTGGGAGTTTGTTTGTTTTTGAGATGGGGTTTCTCTGTGTGGCCCTGGATATTCTGTACCTCTGTGGACCCAAGCCAGGTTTCCCAAGGCCAGTGAACCAGGCTGGCCTTGAACTCAGGGCTCTGATTTTTCTCTATTGTCCAGAGTTCTGGGATCAAAGGCATGAGCCACTAGCACACCCAGCTACTGTATAGTATTAATGACACTGTTCAAACTGAGTATGAGAATCTTAAGGTCACTGGTAAAGCTTAGGACACTGCAAATGTGACTGTTCAGTCCCTTCTCTTCTGTAGTATTCAAATGTGACTGTATCAGCCGCATACCTCGAATGACCCCTACAATCCAGGGCTTCTCTAACTGGTCCATGTTCAGATCCATGTGTCTGCTGTTTTCACAAGGCTCCTGGGCTTTGCTGGAAGAGTTTGCAGCTCTGCCCATTTGAGGGGGAAAAGCTATTAGGCCTCAGAGACCAGGGGATTCTTAGGGTTCAGTGGAAAACAGACCCTTACCCCAAACCCAAAGAAGACAACCACTGGCATCAGGGAAACCTCCTTGCCACACTTCCACTGTTGAAATTTGCCTGATGGTGATCCCCTCCACTGTCTTGTCCTGCAGGGATTATGTACTACATGATCAGTGCCCTGGGCATCACAGCCGGGGCCCATCGCCTGTGGAGCCACCGAACCTACAAGGCCCGGCTGCCCCTCCGGCTCTTCCTCATCATTGCCAACACTATGGCTTTCCAGGTGAGAAGCTGGTGCCGTCTGTATCTCCACCCCATGAATGATCTGAGTGGGTAGTGGGGAGTCAGCATCTCGAGAGGAATCATTGGGACCACCATTGACTTTTTTTGGTTTCCTGGGGTCACCTCAAGTACAGGTTCAGTGCTTGGCTATCTGGAGAAGAAGTGGAAGGCAAATAGGAAAGGCTGTCCAGGTGGGGCCCTTTTTCATTCCAGAACCAATACTGTGTCACACAGTATGTTCCTTGTGGGCTATGACTTTTTTTTTTTTTTTCCCCAAGACAGAGTTTCTTTCTGTAGCCTTGGTTGTCCTGGAACTCATAGACCAGGCTGGCCTAGAACTTACAGAGATCTGCCTGCCTCTGCCTCCCAAGTGCTGGGATCAAAGGCCTGTACCACCATGGCCCGGCAGGTTTCCTGGCTCTTACTGGAGAGTAAACTCTTGCTTTAGATGTCTTGGAATGTCACCAAAATGGGACTGACAGTGATATGTCACAGTATTGGAACTCTATAGTGCTGGCCATGCTGAGCATTGCTAAGTACTTGGCATAGTTTAGCCTATTAAGTCCTCCCAGACATGTTGGTGGATATTATCATTATCACACTGATTTCTTTTTCTTTGAGATAGACTCTCACTGTGTAGCCATGGCTACCTTCCCAGTACTACAATTAAAGGTGTGCCCCACTATTCAACTGAAAGGTTGGACTGAGGTTGGACTGACTAACCTCATTCTATCTGAGGCTGCTGGGTCGGCTAGGTCAGGTTTTGAAGTTGGCTTATAATAGCATGAGGAGACCTGGGGGAGAAGATTTTTAGCTGTTAGCTGAAACAGTGGGCACAGGATGTCTTGTGGTGTGGGGCTTGCAAAAGAAAAACCGGGAACCAAATTATTCCCATGTATTGACAATATGTGAAATGTTTCCCACATCTCCCAGACCAGCTCAGAGGTTCTATGGGAATGTGCCCATGCTCACTACTTACATGCTGGCCTTAGAACTAGGTTAGGTGGGCTGTCACTCGTGAAAGCATCAGGGTGGCATTCCCTGCATCTTTTCCCCAGAGCAACTCCCTGGGATCCAAGGCCACCTGCCTCATGATCTCTGCCCCCACATTCCCATATTCCTTTCTTCAAGAACTGCAGTGTTCTTTGTGAACGCTGGGACTTTCCTTCTCCCCCACACAACCTTCAGTGCTCCAGGATTTTGTCAAATAAGTTTCAGGAACAAATGTACAAAGGAGCAGCCCCCAAGGTCTCCTTTGGAGATAGAGCCCTATGGACTTTGAGTTGTCCCAGGCTCTTAAAGATATCTGGGCACTGGGTTCCTCTTTCCTGTCCTTCCAGAATGATGTGTATGAATGGGCCCGGGATCACCGTGCCCACCACAAGTTCTCAGAGACACACGCTGACCCTCACAATTCCACGCGTGGCTTTTTCTTCTCTCACGTGGGTTGGCTGCTTGTGCGCAAACACCCGGCTGTCAAAGAGAAGGGCAGAAAACTGGACATGTCTGACCTAAAGGCTGAGAAGCTGGTGATGTTCCAGAGAAGGTGAGTGGGTGGGCAGAGGTGCGACCCAGGGCACATGGAGCTTAAGGACTCCAGCTTTTCTCTTAGTGCTTATGAAATAATCACTGAGTGATTTACTGGATGGATAAGTTTAAAAGCATTTAAATCTCCAATTCAACATCCAAAAGGCTGACAGACATACAGGGTGACCGCAGGAAGTGGATGCATGGCACTTGCCATACTCTGCCAAAGACCTCGAAGGGCAATACAAAGGAACTCGAAGGCTGATGGGTAACAGCCCAGGGAGCAGAACTGGCTGATGAGGTCATGACTTGATTCTGACCGTTTTGACCAGCTTTGTCCTGATACTCCTATGAAAATAGTGATGGGTTTGTAGTTGAGAGAAAAAAATGACAGGAGACAGGACACACTGCCCAGAAGGATCCTAGGACAATACTAGACACATTTGTTCATGTATCTTTATCTAAAGAAAGAGGACACTCTGCTTAAGATTTTGTGCCACCTTTCTTTTTTGATAGTCTGTCCCATCCTCTGACGCAGCAGTGCCTAATCAGAAGGGACAGTTTGTGTAGGTGTGAGAGTCCTCTCTATACTCAGTGTGTGATCTCTCCACGTAGGTACTACAAGCCCGGTCTCCTGCTGATGTGTTTCATCCTGCCCACGCTGGTGCCCTGGTACTGCTGGGGTGAAACTTTTGTGCACAGTTTGTACGTTAGCACCCTCTTGCGATACACTCTGGTGCTCAATGCCACCTGGCTGGTGAACAGTGCTGCCCACCTCTACGGATACCGCCCCTACGACAAGAACATTCAATCTCGGGAAAATATCCTGGTTTCCCTGGGTGCCGTGGGTAAGTCACTGGTCTCCAGCATGACTGAGTGGTCTAGGGGCCTGCTGGTTGGGGCATTCGACTAGGGGCCAGGGGAACTAGAATGACCTGTTTTATGAGTGCGATGTAGTTTGCTTTTTCTGCTATAGAACTGGGGGTTGGGCCAACCATGGTGGCGCTCACCTTTAATCCCAGCACTTGGGAGGCAGAGGCAGGTGGATCTCTGCAAGTTCAAGGCCAGCCTGATTGATCTACACAGAGAAACCCTGTCTCAAAAAAACAAAACAAAACAAAAAAACTGGGGGTTGGGCAGAGTATATCGGGAACCCATATGAGAATCAGGCAAGCAGCAACTCTTAATGTAAAACCAAAGGACAAGAAGTATTTCTACTGCTTGTATGTTGTAAAACAATGTCTGAGCACTGCCTTTATAATGAGCCTCTGAGTCTCCCTCTTCTAGTCCCCTGGCAGGTCTGTAGCTCTGTGAAGCCCAGGGTGTTCATTAAGTACAGCACAGTCACCAGGATGGTGGCTCTCACATGTAAGAGTGTAATTTAGGTCAGTAATCTTGAGGTTGCCGCGCTTCTTGTGTTCATCTCCCCACTGCATGCCGTTCTTTTTTTTTTTTTGGTTTTTCGAGACAGGGTTTCTCTGTGTAACAGCTCTGGCTGTCCTGGACTCGCTTTGTAGACAGGCTGGCCTCGAACTCACAATGATCCGCCTGCCTCTGCCTCCCGAGTGCTGGGATTAAAGGCGTGCGCCACCACGCCCGGCTCATGCCGTTCTTTTCTACGTGTGGGCCACACATTATCATGTAGTGATGTCAACTGCAGTGCAGGCTCTTCTCTCCCTCTCTCTTTTTCTTTTTCTGTCCTCTGCTCCACACTGAGGACTCCTCCCCAGTGGGATCTGATGTTGACTGTTCCTGAGTGCAGATCAGTGAAAGCAGTTCTCCAGGGAGTCTCCACACTCCCCCGTCCTACTATCCAAGCAACATAAGCCTTATTAAGCAAGTTTTCCCTGTGAAGATCCAGTGGTCAGCGCCATTGCTCTTCCGCTCACAGCCTGGAGACTGCTTTCTTCACAAGCGCATATCTCTCATTCCACCTTTAGCTTTATTTAAAGCTTTCCCCCCCCCCCCTTTTTGGATCCTATAATTTACACCCTTCTCAGGCACTTGTTACAATTTTGCATGCTGCTAGTTTTACCGACTGATTGTGAGATAAACCCTATGCTATCCAAATCTGATGTTTTTGTAGAAATAGAATAATCTGAACTGAATCTTGTGTGTCCTATATTGCTCTACAGTGATCATTCCTTGTGACCATCAGTCTCAAGCAGCCACCGACATCTTCTTTAGTCCGGCCGTTATTCACTGCTTACTCCAAACTTGTTCTCTTCTTACAGGTTGTTCTCCACTAGCTGCTTCCTATCACTCTCATCTTGAATTGCTTCCCCCAGGTCACATGCGTCCCTTCCCTGGAGCATTTCTGTTGCTGCTCCAGTTGCTACAAATCCCTGGTTACTGTGGTGTCTGATTTCGTATTAAATGTTGAAATATACATGCAGAGGAGTGCTCACTCAGAACCTCCTTGTTAAAGTGTAAAAACTAGCAATCTTTTCTTTTTTTTCTGAGACAGGGTTTCTCTATGTAACAGCCCTCGCTGTCCTGTACTCACTCTGTAGACCAGGTTGGCCTCGAACTCACAGAGATCTGCCTGCCTCTGCCTCCCAAGTGCTGCGATTAAAGGCGTGCACCACCACGCCCTTCTAAAACTAGCAATCTAAAAACATTTTTTTTCTTGAAATTTTATTTTTATTTTGTGTTGGGATGATTTGCCTGTGTGTTTGTCTATGCACTATATGTGTGCAGTGCCTGAGGAGGCCAGAAGAGGGCGCTAGATCCTTTGGGTTCTGTATTGTTAGTGTCGGGAAATATCCATAAAGGATTCTTCCAAGAACTAGTAAACACATTACCCCCAGCAGAAGCCCTCCTGAGTCCAGATTTTTTTTCCCCTCTATCAAAAATGTTATTTTTAGGAATGGTCAGAATCTTAGATGTTAGAGAAAATATCAAAATATTTCTGTTTTCTCAGCACCTCCCAGAGTCTGGGGTCAAACTCAGCCTTAGTAGTCCACTATGAACCAGTACTGGGGGGTTCTTGTCACTGGCTGAACTTTCTTTCTTTCTTTCTTTTTTAACTTTTGGCAGCAGCTGCCCTCCTGTTAGAACACACCCTGTCCTGACAGACATCAGTACTGGTGTGGAAAAGGTGTGCTATCTACTTATCTTTGAAGGAATATGCCTGAGAGTCTCCCTTTCCTCCTCCATCTTTTCCCTCCGGAACACATGTATTTATGTACAAACCCTATGAGTTCAGCCTGGATTTCCAGATGCTCTGATATTTTTCACTGTAAAATCTGTTCCAGTGGACCCATCTCTTCCAATCCTCTTATGATAGAATTTTCTCTGACAAAGGCTCTTGGACAGGCGTGTGTGAGCAGAGCCTGTCATCTGGTCTGAGAAACCTCTGAAGGCATCTGCTCGCTTTAGAATACAAGACTGGGGGGGGGGGCTCCTCTATTCACTCAACAGTGGAGGTCTTCAAGGTTTGAGGTATACAGCAGCCTAGAGTGTGCAAAAAGGAAGCAACAGTCCCTGAGCCCCCTAACCACTCTCCTTGCTTCTGTTCCAGGCGAGGGCTTCCACAACTACCACCACACCTTCCCCTATGACTACTCTGCCAGTGAGTACCGCTGGCACATCAACTTCACCACGTTCTTCATCGACTGCATGGCTGCCCTCGGCCTGGCTTACGACCTGAAGAGAGTGTCCAAGGCCGCCGTCTTAGCCAGGATTAAGAGAACTGGAGATGGGCGCCACAAGAGTAGCTGATTGTTGGGCTCCTGAGTTCCTATTCCAAGCGTCATCTGGGCAGAGATTTAATAATCTGTTCATTGACTACTGGATAATGCTCCCAGCACAATATTCTTATAAAATGAGAAAGCTTTGATCACATTCTGAGGTAATGCATATTTTAATAAGCTACGATTAGCCATGCCACAATATTACTTCTAAACATATACACGATAAATGCATATACAATTTTTTGCATCAGTTCTAAATAACAATAAATTTGAACATTCTATACACAGTATTAAATGCCAACAAACATGCTGTTTTGATGCTGAGGTGATGGGCATGGACCTCATTCCCTGTTTGCATCGCATCTTGATTCATTTCTTTTCTCTCTCGCCACCTCCCAGGCAAGTAGATGGCTAACCACTGGTCTCTGTCACCTTCTAAAGCCCAGGCAGCTTTTCTCTTATCTGAAATACCGATCCTTCCTCCTAGAGAACTTCATTCCTTGTTCTGAGCTTCGCGATTGCTGCCTCAAACTAGAAATGGAACAAGACCTGCCTAGAAGTTCCCCATTAATGAGCTTCTCTACAGGCTTTTGCTTGAGTTGATAGATAGCGAGTAGATCATCGGGAGGGCATGGTGAGGACTCATAGTGAGGATGGGAGAGACACTGGAAAAGTTAGCAGCTAGAGATCTCTTCATAGACAAAAGTCTTCGTGTCAAGTGTGTCTAGAGCTGATCACTGAACAGCCAACAGTTTGGAGGATAAGTTTGTAGAAACGTGTACAGAGAGGCAAAATCTTCACTGGAAACATGATAATATCTCACTTGGAAAAAGCGATGCTGAAGGAAAACTGAGGGACAAGAAGAGTTATGTGGGTTGCCAGCTTCTTTCAAGGCTGGACAGGAAGTAAGATTGAGGGGCAGTATCTGTAGGTAGATTTCCAAATGAAGCCCCTGGGAACATACTGCCAGGGACCCGCAAGGTGTTTGCTCCACCCATTACTCTAATTCCCTCCTTGGACTGAGTACAAGCCGGGCTTCTCTAGGTGTTGAGCCTTCCCAGCATTCTTTGCTCTGTGGCCATCCAGCCTACATAGGGTTGCCTGGGAGGCTCTTACCCTTCTTGATTTCTTCTGCCAATTCTCCACTCTTTGGCATTTTTTTTTTCTTTCCCTGGACAGGCAGCTAGTTGTCTGAGTGTGTTAAGATCACCCAGGACTTGCTGCTGCCTGGGCACATTCCTCCTCACGTATTCATGGGCGTGGAATGGCTGTGTTGCAATCAGAGCTGGGTGCCACTTTTCGTGGCTTCCAGGTCTTCTCTACCTCCCCCCACTATGTACCTCTGCCACAGTGATTTCAGAAGAGCTTGGTAGACCCTCTAGCAGTGTCCTTGGTTCAGAGAGGCTCTCTAGTTTGTGAGTTAGCAGCTCACCCAAATTACTCATGTTGTCTTAGTGTGGCAAGGAGGTTGCTTGTCGGTCTTCTCTGTGACAGTAGACAGCATGTTCACTTTTTCCGGCATGCTTTGCGAGGTGGTTCTGGCTGCTCAGTGCACAGCAGTGGTGGTACAATGCTTTTGAAAGGAAGAGGTTCCCCACTTATCAGTTAAAACACCAGAAGCATGGGCAAGCACCCAGGACCTGACTTCAGTAGCAGTCCTGCCTCCTGAGGCCAAGGTGTGAGGCAAAGCTTCAACTGAAACAGGGTGTCTAAGGTGCCATGAATTAGCAAATACTTTAACTCTATCATACAGCCTAGGACAGACAATGGTATAAAAAGGTCTAGAAAAAACTCACATTAGTATTTTGGAACCATCAACCTCTCCTGTCCCTGTAGCGCAATCCATAGGCCTGGCTATGCTTTTAGGGCTGTGTAGAGTACGAATGCTCCGCTCACTTGTGGATGGATCAGAGCCTTTCCTCCTGTGTTAATTGAACACAGGTTTCGAACTGTTTATCGAAGTAAAAGGTCACTGTAGATCTGCTGACCTGTCCCCTTCTGACCTACCCTCTGGAAAGGCCTTTGAGGTGGTTTTACTCTTCCAGGCCACAGATCCATGATTTATAATACAAACAATAATATCATCTTTCTCTTCTAATCTTATTCCAGGGATCTGATTCAAGCCATGGCCCAACACAAGGCTGCATAGAGACCTCGGGCTGAGGTCCCAGTGTCAGTGGATGTTTAGGTAGGGTGTGGTGGAATGTTTAGGTAAGGGACACTTTTCTAGATCCTCTCAAAGGTGGAATCCATAATGCATGTGAGCCCAGCCTTGCTCCCTCCCTTAACCCTGACACCCTGAAAGCGTAGTAGGTGTAATCAAGAGGCTGGCTGGAGAATCAGTGGTACAGGTTCTTTTAGGGGCTTCATTTTGGAAAATTTTCCTGGAACTGTTTTTAGTAAATGCTCACATTTGATGGGAAGTGGAAGTAATTTGAGTGTACTTGATTGTGCTATTGTTAATCGTGTGATAATGTGACTAGTACTCGGGTAAGTTTTCTCCTTGGGTTGCTAGTCTCTGGGTGTACTCTCTGAATGTGCAGCTCAGGTGAGCTGATGTGAAAGGTTAGCAAAACAAAGCCCCATCTGCTGGTGACTCAAGCCAAGGCCTTTCCTGGCCACTGACTTGCTGCTATGCTATCCTTTCTCTTATAACAAACCTACCCCAGAGATGAGGTCTTTAATCTCTCCCAAGAATCTCCTGTACTAAGCATCTGACAGTCCCACTTCTCAAGCATTGTGAAGTAAGCGTCTGATCTAGAACATCTGAGGACACGCTGAAACTATTACTCTGGGCAAGTCCTGATAAAACAGGCTATTAATACTGACCTACCTCAAGGGGCAGTTTATTAAGAGTTAGGGGATCCCCAGCAGAGGTTCTCATAGTCTACTCTAGAAGTAGAGTACACCATGACCTTCAAACTTTCACGCTATCTTTAGTCTACATTGCTCTTCCCAGAGATTGACCGAACTCACTGGAGAAGTGGGATCTGAGCAAAGTGCAAGGGCACCTACTCACTCTCACTGCCATGAAAACATTACAGGGAACCTTTCCCTTGCCTGAATGAAATTTCCTCCTTTTTATGTGGGGTAGTTATTTGTGACCCAAGCATAATTCTGGATGATTTTCATTAATATCAACTCTTGAAGCCTACTGATTGAGATCGTATTTGTTCCTAATAAAAGTAGATCTGGCTGTGCTGTCTGGGAGTTTTTGCATGTGGTAGCCTTAATACCTGTCTGTGAGTGCACAGAGCTAGGGACAGAACCGGGGGTTCCCACATGGTGGGCAAACACTCTACAGATGAGCTACATCCACAGCCTCATGTCTTGAACTTGTTTATTTGAGACAGACTCTCACTACAGAGTCTTAGCTAGCCTTGAAAGTCCCAGAAATCTGCCTGCCTTTGCTGGAATTATAGACAGAATTGAGATTAAGAGAAACAATTAGAAATTACAAGGGTTGAGTCATACCCCAGTAACCTGCTTGCCCTTCCTAAGGGTAACTTGAGGTTAAACTCTGGCATCAGGAAACCAACAGTACAGCATTGAGTCAAACACAGCATCAGCTGACAGCCATTCTGGGGACATGCCAGGTCTGCACTGTGGCATGTGCCAGCCACATGGACCCAGCACACAGCTGTTACCTCTCAGCCCAGGGAAGTCTGCTCATTCCTCTCCCTGAAATGTCCTGCCTCCAAGGGACAGACAGCTCCTGAGAGTGCTCACCTACCCCAGGAGGAAAGCAAACATCTCAGAGAGGTTTTTGAGCCCCCAGAGTAGAAAGGGCATCATGACCACAAGATGGATGGTGTGGGGTTTGTTGTGGTGGGGGGGACGAGGGGTGTTGGGGTGTTTGCTTTGCTCTTTCTTAAACTTTTAGTTTTTACTACTCTTAGAATTCCCCCATGGAAAAGAAAGGGCAGGGCTTTACACTTTATGGACTCCATATTCCAGCAAAAGTCTCCACTAATATGGAGACTTCTGTGAACTCTGAAATCAGTTCTGCCAGCTCATTTTCTGGTCTGAGATTCTCCTTGCCTAGAACAAAAAACAAGATCCTCCCAGACACAGAGTAAGAATTTTCATGCGTTGTTTATTTGTTTTTGTTTTTCGAGACAGGGTTTTGAAAAACCTGGGGGGAAACTGCTATCACACCTGTGTAGAAAAAAAAAAGCTAATTAAATTTTTTAGCCAGTATTTATATTATCTTCAATTGGTCGGTGGTGTTAATCCTTAACCCACCATTATAAATGAATACACATAGACACCAGGTGGATCTTAACAAACCTAGGCCTGGGTTGTGCAATCCTAGCCCATCTAAGCTAGCTCATAATTCTATTACCCAAATATGACCCCATATATACATATGTCCCTTTGGACTATTATTCTCCACACTAAGCCAATGTTCCAGGCCACATGGAAGGATCTTCTTTAATCTACCCCATGGCGTGTCTTCCTTGTTTACTCCTGGCTTCTTCTTCGGCTTTCCTCTTCCCAAGATGCTCTGTCTCTCTCTAAAAGCTTTTAGTCCTGCCCACCTCTGTCTTTGCCCAGTCTCCAGGCCTTGGCATTTAACCAGAGACAATTAAGTAACAGACAGCAAACAGGACCAATCAACATTTAGAATGTTTAACATCATCCTATCACACCTGGGTTTCTCAGACTAATTTTTAAGTATCTAGAACAACGGTTCTCAGCCTGTGGGTTGTGATCTCTTGGAGTGGGGGGGAGTGGTCAAATGACTCCTTCACAGGGGTCCCCTAAGACCATTGGAAAACACATTTATTTACATTACAATTCATAACAGTAGCAAAATTACAGTTATGAAGTAGCAATGAAAGTAATTGTATGTTTGGGGGTCACCCCATGAGGAACTGTATTAAAGGGTCACACCATTAGGAAGGTAGAAAACCACTGCTAGAATCAAAGGTTTATATACACTGAGCTTTGCCAGGTCTTGGTAATTTAAGTTGATGGTGATGACATTTTCTTCATTTATAGCATGTACATACACAATAATAAATTATAATTTTATGTGTGTATATATATATATTTCTTATTTAAATCATCCATACCACAATAGCTATTTCAGTTGCTATAGGACATCTCTCCTTTGGTTCCCATGAACTGGCATTAAATCAACAGGGTGTCTTCCCCATGTTTCTTTCTCATGTCCTCCTATCCCTCACTGCCCTCCTTCTGGTTAAACACTCCTGTATGTTTCCCCTAGGAAGCACAGTGTTTTTTTCACATGGGACTCTTTTCTTACTCTTGTTTGTAAAAGTTGCAAAGACAAAGAGGGCAGGGTGAGATCTTCCCACTGCAAGAGTTTTTTTTTTTTTTGTTGTTTGTTTGTTTGAGACAGGGTTTCTCTGTGTAACAGCCCTCACTGTCCTGGACTCACTTTGTAGACCAGGCTGGCCTCAAATAGCTGCATGACTTTAACGAAGTAGTAGAAGTTCTCCTATGAGGATATAAGCCCAATGGGGGTCCTCAGAAGCCAAACTGGTGAATTCTGCTTTTGAGACATTATATGGAAAGAAAGGGACAGGGAGACCGAAGTCCTATTCAAACATAAAGATTTAACAAAAAGTGGTTTAAAATAATGGGACAACTAAAAAGTGAATTCCTTTGTGGCCAATGGCCATCTTCCCCTCAAGAATCTGGATAGTAGGGGCTGGAGAGGTGGCTCAGAGGTTAAGAGCACTGGCTGTTCTTCCCAAGGTCCTGAGTTCAATTCCCAGAAACCACATGGTGGCTCACAGCCATCTACATTGAGATCTGCCCGGGTATATATGTAGAGCAAATACTGTATACATAATAAATAGATAGATAGATAGATAGATAGATAGATAGATAGATAAATAAATAAATAATGTTTTAAAAAAAAAAAAGAATCTGGATAGTACACAAAAATGTCTGCTAGGGCAGGAAAAGAAGTACCAAACCAGATAGGACAACCCATTACATGTGGATGATAGGATGTATATACAGAAAATTCTATACACTACCTATACATCTTTTGGGAGGAGAAGGGAGGGAGGGTCAGTCTTAACTTGGTTATCTCTTGGCAGTTTTAAACATTATCCCCGCTGAGAATGGTGGCACTCATGATGTAGAGGCAAAAAGATCAGAAGTTCAAGTGAGTTTGAGACCAACCTGGGTGACATGAGACTTTGCCCCAGAGAAAACCAAAAGAAGGAAAAGAACTAATGGCCTTTCACACTTCAGAATACTGTATTTTTGAGACTCTTTCTTCAAAAGCCAAAAACCAGGGCTGAAAATAGCCCTGTGGTAAAATGCCCAGCATGCATGAGGACCTGTGTTTGCCCTGCAGCATAAATCAGGAGTGGTTGTTTACGTACATAATCCTAGCACTCGGGAGGCAGAGGCAGGATGATCAGGATTTCAAGATCATCTTCACTAGCATAAAGAGTTCAGGGCTGGAGAGGTGGCTCAGCGGTTAAGAGCACTGTCTGCTCTTCCAAAGGTCCTGAGTTCAATTCCCAGCAACCACATGGTGGCTCACAACCATCTATAATCGGATCTGGTGCCCTCTTCTGGACTGCAGGCATACATGCAGACAGAATACTGTATACATAATAAATAAATAAATAAAATAAAATAAAAAAAGTTCAAAGTCGGGGCTGGAGAGATGCCTCAGTGGTTAAGAGCACTGTCTGCTCTTCCAGAGGTCCTGAATTCAATTCCCAGCACCCACATGGTGGCTCACAACCATCTACAATGTGATCTGATGCCCTCTTCTGGCATGCAGGGGTACATGCAGATAAAGCACTCATATACATTAGAATAAATGAATCTTTAAAAAAGAGTTCAAGATCAACCTGGGATACATGAGACTTAAAAATTTAAAAAGGCAACCTACAAAATGGGAAAAAGTTCAAGTGTCTCTATCTATCCTGGAGACTTCATATGAATGGAAACACATGTCTAGCTGTTTGGGTTCAAAATAATGCCAAGATCTGCCTGTATAATGCATCTGTATTTCATTGTTCTTTTTGTGTGGGGGGGTGAGGAGTTGAGATAGGGTCTCACTGTAGCCCTGGAACTCACAAATCTGCTGCCTCTGTCATTTGAGTCCTGGGATTAAAGTGCCTGAGCCACCACACTGGGCTGAATGTCATTGTGTGGTAGAAGTTGTGTCTCTTTGGTGAAATTGGTGGGCAGTTTGGGTTGACATCTGGCAGCGCATGGGGAGGAGCTCAGCATCCCTTTACTTGTTGATATGAACAAAAGGCCAGTTGTGGCCAGATGATGTGCCCTGTTGAAGGGGCGTGGCTAGGAACCCTCGCAAGCTGAGCAGATGACATCAGTTGTTGAGAAGCATTAGGTCTGCTAGACATCTCTAGAAATCTCATGGACCCTGGAGACTGCCAAGGATCATGAGATAACACACTGTATAAGCCAGAGAGCTCCACACGGTCGCTCTTTTCCTCCTTCCCTCACCAACTGATAAGTCACGTTGAAGGAAGAGCACAGCAAGGTACGCCATTAGCAGAATTTAGATTGTTATATTCCTAGGCAAAGGCCTGGCATAAAAACTGCTGAGAGTTCCTTGAAGGCATCTGTCTGTCTGTCTTGGGACCCCAGAGCACCGGAAACGGAAACGTGAGCAAGACAAGCAGAGTTCAGAAGCCTCTTGGAGAGGCTTTTGGCCTTAAGACTTGCCAGGCCAAAGAGACCATGGAGGCAAGTCTTAGCTGATTGAAAAAGTTGCCCTCACACCTTTAATCCCAGCACTTGGGAGGCAGAGGCAGGTGGATCTCTGTGAGTTTAAGGCCAGCCTGGTGTGCAGAGTGAATCCAGGATAGCCAGGGCTACACAGAGAAACCCTGTCTCGAAAAGCAAACAAACAAACAAAAAGAAAGAAAGAAAGAAAAAAAAAAGAAAAAGTTACCCTCAGTTGTTGGTTGGAACAGACTGATTTTATAAACTGGTCACAATTTAGTGGTGGAACTAAACTGGCCTTCCAACCTGACAAATTGAGGTCCAACAAACACTAATCTTTGAAAGGGACTGCCTTCCAGTACTGCCATAAACCAAGCCATTCTGCAAGGACCTACGGTAAGAATATTAATATCCTTTTAAGAAAATTAAAATAATATTAAGTGTTTTTAGATAAGTATTAGAGTGTTTTTAGGTATTAAGGTATTTTTAGATAGATTACAGATTTTAGATTATAGGTTTTAGGTTATAAGGTTTAGGTATTTTATAGATGTTTGTTAAAATGAATAAATATGTGTTTATAAATAAAAATACTTTGTTACTGTTTTTATAGACGAATACCATTCTATTTTATAAATATCATATTTATTAATCTATTGGTGGAAACTTGTTTTTTTTTCTAGCCTTTGACCATTTTATAACACACCTATGAGCATTCCCACACAGATTTTTGTGTGAACATTTGTCCTGTTTCTCTTGTGTATAGTCCTAGAAGCTGAGTTGTTGGGTCATAAAGAATATCTGCTTTCACACTTTCCCAAACTCCTTCCAAAGCCATTGTACTTTCCCAGACCCGTGTATGAAGATTCCAGACCCTGCAAGTGTCAGCTAACAGATTTTCTTAACTTTTGTTGTTGTTAGTTATAACAGCATGGTTGCCAGGAGCTGTGGAAGTGAGGTCTGAGTTTTGTAGCATCAAAACATTCAAAAGTTATATGTAGTATTGTCTGCACAACACTAAAAATATGATTTTGTATACTTTGTATTTATTTTATATATTACGTAAAGGGTGATATCAAAATAGTAACTATCTCAATTAAAATTATATGAGGAAAAAAACTCTTGTATTTTGGTATTTTATTCACTAGCTGTACTTAAAGTTGAAACCCAAATGCATTAAAGAAGCAATGATAATGTCAGAAGCTACATCCATAAAGTCTCACCAACATGACTTCCTAATTAAAGGCAATACTCAATATTCCATTTAATTATAGTCTATGGTCTAGATTCGAACATCAAGGGAGCAAATACAAGCCACATGACACATGGCAGCTGCTATATAAACTGTAGTCTTGCCACAGCAGAGAATAGTAGCTGTAGAATTTAGACACACGTGCCAAACTAGTTAAAAGGATTTGGGTCACTGTTTTTGTTTGGTTTTGGGTCTTGGGTTTTTCTGGTTTGGTTTGGTTTGGGTTTTTTGGTTTTTCAAGACAGAGTTTCTCTGTGTAATAGTCCTGGCTGTCCTGGACTCGCTTTGTAGATCAGGCTGGCCTCAAACTCACAGAGATCCGCCTGCCTCTGCTGGGATTAAAGGCATGCGCCACAACGCCTGGCTGGATTTGGGTCACTGTACAGATACATGTCTGATTCTCTGAAGTGTGAAGGAGCCAAGTTCTACATTCACACACTAGAGGACATGCCAGTACTGATAACATTCCAATAGACGGCCACTGTGCTGTAGTCTAAATGGCACATCATCCCACTGTATGTATGACACAGGCTATGAAAACCTAAATTTGCCTCATGTGGCAGAGAAGAATGAATATTGGTGTAGTGGTCTGATTACAGGCCACACTGTTCCCCTACCTCCTGGCTATATTGGGGTATGGAAGAGAGGACAAGGCAGACATGCCCAGATTTCTTTTATGTCTAAGAACCTACTGGTGATATCCAGTTTTAATGAGAGGAGGAGCTTGGTGGTGTAGGCCTCCTCCCTGGTGGGAAGCTAAAATCATGTCCAGCCACTGTGTACAAACTTTCGTTTTTCAGGAATGAATGGAGCTTAGTAGTCCTTAACATTCAACCACAAGTCAGTTTTAATCCCCTTCTCGACCACAGGAACTTTCCTAATCACGCACACTGATCTCCAGTCAAGCTGAGACTCAAGACTACCTTCCTCTATTAGAAATGTCTCCCTGTACCTAAAACAGACAGGACTGGATAAAATCATGGAAAGATCTCTCATCTTCTTTTAAATTCTTCCTCTGCTAGCAACTGTGATAAAAACATCACAGGGAGGGAGAGTTCTAGTCTGTGACCTATAGTTAACTTTCTATGCTATGGACAAAGTACGAACTTTAGGGCAAATGCCACAAGCCCTAATTACAGGCTCCTAGGGCTCTATCCTGAGGTTGCTGGAGGGAGAACACTCCCCTTTTGATGGCCCAGCTCTGCCCTTCCCCACTGTCCTGCCCAGCCTGCTACACCCAAGCCACAGAGGGTGTGCTCTGTTGATTCTGTGATCTGAGTCCAAATGAGACCCTTCTTAGAGAGACCAAAGTGGACACTCTGTCTTGACCATGTCCCACCCAGACTTTGAAAGACCTGTGAGCACCTGAGAAAATTAAGGAAGTGACTGGAAAAGGCCAAAGACCACCCATGCTTGCTCATGGTTCTAGTCTCACTCCTTTCTGGCCAACCAGTCTATCTGTCCCCGCCCCCCTCCCCCAACCCCTGGCCCTTTGTCCCTGAAGTACATGGTGAGAGAAGCTGCACCTTGGTAACTTCAGTTTCTGCCAACCAAAGCTTTCTGCCATGCCTTTTCCTAGATCAAGGACAGTGTGAAGAGGGGAGTTAGGAAGAGCTATCTCATTGGGGTCACAGGGCACAGGGCCACTACAGCCATTCGTTACCCCATCACACAGTGAGTCTTATTACTCTCCATAGATAAGCTGGGGGCCTGCAGAGCGGCTCTGTACGGAGGCTCCGCCTGCTCATCGCGGGTAGGGTTTGGACCCGCGGCCCCATACCTTGCCTCCTCGCGCCGGCCCGCCGGGGGTGGATCAGGGGAGCCAAGGTTCAGCGAGACTTGAGGCACGCCCTCCCGGGGTTACTCTCGATCAGCACCCCGCCCCCCGGGGTTACTCGCGTTCACTCGGCCCACAGCGTCTGACCCCGGGCAGCCAATCAGCAGCTGCTCTACTGAGGACTCGAGCAAGCCTGGCCTCCGGAGGTGCGCGCGCACCTTGCAGTCTGGAGCCGAAGGCGAGCTCTCTAGATATGTCGCATCTAGGGCACTGGCTTCCCTCTCTGCCGGAGAGAGAGGCAGAGAACCCGAGTGTGGGCTCTGATCCAAGGCTCCCTTCTAGGTAAGCGATTCCTACGCTGAGCAGGCGGTAGTAGGCAGAGTGCGGCGTGCTTTTCTGCCTAGCGCAGATAACAAAGGGAGCCACGCTCCCCCAGTCAAAACAGACGAAAGAAGGTCATAGAGGGGAAGGCGGACCGGGAAGCCGAGCATCACTGTGACCTGCCTGAAGATCCCATACTTTCTCTGTTTCTTAGAAAACCAAAACTTTTTGATTTAGTAGAACCTGAGGTCCCTATTTAACATATCAAAGTGGACCGGACCTCCAGGGTCCACCAGGATCCTTCAGTCCTTACCTGTTGCAGGGTAAGGCTGGCATACCCTGCCCTCTCCCCTGAACTTTTTAGCCCAGGGGCTGGGCTTCCCCTTCCCCAGAAGCTCTTCCCTATATAAATTTGGTCACGTCGCTCTGTTTCTCTGTCTCTGCATTTTTCTCTCCCTTTGTGAGCAGGCTCTCTCTTTTTTCTCTCTGCCCCTTCTCCGTCTCCCTGTCTGCATGGCGAGTTCCCTGATTTCGTTCTCTGAGACCAGTGCCTCCGATAAACTCGGTTATATACTTTTTAATTTGGTTTGAATTGGCTTATTTCATCGGCGGAGAAAAACTATTAGTTTTGCTTCCCGTGTGATGAAGAATCATGTATTCAAGCAGGACCAAAAAAAAAAAATGTTTCAGAAAGTTACAGTAGAGCGGAGGGGACCCAACTAGGGCTGGAAGGTCAGATCCAGGGTTTGACACAACTCCTGGGACAGGCGGGGATCCCTGTCTGACAGCACGCTGAGGGAAGAGCAGTGTGGAATTGGAAAATAGGGCCTCTGAGAGGAGTTTGGAGCACAATCAGTAGGACCCCCAAGAGGTGGAACACGATTGGCTTTTATGCTAAGTGACGGCAAAGACAGTGCTCACCCCAGCTGCTGTCTGAAAAGGCAGACTTGGAAAGGGAATAGGAATTAGGTTTCTGACATGAGAGTTTGAGCTGCAAGAAATTCTACGAGCTTGTCGAAACGCAGGAGGCTCCCAGAAACCAGGATCTGGCATTTGAAAGGGAAGTAAGATGTGGAGAGGTTATAGGGAGAAGTAGATGAAGAATAGTCACTGTAGTGGAGAATGGCAATACAATATATGTAATCATTAAGATGTTAGGGTTTGTGGTTCCGATCACCAGTGGTAATTCATGGATTTAGTATATGCAAGGCCCTGGGTTCAAGTCCTAGCCACAGCCATCTCCCCACTGCATTGTAAACTGTACTAATTGCCATTAAAAAAATGTTCAGTGCTGGGGAGTGGTGGTGCATGCCTTTTATCCAGCACTTGGGAGGCAGAAGTAAGCAGATCTCTGAGTTTGAGGCCAGCCTGGTCTATAGAGTGAGTTCCAGGACAGCCAGGACTACACAGAAAAATGCTGTCTCAAAAACAAAACAAAATGCTTAGTGATAGGCTGGGAGATAGCCTTGAGTTTGAATCCCAGAACATGTAAAATCAGGATGCAGTATGTCTTTAATCCTAGTGCACCCCTAGAGGGAGATGGGAGGCAGAGACAAAGGCTCCAAAGCTGTCGGGATGTTTACTGTTCTAGTTGGCTGTAGAATCTGGGAGAATGGGGATGGAGAGATGGCTCAGAGGTTAAGTTCAATTCCCAGCAACCACATGGTGACTCACAACCACCTATAATGGGATCTGGTGCCCTCTTCTGGCCTACAGATATATCTGTAGACAGAACACTGTATACGTAATAAATAAATAAAATCTTTTTTTAAAAAGTCTGGGAGAATGGAGCCTGCAGATGATGCTGACTGAAGTCTCATGCAATAACCAACCGTATTCAGAGATTCAGACAATTTATACTCTGGGCGTTAGGAGGAGTCATATGAGTAAAGTGTACAAGCCTAAGGACAAGCCACAAGTGGGAAAAACATGGTTTTCCATAGAGATAAAGAAACAAATAACAACAGCCAGTTGTAATGAATAATCTGAAGGAACTCACTCCTATCCACTGCACCTGGAAGCGCACAAAAGCATAATCCGAGAGCAGTTCCATGTTTTGAAGAAACTGACATCACAAGACTCTTGGTTTCTTGGAGTTTTCTCACAAGCACTCAGAATTCTCACAGGACTCATCTTGGACTGTGTTCCCACACTGAGACAGCTAGCCTGGCTTATGCAGCAGCAAAAAGACTTACTTCAGAAAAGATGGGAAAATGAGGGCCAGCACTAGAAAGTTTCCTCCAACCTTTACATGTGAATTATGAGACATTCCAGTGTATCTATAACCTATACACAAACACCCACCACCCACTCACACACACAAACGCCCACCACTCACACACGCACACCCCCACTCCCAACCCCCACAAACATCCTCCTACTCCCACATACCCTATAAGCACAAACACCCACCCCTATTCACACACAAACACCCTCCCACACATACATAGGAACACAGAGCATTTTGCATCATAAGAGAGCATTCAAATTAAAGAGTAGTGTGGGGCTGGTGGGATAGTTACCAGCCTGCTGTCAAGCTTAACGGCCTGAATTCTATCCCTGGGACCCACACAACAGAAGGCAAGAACCATCTCTAGTAGCACATGTATGTTCCTGTTTGGGCACAGGAGCACACACACACACACACACACACACGCGCGCGCGCGCGCGCACACACAGGTTGAGGGAAGGAGAGAGAGAAAAGAATAGTGTGTGCTTTGAAAATAGTTTAAGGGGCCTCAAAATTCAGCTTTGCTCATGACTTCATAAATTTCAGTCCATTTACATGAGGATATGGCAGTCAGAAAACAGAGAATGCCTGCTCTAGCTGGTTCCCCCCCCCCCACTATTATCTCACCTGAACACCCAACCCTACTGCTCAGATTCTGCATGGATCTTCGCCTTTGTGAAGGACTCTGGCAATGCCATCATAGACCCCACTCAGTAGTGGCCTTTCCTAATTCTACAAGTGCCCTCAACATAGTCAAGCTGGCCATCAAGATGAACCATCAGAAGCACTATGATACAGCTACCCACTGAAAAATGTAGTATGTGGGAGCAAAAGGGCATGAGGAAACTTTTAGGGTGTCCTATGTCCTGTTTGGGGCATTGGTTATACAACTGTATACACACTGGCCCTAAGTCCTCAAAATTATAATGCAGCTGTTGATGGTCCCTGTTGTGAACAAGCAAAAGAAACTTATTCTAAGTACTACCATTTTGTTTTCAGACTCAATTTAATCATAGGGAGGAACAAAGTTCAAGGTCCCAGGCCCTAGGGGAGCTGGGGACTTCTCAATAACTGAACAGCTTCTGTTGTAAGGAGACAGTTGTCTGAGTTCAGACATCTCAGAGAGAAGTTCTCCATCTTGCTGGAAGGACCAAAGTAGCTACATTTTCCCAGGCCCAGGAACCAACTCCTATTCTGATTGATGGAAACAAAACTCCCTTGATCAACTCCTTACGTCAAAATATGATTGGACAATGCTACAGCCAATCCCACTCCCCCTTGCTTTATGGTTTCATACTTTAAATAAGCTGTACAACATCCCTTCAAGTCTGCAGTTCAACTCAGAACTAGTCTGTTCTGTGGTCCTGATCGATCAGTATTGATTTGATCACATAAATTTTGGATATCTGCATTGACCTGGTGTTTGAGTTATGTTGGACTTAAACGGACCCCACGACAGTCCCTACCTCATGACAATTCAGTGGACATAGAGTGTCTGGAACCTAAGAGTGGAAACTTGGATTGAGGCCTGGAAGAGAAAACAGGCCTGACTATAACCAGTCTCACAGGCAGGAAGATATTCTAAAGAGATGCCTGTGCCCCTCCCTTTGGATCCTGGGGCTTTGAAACAAGGTCCCTCCCCAAGGAATTGGAATTTCCCCAGGAATCTCCTGTTGGGAGAAGGGAAAAGTTAAAGCCTGGTGCCAGCCAAAAGAGATTTTCCACTTGTCAGACCACCGAGGACAGACATGCACTGTGGTAATGATAGGGCATTGGTAGGTGGAACCACACCTTGGTGAGGAGAAGAGGTTGCTTATTTATATATGCTTCATACCTTCTATTTAAATCTAAACCTCATGTCATGACCCTGAAGGTGGTAGTCCGGTGCAGGGGACAGGAGGCATGGGGCACCTGGACTGTGCCACCAGAGGAACTGGCATGGAACTGGTGAAGACAGAATCATGTTGAAATTCTAAATCTCAAACTTGAGATGTCACATTTCATCCTGAGATGGCAGGTGTGGAACAACTCCCTTTCCATGCCTGCCTCGGGCATGGGATCCAGGTGACCTCCTACCAGGTGGTTACAGGTACCCAGCACCTGGGATTCTTCCCCATGTAAATAGAGCATCACCAGCATCTCAGCCTCAGCCAATAGAATCCATTCACCGCCAAAATCCCTTCGCACGGTTCATAAACACTCATTCATCCTGGAATAAAAATACCTAAGCTGATTCACTAAATAACGTCTGTGTTAATATTGTCTAAAAGAACTGTAACATTCAAATCATCAGAGAAAGCTTTCTCCAACCTAAGCACCTCCCTGCTGAACTGGAATCCTGGAGAATCAATACCCATTCTAGACTCCACCCAATTCTCTCTGACCCACCTGAGAGGAGAAACGAACCTGAAATGAAAAAGGGGTATGCGGATGGGTCACTGGACCTCTTGGTTCCTCTTTCCAATGCATCCATATTAAATGAATCTCCTTTCTCTACTTTATTACTGGTCTGTTCAGTTGGCCTACTGAGGATGGTGCTCCAGCCTACTTTGTTAAGGCTGCCAAGGCCCTGCCTCTGACCCTGACAACTCCAGCCACAAAGCCTAACCCTCCAAAACAATACTACACACGTAATAAAAAAGCTGCATGGGTCTACAGCAATTAGGTAGATGGATAAACTAAATCATTTTAGACTGAAAAAGGAATGGTCCATTTGTGAGGAGACTTGGCGACTGGCTTAGAATATACCACAGAGGAGAAAACTGGTCTCTTCTCCAGCTCCATTTTTAGGAATGACGATATTCTGAAGAGAAATTTGTGCTGTCCCTTCATCTATCAGGCTATCAGAACAACGGACACCAAGAAATTAGAAATATCATCCCAGGAATCTCATTCTGGAAGAAAGAAAAGACTGAAACTTGATACTAGACAGAGGAGGACAATGTCTCCTTGGAAGAGATTAGCAAATTTTTGACAAATTGTCAGACCACCTTACAGGAGAGACTGGAGCTAAGAAAATGATGTTTGGCTTCCAACCAAAGTGGAATGTGGTGGCGAATAATTGTAATCCCAGCACTTGGGGGGCAGAGGCAGGTGGATCTCTGAGTTCAAGGCCAGCCTGATCTACACAGCAAAGCAGAGAAACCCTGTTTTGGAGAGAAAGAGGCGGGGAAGGGAGAGAGGGAGGGAGGGAAAGAAGGGGGCTGGAGAGATGGCTCAATAATTAAGAGCACTGGTTGTTCTTCAGGAGGACCCAGTTCAATTCCCAGCACCTACATGACACACAATCATCTGTAACACTGTGTCCAAAGAGTCTGATGCCCTCTTTTGACCTCCATGGATACTGCGCACACGTGGTGCACAGACTCAAATACAAGCAAAACACCCATATATAGATATTGATAGATAGATAGATAGATAGATAGATAGATAGATAGATAGATAGATAGATAGCTGGTAGGTAGATAGATAGACAGACAGACAGATAGATAGGTAGATAGATAGATAATAGGTAGATAGATAGGTAGGTAGGTAGATAGATAGATAGATAGATAGATAATAGATAGAGATATACACACTAGGTGTGGTGGAGCACAGTTTTTTTTTTTTTTTTTTTTTGGTTTTTTG
>CAJQZJ010000528.1:626880-655811 GCA_907164525.1 Lophiomys imhausi | reverse complement strand
CTTTTGGTTTTTCGAGACAGGGTTTCTCTGAATATCTCTGGCTGTCCTGGACTCGCTTTGTAGACCAGGCTGGCCTCGAACTCACAAAGATCCGCCTGCCTCTGCCTCCCAAGTGCTGGGATTAAAGGCGTGCGCCACCACCGCCCGGCTGTGGAGCACAGTTTTAATTCTCAGTACTCATGAGGCAGAAGTAGACAATCTCTGAGTTTGAAGCTAGCCTGGTCTCCATATTGAGTTCTAGGATAAAACAAACAAATATAAGCCTCACGTTTCAAACCTGAAGATGAGCTAGTGGGTTGTGGCAGTAGTGGGCCTCTTGTCCTCTTCCTGATAGGTGACCCCACCAAGTAGAGCTCAGCTTTTCACTATGAATTCTGTATCTAACTGGACAGCTGCGGATGAGGACAGGTGGCTAAACCTGGGGCTCTTAGGGCCATTACTCTGGTAGCCTTTCCCCATTGGCCCAGAGGTTAAACTGTGTTGGAATGAAGACCTGGCAGCCACCCAGCTGTGGAAGACTGAGGAAGCCTTCCAGAGGAAGCAACTGATCTGCTGCCCTAGGGGACCCTGGAAGGGGTGAGATGACCCTCACTAAGTTTGTTGTTCATCTTGTCCAAGATGCTGGGAGGAGCTCCATATGTCACGAGAGCAGGACTGCCATTTACCTCAGTTTTGAGACTCCCAATTTGAAGAGCATGAAAACCCTTTAACCAAACAAAGATGACACAAGTTAAGTTTGTTGTTTTCAGTGTGTGGAATGGATGTCAAGCGTGTCTTTTTGATGTCCAACTACTTCTCTTCCCCTCACAGTCCAAAGGTTTGAAGAAAATCTGTTTAAATTGTCATCATGAAGGGAATCGGAGGAGCCCATGACCAGGCTGGATTAGATAGACTATGAAACTAGAGATGTGATGGAAATGCTTTTACTATTTCACTTGTCCTCTGTGTGTGTGTGTGTGTGTGTGTGTGTGTCTGTGTGTGTGCGTGTGTGCGTGTGTGTGTGTGTGTGTGTGTGTGTGTGTCTGTCTGTGTGTGTGTGCGTGTGTCTGTGTGTGTGCGTGCTTGCTAGGCAAGCCGTCTATCACTCGGCTACCTCCCAATCCCCCTTTAGTTTCATTTGTGTATTTATATTTGAGTCAGGGTCTCATGTAGCAGCCACAGGCCATCTTCAATCCTCACTCACTATGTGTTCAAGCATGATGCTGAATTCCAATATTCCTGCTTACACTTCCCAAGTGTTGCGATTATAGGTGTTCATCATCCAACTTGACCATGTGATTAATTTTATTTTCTGTACTGTGTTTAGAGCCCAGGGTCTTGCACATGCTAAGCAAATGTTCTGTGTCCATATTGTGTCACAGCCTATGATATTTGATTTTAATATGACTTCCAGTATACTTCATATCACTGTCATTGGCTTTGCATATTATGGCACAAGAATGCTCCCTAGGCACATGTAAAATTAGACAGACGTCTATATAACCTAGTTTTAACTTTTAAATGAAAATTTTAGCAGGTACATGCTTTGGGAGAGCCACTTATGTACTTTCAGGGGATTTAGGGGAAAAAGTCTCCTTATGTAGCCCTACCTACTCTAGAACTCAGTATGTCATTCTGCAGCCTCCAGCAGGGCTCAGGCCTTGTCTGGAACTCTCCCAGAAAGCTAGGGGCTTGTCAGGCACCAAGCAGGAAGTGTATGCTTCTCTGCCAGATGGTCAGGGGTTCAACAGCTTCTGGGAAGAGAGGGATGAAACATGCTGTGGGATCCATGCCACAGGATACACCAGAGAAGCAGGTGAAAGAATTTTCTCCACCATCAAGTCTTACAACTCCCTCAGCTAAGCAACCAGGAGGGTTATGGTAACCCTAACCCCCTCTGTCATACAGCGAAATGTTACTGCTCTTTTAGCTGAGCTGCCAGTGCCAGGCAGGGTAGCTTCAAGGAGTTTGAAGCTCTTGAACCAAGCCAAGAGACTTTGGGTGACTGACTTGGTTGGGGCAGATCTGATGACTGCTTTGGGAACAGCCAACAAACAATTACTGCTGCAGGTGGGTACTATTGTGAGCAGTGTGGGCACAGGAGAAATGAAGCTTCAGAGATGGTGATCAAGACATGAGCCTGGCCAGGCAGCAAGGCGGGAGGGAGCCTGCGCCCCAAGCAAGCCTAACTAGGCAGGCAGGTCTAGCAATGAGTTCTTCATTCCCAACCCCAAAACAGCCAAGTCTCAGATGGTCATGGTGGAGGAATGGAATGGAATTGTTCATTTCTTGAACAGAGGCGTTATAAGCCTTGAGCAGTAGGGAGGGATTTTGGAGGTGAATGTGTTTTATTCGATGAGGCTAAGAGTGCCAGGGATACTTCATTCATGTGCAGTACCATGGTCCTATCATAAAAAAAAGGTAATGCAGGCTGGGCTTGGTGGAGCATGCCTTTAATTCCAGCACTTGGGAGGCAGAGGCAGTTGGATCTCTGTGAGTTCAAGGCCAGCCTAGTCTACAGAATGAGTTCCAGGATAGCCAGGGTTACACAGAGAAACCCTATCTCAAAAAACAAACAAACAAGCCGGGCGGTGGTGGCGCACGCCTTTAATCCCAGCACTTGGGAGGCAGAGGCAGGCGGATCTTTGTGAGTTCGAGGCCAGCCTGGTCTACAAAGTGAGTCCAGGATAGCCAAGGATACACAGAGAAACCCTGTCTCGAAAAACCAAAAAAAAAAAAAAAAAAAACAAACAAAAAGAGAAATAAAGGGAGCACAGTACCTAATTATCCCATGGGCAGTTGGGGAGGGGGAAGAACTCCAGGTATGATCAGAAGCATGGACAAAGGTCATTGGTTGAAAACCAAGGCATCAAGTAATCTCATTAGCATGGAGAGGGTATTCCCGGAATCCCAGGTGCTCACTAGGTAGGTCTCCTGTTGGGAGAAAGGGCCAGACCTGCAACTTCACTGAGGGCTACTTGTCAATCCTCAGATAGAGGGTGTGAGGTTTGGGATTCCTCAGATCAGACAGAAGAGGAAACCCTGCTGAGAAAAGGGAGTCCATCATTTAGCACTGAACTCCGGGCTTTTCTAATAATGCCAGACTTTGACCTTACCAGCAGGGTCCAACAAGTGTAGACCAGACAGGCCTCAAACTCACAGAGATCCACCTGCCTCTGCCTCCCAAGTGCTGGGATTAAAGTCCTGTGACAACTCACCCGGTTTTATTGTTAAATTATAACAGATTTAAAATATTCTGACTACCATCCCTTGACAGGTATACCATTTGTAATATTTTATCCTATTCTCTGTATTGTCTTTTATACATTAAAAAAAAACAGATTTCTTTTACATTTCTGTTACATTTAATTCACTTACTATGCACTCTCTCTCCCCACCCCTCTCAGGCACACATGCTTGCCACAGAACATGTTCAGGGGTCAGAGGTCACCTTGTAGGAATCAATTCTCCTTTTTCACTGCACAGGCCCAGGGTACTGAGACTGTTGGTAGGCACCTTTACCCTTGAGCCATCTCTCCAGCCCTTTTCTCATATGTGTATATACATATACATCATAATACATATACATATACATATACATCACATCAGTGCTAGGAATGGAACCCTGGTCCTCTGCAAGAACAACAAGCAAAAAAAAATAAAAATAAATAAAAAGAAAAAAGAAAAACAAGCATTCTTCACCACTGAGCCCTCTCTCAGGTCCCTTTTCACTTTCTTGAGATTCTGTTTTGAAGAACCACAGTTCTCCATTTTGATGAAGTCCAAATTACATAGTTTTTCTGTTGTTGGTTGTGTTTTGGTGTCATGGTTCAGAAACCTTTGTCTGGTTTGAGGTTGCAAAGATACGTGCTTGATTGTCCCCCAAGAGTTTTATTTTATTTTTTATAGTTTATTTATTTTTATTTTCTGTACATTTTGATGGCATCTATGTCTGCATGAGATCTGTTATAGACAGCTGTAAGCTGTAATGTGGTGCTGGGAATTGAACCTGGGACCTCAGGAAGACCAGGCAGGGCTCACAACCACTGAGCCATCTCTCCATCCCCTCCTAAGAGTTTTATAATCATAGCTCTTTGTTTTTGACTTCATTGTGCGGATAAGATGAAGCTCACCAATAATTCCAAGGGTGTCTAGGGGTCCTGAGATGTTTGAGAATTACCAATTTGTTGTTTTCTCGGGTTTGTTTAAGATAGTGACTATATTTAACTTAACATTTGTGAGGGCAGACGGGAAATCAAAATAGATCCAAGTGCATGGAAAGGATGCATCCCAGAACTATCCTGTGGCTTTGGAACTGCTGACTGACGTGCCCATTGCATGTGCTATCCCGGTGTCCACCACCTATCCTGTGCATATATTGTCTGAGTACCTGCTACAGCATCCCTGAGTCTTCCCTTTGTTCTTTGCCTGCTTTAGCATCTCCCTCCTACTGGACACTGAGAATCCTCCTCACACACTGCTGCTGACGCTGGAGCACAAATAGTAGCGCATCTGTGCTTGAGGGAGCAGGAAAATAACACTTTTTTGGCAGTTACTCTGTTTCTATTTCCTCCCATGAGTTCATTAGGTTGATATCTAGTCTTGGAAATACTTTGTGTATTCTTCTAACGATTTGTTTATTTTTATCTTATGTGCATTTGTGTTTTTCTTGCGTGTATGTCTCTGCAGGGGTGTCCGATCCAGTTGTGAGCTGCCTCGTCAGTGCTGGGAATTGAACCCTGGTCCTCTGGAAGAACAGCCAGTGCTGTTAACCACTGAGCCATCTCTCCAACCCCTTGAGTATTCTTATAAATACTTAAGAGAAACCTTCTATATTCTGTTCATGAAATGAATTCTCTTTAACATAATGACAATAATTTTCAGGTATCAGTAATAAAATATCTTTCATAACTTTTGTAAATTTATTTTTTATTTAGGATTATTATTTTCTCTTTTTAAAGAACTATTTTATGTGTATGAGTGTTTGCTTGCATGTATATATGTACACTGTGTTTTTGTCTGATGCCCATGGAGGGAACAAGGGAGTGTCAGATCTCCTGGAATTGAGGTTATGGAGTTACAGGTGGCTGTGAGCTGACATGTGTGTGCTGGGAACTGAACCCAGGTCCTCTGTAAGAGCAGCAAGTTCTTTTTTTGTGTTTTTGTTTTTGTTTTTCAAGACAGGGTTTCTCTGTGTAGTCAGGGTTTCTCTGTGTAGTCAGGGTTTCTCTGTGTAGTCCTGACTATCCTGTACTCGATTTGTAGACCAGACTGGCCTTGAACTCACAGAGATCCATCTGCCTCTGCCTTCTAAGAGCCATCTCTTCGGTCCCAGCCACTTTTTCTTTTGCAGCATTACCACTATGATAGGCACCTGTGAGCTTCACTTACTTCAACCTCCCAATACAGTGATGTTGCAACTTGACTTTGTCACAGTCAGTGTTTATATAAATCTATGTAAATATTGCTCACACTGGAGTCATGCAATATCCCCGTGATTTCTCTCTTACAAAACTTTTTTATTTCCTTTGGCTATAATAACAGTATGGTTTTGCTGTTGCAGTTGTGATCTTGTTTGTTTGTTTGTTCTTTCTTTTGGCTTCTCTGTATTTAACAGTTCACCCCAACCTCTCCATTAGTTGCCAGCATCTCTTCGTAACACATGTGGCTACATCAGGGTTTCTGTCAGTTTCAGTGTCCTCATGCATTCTCTCCTGCAGCCTTCTCTGCTCTGACTCGGCTGGGTACTCTCCATTCATCTTCTCTTTTGTATGTTGGGGTTCTTCCATGGATCAATGTGTTCCTTCTTCTTCATACTCCTTTTATAAGAAGTGTGCATTCTCTGTTAATCTCTTAGAAATAGAATGTTTTAAAAAGACATTCTTTAGCCTTCTGGTTCCCCCAACGTTTATGATGTTGTGCCTCTGTTTGAAACAATTTCCATTATCAAGAATATTTGTAGCCGGGCGGTGGTGGCTCACGCCTTTAATCCCAGCACTTGGGAGGCAGAGACAGGCGGATCTTTGCGAGTTTGAGGCCAGCCTGGTCTACAAAGCGAGTCCAGGACAGCCAGAGATATTCAGAGAAACCCTGTCTCGAAAAACCAAAAAAAAAAAAAAAAAAGAGTATTTGTTAGACCTTCAGGCCAAGAAGTGCTTGTTCTTGGGCCGGGGAGATGGCTCAGCAGGTAAAAGCACTGGCCACACAAGCTTGATGGCCTACACTGGGTCCCTGGAATCTGGGCAGCACACATCTGTTAGCCAGGCACTCCTGGGAGCCTGTAGTTCAGATCTGGGCAGCACACATCTGTTACCCAGGCACTCCTGGGAGCCTGTAGTTCAGAAAACCTGAAAGAGGAAGCACAGAAGCAGAAAGAGGGGGGATTCTGCCTCACCAAGGTGGAAAGTGCTATGGAATATTTTATTACTGTACATAGAAAACCTAATTGTTAGCAAAATAAGAAAGCAGAAATAGATATTGCATTTGTCAGATGCAGTTAGGTGTGTCCTGAAGAGATACAGTTTGGGTATGCCTCTGAAAGCCTCCATAGATCAGAATGCTAAAGAAAGAAAAGTTCCTGCCTATTTTATGGCAAGTTGCTTGGGAGAGGTCTTGTGGTCTTTGTTCTGTGACCAGAGGCAAAGTCAACTGGCGCCTTCAAGCTACCCCACTGTAAAAGTGAAATGGATGGGCCCCTACTGGCTTGACTTGGAGTCCCCACCCATGACGGTGGCATGGTTCAGCCTGCCAAGGGTGTAGAAGAGGAGCTAGAAACATCTTATATAGTAATTGGAGCTTTGAGAGCTCTCTCTCTCTCTCTCTCTCTCTCTCTCTCCCTCCCTCTCCCTCTCCCTCTCCCCTTTGGCTTGGAAAAGCCCTCTGAGTAAGAGTCTAGGTTAGAGATAGGGATTTTCTCTCTGGGCTTGCAGGATCAACAGAGAAGCAGTTGACAGGACACAGGTGAAACAATAATCTTGGAAAGAGAATAAGGAGCCCCTCTTGGATTTGGAGGAGCTCAAGAAAAAAGTAGACTAGCTAGGTAAAAGGACACAAAGAGAAAGAGATTTCTAAAGAGCTAGTAATTTAGCTGTAGGATATGGCTTTTTAATAGATATCTTGTATATAGTTCAGAAAATAAAGTTACCTCGCTGAGCTAGCAGGCTATACCTCAGTTTACACCTCCCATGTCTTTATTGGTATAAATATTAGATAATTTAAACAGTTACAGGAAGGTAAGACCCAAGTCCCTAAAATTACCCATTTATCCTCTGACCTCAACACATGCACTGTGGTATGGATGTCCACATATGCCAGCATACACACACACACACTCATACACACACATACACACTACAAATAAATTAATTTAAAAAATAATCAAAGAGGGAAAAAAGGTTGTTCTTCATTGTGGGGAATTTCTGCTATTAAGGTTGAAGTCTGGCATCACCAGAAAGCCCCTGCGTTTGGTGCTAAATGATGGACTTCCTTTTTTTCAGTGGGAGCCTCTCCTTCACTTAATATGGGGAAGTTCACAGAGCCCTTAGGGAAATTACAGGCCCAACCCTTTCTTGATAAGAAACCCACCAGCAAACACCTAGAAATTTCTGGAAGTACTTCTCCATGCTAATGAGATTCCTTGGTGCCTTGCTTTTCAGTCAATGACATTTGTCTATGACTCCAACCTTACCTGGAGTTCTTTCCTCTCCTACCCTCCAATGCCCATGGAATAATTAGGTACTAGATTCCCTTTCTTCTGATAGGACAATGCTACCACATGTTAATGAAGTACCCCTGGCACTCTCAGCACATTCACCTCCAAAACCCTTCCCACTGCCCAAAGATTTATAATGCCCCTGATTCACAATATAAACTCTCTTTCTCCCTTCCTCTACCATGATCGTCTGAAACTTGACTGTTTATTTTGGACTTGGGGGGAGGTGCCCTTCCTTCCATGAAAATTTGCTGCCTATGCCCCTTGCCTACTCAGACTTGCACAGGTTGCAGGCTCCTGCCTCTCTGCCCCCACAGCTGCCTAGTCAGGCTCTCTTCTTGATCGCCACCACAGGTCACATCTCTGAAGGTCACCGAGAGGCACCAAGCTTCCGCTGCGCAGACATCGTTCACGGCAGTGCTCATCTATGGCAGCCCCAAAGCAGCCTCCAACTTTGTTCAAACCAAGCTGGACTCCCAAAACTGCTTGGCTCGGTCCAGGGACTCTAAGAGCTCCTTGAAGCTGCTCAGACCAGCACCAGCAGTTTAGCGGAGAGAACTTTGACCGTCCACTGCACTGCAGAGAGGGTTTCTCTCTCCTGCCTGCTTATCATAAGAGCTGTAACACTTGGCATGATTCATCTTTTTCTGCCAGGACCAATGTAGCCTGGACCTTCCTGTGGAGGAGCATGTGTTTCAGGCCTGATATAGACTCAGTCAGGCAGCTGGGACTTCCTTGCCTGATGGGGACGCAGAGCGTCCCTTCATGTCTAGTGATTATTTTGTAATTTATTCAGTGATGATCTTTAGACTTGAAATGGATTCCCTCCATTTTTAAAAGATTTATTCATTTATGTAATTTATGTATATGAGTGTTCTGTTTGCTTGCATGTCTAGCACAAAAGAAAAAGTATCAGGTCCCACTAGAGATGATTGTCAGCCACCACGTGGTTGCTGAGAATTGAACTCTTGGGACTGGGGAGAGCAGTTAGTGCTCTTAACTGCTCAGCCATCTCTCCAGCCCATCCTTCCATTAAAAAAACAAAACAAACAAACAAAAACAACAACAACAGAGTTTTGCTGTTTAGTCAGAAAGGCTAACCTCCACACTGCTCAAGCCAGAGGAGATCTTAGTTTGGCCTCCTGAGTGCTGGGATCACAGGTCTTAAACATGTTAACCATGTTAAACAATATCTTTTTTGAACTGTTATGCTTAGTCTGATAGAATCAAAAACAGTCCTTTAAAAATTGTTTCTGGTGCTGGAGAGACAGTTCAGCCATAAAGAGCACTTGTTGCTCTCAGCCCATATGGGAGCAGGGAGGTGGATTCTGCCCCAGGGTTTTATGGGATGCATATGCCCACTCTTAACTCCAGTTCTACTGAGAGTAGACTACAGAGTAGGCTTGTATTCCCATAGCTCGTGTACCAATCCAACTAATGCCATCGTCTATGAGGACAAGATCCTCACAGAAACTTCCGTGGGAATATCTCCAGATTGGCTTGTCCATGTCCTATATAATGCCCGCATTCCTCCCAGGTTCAAGGTTAGCATGGGACACCCAAGCACATGCCAGAGTCTCTGTTGTCCCCTGAATCACCCCTGTTGTCACCAGGTCACCTGAACACAGGTGTGCAGGCTGAGTTTGGAACCAACTTCTGCTGGCAGGTGGACACACAGAGTGTGTCCTCAGAGTGATGCTCCTTCCCTGAGGAGGAGCGGAGGCCAGGATTTGTCTTCCTGCAAGGATGCTTTGACCTCCTTCAGGGGGAAATTTCATCTATCCAGCTTAGGGCCAAGGTGTGAAACAGGAAGAAGAGGCCCTTATGAACACATTCCCATAACAACCAGTGTTCACTTCCTCTCCAGAGTTCACAGAGCACTCCTTTTACAACTGAGGATTTGGTTTTCAGGCGAGCTAGAGGAAACATGCAGGACTTGGCGCTTCTCTCTCAGGATGAGAACCAGTGTTGAAGGTGAGGCAGATGGTTCCCTTAGCCACTGGGAGGGAGAAAGTGAAGCCGCTCTGGACATTGTGGAATGCCAAGAATGAGGGTCCCTTCAGCTGGTGCAGGTCCTGAGACAGGCTGTTGGGGACAGGCTGGTGCTGGGTGGGGGCAGAACTGCAGCTGGAGCAGCTGAGGGAGCTGGGCCCCCAGCCCCTGTCAGTTTTGTGAGACATGGGCTTCTGTCAGGGATCTTTGTACTAACTCCACTCTGCTCTCCTGCTGCTGTGACCAGTCCCTGGCCCTGTCACCCCTCTTCACTCTATCTTGCCCTCCCAGGCGTTGCTTCAGTTATCTTTGGCCTCATGTCTACTGTGTCTCTTTCTCACAAGCCTGGTATCAAATGAGTCACGTGGAGTATTGATCAATCCTCGTCATGCTCACACTTCCCACATCTTGTGTGCAGCCAGAGAACGGCTTTGACGGCTGTGACCACAGCTAGCATAAACCCAGGTTAAGACAATGTTTCCCGTGTGACCTCAGCCAGACCCAGCTGTGTCAGAAAGCCTTTCTTTCTTTTATTTATTTTTTTAAAGCATCTGAGCAGACAATTTCAGGAGTTCTCCTTCCACCATCAGGGATTGTCAGGCTTGGTGGCAGGTGTCCTTAGCCACTGAGCCACCTCACTGGCCCTGTGTCAGAATTTCAACTTGGATGGACAGTGGGTCTGTCTCCCTGTGTTCTCTGAGCACTGCTATCTCCACAGGGAAGACACCAATTGATTATCCAATGACAAATAGCCAGCCCTGAAAACATATCTATGAGTAACGTTATACAGACTGAGCAGGCTGAATTTAGGGATATATATATGTATACACACACATATGTATGCAATAACAATGAATGGGGGGTGTGAATTTGAAGAAGAACAAAGAAAGATGTGGGAGGGTTTGGAGGGAGGAAGGGGAAAGAAAATGCTGTAAATTTATTACTATCTTAAAAATTAAATATATATTTTTAATTTTTTTTTATTTTTCGAGACAGGGTTTGTTATGATTATCTGGGGGGGTGGTACAGCACCGGTGGGGTGGTACACCTTGGCGGGCCCTTGGCAAAGTGTATTCCCCGAGGAAATAACGCCATGCCACGCAACAGGTCTGGTATAAGGTTTATTAAGGTAAAGGGGGAGGGAGTTTAGAGCAGGGAACGGAGGCAGAGCCATGAGAGAAGTTGGAACATAGAGAATGAAGGAGAGAAAGGATGTGGGGGACAGAGGGAAGTTAGAGCACAGAGAGAAACAGGGTTAGAGAGAAACCGGAAGAGGTTGGCGGGGAGCGTTTATCTCTGCCAGGTGTGTGGCACCTCTCACCTGTCAGGAGGTGATGATGTAATCAATTAAGGACCCTGAAGGACTCCTGAGGTCAGAGGTCAGACTAGTGCAAATACCTGTAGACTTACAGGTTTCTCTGTGTTGCCCTGACTGTCCTGGAACTCACTCTATAGACCAGGCTGGCCTCGAGCTCAGAGATCCACCTGCCTCTGCCTCCCGAGTGCTGGGATTAAAGGAGAGTGCCACCACTGCCCGGCTTGAAATAATATTTTTAAAGTGTTGAAGTTTTAGTATTTGGACCTGAGAGATGGTAAAAGGCTCCTACCTCAAGTCTGATGTCCTGAGTTCTGTCTGTAACATGCCTCCCTCCCTAAACACACACAGACTAAGGAAATGAAAAAATGAAAAAAAGAAAAAGGGAAAATAAATTCTAGAATCTTTTAACTGGAAGGAACCTTTGTCTTGTGACTGTCTCTCAGTTTTGCTACTCATGAGACTTGTCCCAAAGTTGCCTTTTGTTTGAAGTAGGTCTCTGGGGCAGCCCAAATTCCTTCTGTGTTGCTTCTGTGTAATCTGAGGATACAACTTCCTTGAGTGTTGTAAGGACTTGGGTGTGGCTGGGAAAAAATACTCCCCCCTACCCCCCTCCCCGATCTGTAGGGGTTTTTTTCCCCCTCACAGTGGGCTGCTTTCCTGCTGTTGCCCATGAATAAAGTGTATCTATGTGTTTTGTTCTTTCCCTCTGTATTTAGCTTATTCAAATAGCCACTTCCTTTGCACTGAGAAGTGGCTGTCCTGTGTGGTTATCTGTGTGAAAGAGGTGTGAGGCAGATTCCAAGCTTGAAGGGCTGGAGATTAGACCCTCTTAGCACTGAGGCGGACCTCTGGGTACCCAGCTTAGTCAGCTTCTTTCCTGAAAAGATTCTTTACTTTCCAAGACAAAGGAAGACCCCACCCCCTCCTCACTGAACAAATGTCTAGGTGCCCTGCCAAAAGGAAATGAGGGTCCCAATACTCGAGATACAAATGGCAGAAGGACCATGTCTTTATAGCCAGCCTGGGATGTGTAGTAAGACTTTGTGAAAGAGAAGGAGGTGGAGAGGGGGAGGGAAAGGAGAAAGAGAGGAGTGTGGTTTCATATTCACTTTTCAGAAAAACAAACCACCAGTAAACTGTACCCGCTTCTTGCTTCTTGGATTTCTGTTAAGAAAGGTGAGTCAAGTAGGCTCACGTCACATGCAAGAGCAGTGAGGGTCAGTGTGCACGGGGCTGAGTTAGTGACATGCCCATCTTGAAACTGGGATGGGACAAGCAGTACTCTAGCCACTCATGACCTTTGGCCTTCGCATGACCGCATGGTATCTGCTGGTTGGTCCAAAAACTGAATTAACCCTGTACCAACTTGGCTTATGAAATGCTTCCCAGCAATTTATAATAATGTGTTGAAAGGCAGAGGTAGGCCCAAGGGCCTTTTAAATTTGACTTGCTTAATTTCTGCTTTCAGAATATCAAGGTAGAAAGTTCATCAAAGTGGATTTTCAAAAAGCTTCCCTGTCCATTTGTAGAGTCTCAGACAGGGAACAAAGGAAGCTGTCCTCGGTGTCTTGCACGGCTACCTACGAATACTGTAGCTCTCATGTTGAAGTTCCTGTCATGTGTCCTTTAAATGGTCACCTTCTTGTGTCTGGTGAGTTATGTGTGGGGCATAAACATCAGCAGAAAGATATATATGGGTACTGCATATTAAGAGGGACCTTCGGGTAAGGCATTCTGAAGTTCCAGCCTCAGAGTGAACATACATAGACACATCCCCTGTTCTCGTGGGTATTGCCATGACAACAGTAGGAGACAGGGCATTAAAAGTTGGGGGCTGGAGTGTCAAAGCAGGGGCTACTTTGATTAGGTTCAGGTGGATATGTGCTTTCAATGTTTTTCGTTTACTTTTTGTTAAAGTAACGCACATAGATGGGATAGAACAAATGGTGAGAGTTTACAGCAGGGACTCCTGTCTTCTCTTTGCAACATTTACCCGGAACTGTTTCCTTGAACCCTCCTGACTTTCCCGGCACTTACCATGACAGTCAGTCTATGAACTTGTGGTGTCCCTTAGTACATAAGTCATCTCAAACTGTGGAAAATTTCTGAGGATGGTAGGAAGAACCTTTTATTTTATTTCAAATTTTATTTTAATTAAATTGATGGTATCAGCCAGGTGTGGTGGCGCACACCTTTACTCCCAGCACGGGGGAGGCAGAGGCAGAGGCAGGCAGATCTTTGTGAGTTTGAGGCCAGCCTGGTCTACAAAGCAAGTCCATGACAACCAGGGCTTGACAATCTCTGTTACACAGAGAAACCCTGCCTCGAAAAAACAAAAAATAAGAACTAAGTAAAAATAAATAAATTGCTGGTATCCATCTTGCATCCCCTGTTGATGCAAGGCTTTTTCAGGCTTATCACAGCTGTTAGCTGACAGGCCCTATGCAGCCTTCTTTTTCTGGAATGCCTTTTGTTTTGTTTTTGGTCTTTTCAAGACAGAGTTTCTCTGTGTAGTAGCCCTGGCTGGCCTAGGCGTGCTTTGTAGACCAGGCTGGCCTTGAACTCACAGAGATCCACCTGCCTCTGCTTCAGTAGTGCTGGGATTAAAGGAATGTACCACCACACCCAGTCTGGAATACCTTTTCTTAACAAATGATACCCATCTGGGAACACACATCACTCATCACTGTCAGTATCTCTTCAATTTCCTTCAGTCTGGAACAGTTTTTCCTGGACTCTCATGATCCTGCTGCCATTGGACATTGAGGGCTTTGGTCTTTCAGGCTGTGTGTCAGTTTGGACGTGTTTGGCGCTGTTCAGAGGTCCAGGCTATGCAACTTCAGCAGGTGATTCGGAGTGCTGACACCATGTTTACCTCATCTTCCTAGCTGGGATATGACTCAGATTTGTCCCACACCTGGGCATTCTCCATCACATGATTAGAGGAGGAAGTTTAAAATGTATTTAAAGAGGATCTGGAGAGATGTCTCAGTGGTTAAGACATCTTACCACCCACATGGCAGCTCACAACCACCTATCACTCAAGTCCTAGGGGATCTGACACTCATTTTTGGCCTCTGGAGGGCACCAGGCATGGCACCCACACACATAAATATTTTTTTCGAGGCAGGGTTTCTCTGTGTAACAGCTCTGGCTGTCCTGGAACTCACTGTATAGACCAGGCTGGTCTTGAACTCAGAGATCCACCTGCCTCTGCCTCCCAAGTACTGGGATTAAAGGTGTGTGCCACCAAGCCTGGCTAAATGTTTTTTAATAAAAAATAATTACATTACTTAGGAAGATTCTTCAAGATTACTGAAATATTCCTTTCTTCACTAAACATTCACCTTCCCCAACGCACTTGAGGCCAACAGCACCCACAGGCTTCTCCTCTACAGGGCTGCCCTGCTTACCCCACCCTAGCTCCAACATGTAATTCTAGGCAGCCTCCTATTGCAGATGAAGACCCCTAAAAACACTCCCCTCTAGGCGTGTCTCCATTTGCCCATCTAACCTGCTCCATGGAGAAACCTACCAACCTTACTTCCCTAACAGCTTTGGAAAGAATCTGTTCATACAGAATGTAGAAAGAAGAGTAGAGGAGGGAAGGGGTGGGCAGAAGGTGGAGGAGGGGAAGAGAGATCAGCATTGGTTCATCATGGAGAGTATGTAACGGTAGGGCATTTGTCTTAATGACATATTAGAAAGTATTCTGATGTGAATCAGAAAGTGAAAGTGTATATAGCCACACTTTCAGGTCTAATTCTTTGGCCTTGCTGGGAAGACAAGATTATACTGATATTTCTCTGACATGGAAAGATCGAGAAAGGGATTTATTTCTTTAGGGCACATAGCCCATGAAGTGGTAAGCTGAGAGGAGTCAAGGAAAGTCAAGAGTCTCTTGTCTCTACTCATCCTTGGTTCAGGAATGAGGGGTAGACTTAATGCCTTCATAGTGTAATCTGAGGCTCACCAAGAGGCCCCAAATAACCTGGGGACAAAGTCCTCCCTCCCAGTGGATCTTCAAACTGCCGATCTGCCCTGCTGCATACATTCAAATTCCTGACTTGTTACCTAGTTTTGGAAGTAACCGGATAAACAAAACACACTACTTGGTTTACCACTTCCATAAAGTCTTTGTTATAATGTGCATTTTTTGTCTGAAAATCATCAGGGTTTAAAAAGAAAACTCTTTGAACATCCCCCATGCTATGGTACATGTATAAAGTCAAGAAATAAGGACCTAATGGAAGGCACCTTGGTCCATGTATTGTAAGTGATAAGCCAGAATGAAATCACAAATATGATGAAAGCAACTACAGGATGATTATCAGGGATCTGCTATGGGGAGGTTGCCTGGCAAACTTTGTAGACCTGAAGAAGGCAGTAATTAGCTAAGTCAGTCTTGGTGGGTGAAAGATCAGGGGGAGTAGCATGCCCTACGTCGAGAGGAAGGAGTACAGTCCTGCATGATGGGAATAGAGGGAGGGTGCTCAGAGATGAGGGAAAAGCTAAGCAGGAAGGCACCTCATCCCACAGGGTGGATGACACAAACCAGACTTCACCCCAAGTGCAAAGAAGCCAACGAAGAGTTCCCAAAAGGGAGTCTAATTGAATGCGGGTTGTTATTTTCAATCACTCTGGATGCACAGTACACCAGTGAGGAAGCCATTTCTGTGGTCCCAGTGACAGATTCTGAGGGCCCTCACCAGACGCTTTGAAAGGTTTATTCAGAGGAGAAAATGAACAGCTTGACATTTAGAAAAGGAGGAGAAGGGCTGGGGAGTAGTTGAAGTGCAATCATTGGGCGCTTGCCTGGCAAGCCTAAAGCCTTGACTTTGACCCCTCTGCCTTGCCTCACCAGTGACGGTGACACACAAACCTGCAACCCCAGCACTTGGAAGGTAGAAGGAAGAGGACCTAAAGTTCAAGGTCATCCTTGGCTACATAGCAAGGCCGGTTTGGTCTATATGAGACCCTATCTCAACCTCCCCCCCCCAAAAAAAAAAAAACAAACAAACTACCTCAACAACAAAAACAGAGAAAGAAAGGTCTTATGAGACCTTGACAGGAAGACATTTGGAGACCTGGGACAAAGAGTCTCTGAAGTGGGAGGGGTGCGTGGAAGAGTGGATGGGATGTAACTGTTGTATCATTTGTCTTCGGTCAGTCTGATCCTTACCTTCAACGAAGATCAAAAATTTACTGTCAAGACTGGGAAGACCAATGGAGCTCTCCTCCTCTCACCGACAGATCATGTAAGGATCTTATCCAAACATCAGGATGCATCCCTCTCGAGACATCTCTTCACCTCTTTATGTTGCTCAACCTGTGTCTGCAAAGAAGCTAGCCAGCAGAGAGACTAAAGAATATTTAGTTAAGACCACCCAGGTTTGATTCCCAGCACCTACATGGCAGTCCATACTACATGTTAATCCAGTCCCAGGGGACCTGAAGTTCTTTTCTGATATACATGCAAATATACATCAAATAAATAAACATGATATACATCAAATAAATAAACACATTTCTTAAAAGAAAGGAAGAAATGTGTCTTTTCAAGACTATTGTGTCTTTTTGAGAGACACTAGTACAGAAAACCAGGTCCTCAAAACACCCCTGCCTTCCGAGGTCTCAGACCGACCGACCTGTAAGTGGCCCTGGATCCTATCAGCCCAGCAGTCTGGAGCCTGCGCAGTGCACTGCTTACCCGGGCAGCCTGTTCCTGGCTCCTTTGCTCCCTGAAAGTCGTCTCTCCAGTCTAAGGGGACTCAGGAGAGTCCCCTCTTCAGCACATTCTCTGTCCAGTCATTTCACCATCTTGTCATTCTCTCAACTCCAAAAACACTGGCTCAGAAGAAGTAAAGTGGATTGAGCAGAGGACTGAAGTCAAGAGCGCAGAAAGCCCGAGCTCGCCAGAGGGCAGACTCTCCAGGCCCATGGCAGGTTCTTATTGCATTCAGAAGCCAGGCGACATGAAGGAATAAGGAAGTGATAGAAATGATGCTTTCAGTGGACTTTGGCAACACAAAGCTCTGTTCATAGTGTGTGTTATGGGTTCAGGGATAGCTGCACACTGACAACTTGAACACCGGATTCATATTGATGGGAGTTTATTGAATGCTTAACCAAGACTGACGGGTCAGGGACACAATCCTGGATTCGGGAACCAGGAATGAGTCCCTGAGCTGTTTTCAAGGTGAGTTTTTAAAGGAAAAATCATAATCGAGCAGGAAGGAAAAACAATCATATCAACTCTACTCCAGGTACATTGGGTTTAACTGAAGCACCAATCCTATACCAGGTATGTCATGCCTAGGCAGCTAAACAAAGCATTTTAAACTGATTGGCTGGAATTTGGGGCAGGAGGGGACTTGAGCAAAACAGTTAACAAAAAGCTAATTTTTTTATGTCAGGCAAGCAGAGCCTGAGAACTTGAACTTAGTTTCACCTTATGATTAAGATGGAGGCTAAAGACAAAAATGGCTGCAGTTATGCTAACCGCTGAAGCAGGCCTCTGCAGAGAAGCCTTAGTTATGTTAAAAACTTAAGTAGGTTTCAACAGAGTGCAGCTGAGATAATGAGAATCAATGGCTTTAGAGATGTGCTCAAAATCATCCAAGCCTGGAACCTAACTATAAAGACCAGTGTGGGCACAGTGGGATAGCTCAGCGAGGAAGGGTAATGCTGCCAAGCCTGACGGCCTAAGTTTGACCCCTGGAACCCGCATGTGGAAGGAGAGAACAGAAAGCTGCCCTTTGACCTCAACATGACTGCATGGCATGCATACATCCACACACAACAAATAAATTTGAAAAAAAAAAAAGACAATCTTTATGTCCCTTATTCTTAGCCATCTTGTCTACCCAGGAATAGTTTGCTAAACACTACACACTCCTTGCTTTAAATTTCCATACATCAAAAAAAAATTTTTTTCCATAGATCAGCCAGGCATGGTGGTGCACTCCTTTAATCCCAGGACTCAGGAGCTAGAAGCCAGGTGGATCTCTATGAGTTCGAGGCCAGCCTGGTCTATAAAGCAAGTCAGGGGCAGTCAGGACTTGTTACACAGAGAAATCCTGTCTCAAACCCCCTCCCAAAATTTCCACAGATCATTACAGTATAGCAGAGGGCCCTTCCGTGGGTCCCTGGTATATGCTCGGCCAACAAATACTCTCAACTTCAAAGAAGTTATGGTTAGTGATGATGAAAAGAAAAATTCAAAGGATCCTCAAAGCCTGGAATTTTCTAGATAGGACAACAAGAGCCTGGCAACCAATCTTAAAATCTTTTTTTTTTTTTGACATTTATTTATTAATTCAAGTTACATCTCTATCACAGTCCCCTCCCCTCACCCCTTCCCATCCCACTCTCTCCCACTTATCCTACTCCTCCAGTATAGGGTTCCCCCACATCTCAGCCCCCTCAGTTCAGCAGTCACATGAGGACTAAGAGCTTCCTCTTGCACTGGGACCTACATGGCAGCTCCACTAGGGCAAAGTGTCCCACTAACAGGTAACAAAGTCTATATTCCTGTTCCTTTTGGTCTGTTGGTTGTAGGATAGTTATCCTGTACTATATGGCTAAAATCGTATTATAAGTGAGTAGATGCCATGTGCATCTTTCTGACTCAATCTTTAAATCTTAATGTATGTCTAATACATTCATGTCTGTGTGCTTTATAAGCTTTAGTCCTGTTTTTCATCTAAGGGATTAAATGTTACATGCCGTGAGATCAAGTTATCTTGCACATGATGAATATTCCATCTCCATTTCATTCTTTCATTCAACCAACACATGTTGGAGAACTTTCACAGGGTGAGGCCATCTTTATGCATTGAACAAAGCAGACCCAACTCTCCCCACTCCCCGATTCTCAGCTCTGACATTTTAATGGAATTTACTTTCATTTCATCAAAAATCTCAAATAAGCAACTTCAAGAATGAACTTCACTTTTTGGCGGGGAGGGGGAGGCTTGGTAGGAGGCTCACAGCAATGCCCAACATTGGCCCAGCATTGGGACAGAGCTACAGATTCACAGTTGGCAGGTGCTATTGTCCCTAACTGACCACATGCTCTTTGCTCTCTTTTACTTCCTCTACTCTCAAACTTTTCCTGTGTACCAAAGGGTTGGATATATTCTGTGCTATACAACAGGCACTGGCTTTAACTAAGATAAATTTGCATACAATGAAGATACAGATTGTGAGTTGTTTTTTTTTTTTAAAGTAAGGGCATGTGTCGGAAGGCACCCATAAAGCCATTTCCTTCTGCAGCTACAGTGCGGTATGAATTACATATTGTGTTCAGAGCAATGATCCTGAGACTCCGCAGGATGCTGAATCGGTAAGGGGAGATTTAATTATGTTCATTAGGCTACTTATTAAAGCAAGGAAATGGACTGAGGGAATTTAGAGAGATTTCAGACAAAAAGTGTCTTCTCATTAACCCGTAGTTAATCAGAAACCCAATTAACCAATGTGCTCTGTTCCAGGATTTCACTCCCTCCAGACTTACTGATTCTTCCTTACAACCGTGACCAAATCACTGATCCAGATCTCACTGTCTTACATTTACATCACGAAAATCAATGGATTCTTTCACCCTCCACAGGTCAAAATGCTTCCAGAGACAAACAGGAACCTCCAGGAGAGACTGCCGTTCTGTCAAGTAACAGACATGGTTGAAATGCAGAAGCCTCAGCCTTCCCTCAGATGTTCTGCAATCTCCTGAATACGTGTAGAACTGAAGAACCCACAAAAATGAGAGATGAAGCTGCATGGTAGCCTATGCCTATACTAATAGCACTCAGAAGTCTGAGGCAGGGGAAGGGCTGGTGAGGAAAGGCTGGTCTACTTAGGGAGACCCTGTCACAAAACAGAAAGGAGCAAAATAAAGCAACTCAAACTTACAGTTTTTCTTTACATATGCCCTTGGCCCATACGTTTCATAAGGTAGTGGGCAAGTCATTTCTCTGGACACAATGCACCCTCGGGAGTTCCATTCAGTGAAAACACTGGACCCACCAGCTTCCCTTCACGCTGCCCTAGGTTAGACCCTCCCTGCCATCTTCTGGTTCCGCCCACGTCCTATTCTTGGTCACCTGAGCCTGTGTCTTAGGGACACTCATTCTCGGTCCTCCTCCCCTGATTTCTCTTTATTTTTCACTCTTCTAAAACACTCTTCCTCCAGGTGATGGAGGTGCACACTTTTAATCCCAGCACTCAGGATGCAGAGGCAGGTGGATCTCTGTGAGTTTGAGGCCAGCCTGTCATATATATATATATCGAGTTGCAGGGCAGCCACAGTTACATGGTGAGATCCTGTCTCAAACAGAAAAAGAAAACAGCAATAACAACAAAACCCAAAACCAAACAAACCAAAACCCTTTTCCTTGGGGCTGAAAAGATGGCTCAGCAGTTGTAGGTCTCTCGCAGAGGACCTGACTTCGGTTCTGGGTACCCATTTCAAGGGGTTCATGAGGAGTTACTGCCTGTAACTGTCTCCAGGGCCATCCAATGCCTCTGGTCTATGCAGGCACCTACACTCAAGCGCACAAAAATCCACACCTATATGCACATGCAATTAAAAATAAGAAAAACATCAAAATAAATCTTAAAAATAAGGGGGAGTCAAAATGTAGTTCAGTAACACACACACACACACACACACACACACACACACACACACACACGCGCGCGCGCGCGCGCGAAACCAATATCGTTACTAGTGAGAACAAAAACTAGTAGAGCCATTACAGAAGACAATAGAAGTACTGAGAGATCAGGCAATACCATGACTGGGTTTCTGTCTAAGGAGATGGAATCAGATGACCAGAAACACCTACAGTTCTGCGTTTACTGCAGCCCTACTCATGGCAGACAAGATACGGGGTCACTAAGGAACCTGGGGTGTGCTATTCAGTCATAAATGCCACTCAGCTACAAAAAGAAAAAAATCTGTCATTTCGACATCATGGGTGGACTAGGGGGTCTTTATGTTAAGAAAAGTAAGGCAGATACAAAAAGACAAAGTGTGGTTTCACTCCTATGTGGAGTCTAAAAAAAGTCGGACCTACTTGGGAAGTTGAGAATAGTCTGACTAAAGGAGGAGGAGCACAGGAGGGAAGGGGGAAGAGGGAGAGGCTGGTCAGTGGGTTTAATGTGGCAGTTAGATAGCAGTTAGTTTTGATGTTCTATGGCTTACTAGGATGAAAAAAAAGTAACAATATGTATGTCTCATAATAAGTAGAATGGAGGATTTTCAGTGCACTCACCATAAAGACTTTAACAGTTGATGGAGCTGGCAGGCTGGTTTAGCAGATGCCACCAAAGCTGATGACTTGAGTTTGATCCCTGGTACCTACGTGGTAGGAGGAGCAAACTGACTCCTCAAAGTTGTCCTCTGATCACACTCGTCTGGTGACACACACTCACACACATACTCCCATACATGTAAGCATGTGACCCCTCAGATTGGAGTTTCAGAGGGTTGTGAGCCACAGCGTGGTTCCCGAAATCAGCCCAGGCCCTCTGCAAGAACAGCAAATGCTGTTAACAGCTGAGCCACCTCTCCAGCCTCCAATATTTGTTCTTAAAATCACACAAGAGGCTGAGGAAGACCATACTTTTACCCTACGCGGGAAAGTCACAGACATTGATTTTGTCAGGCTTCTCCTCTTCATTTCGTCTGCTGTCATTCTAGTTTCCGAAAGTGGAGTTTTTGGTTTCTGATCTGTCACAACGGGGCTCATCTACGGGAAGGTCCCTACATATGCAAGTAGGGACATGCTGCCCCCTGCAGGACACGTGGGCACCTGCAGCCCCTGGCTCTATTAAAGCTCCATCCTGCGTTGCGCGTAGCGCTGTAGTGTTTGTTCCTTTCCACTGAGCGGCGCTGCTGTCACTGTCCTGCAAGCTAAGGGCAAGGAAAACTTCATGACTGCAGGAACCGGACATAAAGTGGGATGGCAGGGAGGTAGGAGAAAGAGGAGGTTGAGGAAGAAAGCTAGCGGGGCTTTCTGTCCACGGGGCTTCCTTAGACTACCCCATCTGACCCTTTCTTTTTTTTTTTTTTTTTTTTTTGTTTTGTTTTTTTGTTTTCGTTTTTTCGAGACAGGGTTTCTCTGTGTAACCCTGGCTGTCCTGGACTCACTTTGTAGACCAGGCTGGCCTCGAACTCACAAAGATCCACCTGCCTCTGCCTCCCGAGTGCTGGGATTAAAGGCGTGCGCCACCACCGCCCGGCTCCATCTGACCCTTTCAATGAGGAAAACCATACCCACTCCCGAGAGCCGATTCTTTCGGGATGCTTTCAATAGTTCCAAACCTGGCTCCCCACATAATCGCCAGGGGAACTGTCTTACAGATTCCCAAACTGCATCTCAAGGAAGTCTGGTTCCTAAATGTGGGGAAACGCCCGCTCACCTCGCCCTAAAATCTCTCCAGATGATCTTGATGTGTGGTTTACAAAGAAATCACAGAGCGGAGGCGATTTTAAGGGTCTTTGTGGGACTCTGAACACATTACTCTGTTCAGTAACAACCAACAGAATTGCCCACATGCAGGCGCGTTCTCCAGAAGACAGGCGTTCAGTTTATGGAGGACATTCACTGTATCCTCTGGGGATCTGCTTGCTGAGTGCAGCCAATTCAGTTCCTGAAGCCCATTTAGTGAGTGACCCTGTGACCCACCTTGTCCCTGATTCCAAGAACCAAGCCGCACTGTCCCCCTCTCTGTGTGCTGAGCATCCTAGGGAGGGAAACAAGACAGGACCTGGGTGTCCTCAGCATCTTTCAGATCTGGGTTTGATTCTTGACTTAACATTTTCTTTGCTGTGGGATGGTTTTAAATGCCTACTAACGGTCTCTAATCCTGAAGCAGTAGGAGACAGTCACCTGCCTCAAAGGTTGCTGCGAGCCTCAAATGAGATCCCAGAATGCCCTGTGTACCTTGACTACTGACGCTCTTCCCAGCAGTGGGGACCACCTTACAGCTCTTGTGACACCTGGTCTCGGCAATGCCCTCCACCTCTGTGACCTGAACCCACTGGGTGCCTCATTTTGTTTTTGTTGTCGCTTTGTTTTGTTTCATGCCCTGCTCTGAGGACAGCTGCTTGGCCTCAGCACTAGTGTCTAGTGAAGAAAAGAAAGCAAAGAAGTGTCCATCCTCTTGAGAATCAAGGCACATGGGTAATATCAATTTATTTATTTGTCCTCTCTCCAGAATGATATCCTTGGAGCTTACTCTCACAACGGCTTTCAGATATTGCTTTTCTGCAGAACATGCATCAAGGTGCTATTTCCTAAATGAGTCTGCAAGTTTCTCCAGGTGTGGAGCCCGGGCATCTGCAATTTAACTGCCCTCAGATCACAGTTGGAGAAACACTACCTTAAGATTTTCCTAGTCCCTGGCTGGAGAGATGGCTCAGCTCTTCTGACTGTTCTTCTGAGGGATCCAGATTCAAATCCCAGCACCCACATGGCATTTCACAGCTGTCTGCAATTGCTGTGTGTGGTGGCACACGTCTTTAATCCCAGCACTCTGGAGGTGGAGGCAGGCAGATCTCTTGTGAGTTCAAGGACAGCCTGGTCTACAAAGTGAGTCCAGGACAGCCAGAGATACACGGAGAAACCTGTCTCTAAAAAAAAAAAAAAAACCAAAACAAACAAATAATCAAACAGAAAACAGATAACAAAACAAAAACAGATTTTTCTAGTCCCCAGAGTATGCCAACCAGTTTTCAGAGGCCAAGCAGCAATGCGTATGTGTGAAGGAACAGGGAAGGGAGAGAAGGAAGAACAGACCAGCTAAAGTTCTTCAGTTTCCTCAGCCATTTGAGACCAAATTCACATGCATTTTAAAGCAAGTTCCTGTACAAGTAAAAAAAAAAAAATACATGTAAGCCCATAGATAGAAAGACTGGCTCAGTGGCTCACACAGTGGGGCAAAGGAGCCTGAGCCTCCTGGGGAGGTCCCCTGGGGACCCACTCTGTCCCAGCTTCACAGGATTGGGAGGAGACTAACAGCCCCTTTCTGTGGCCCAACCCGAACCTCACTGAGGAGAAGGTGTCAGACATGGGTGTGGAGATCAGAGGACAAGGTGCAGGAGTCAGCTCTCTCTTCCCATCATGCGGGTCCAGGGGATAGAACTCAGGTCAGGCTTGGTGGCCAATGCCTTTCTTTACTCTCTGAGCTGTCTTGCTACCCAACCCCACTGTAACAGTAAATTTTTATTTATCATACATATATTTACAAAATTCCTAAATCCTAAACCCAAATCCTAACTCTGAAACCTAACACCTAAAGCTTCTTAGTACCTATAATACAAACATTTGACATTAACCTAAGGTTTCTCAAAAGGATATTTTTCTCGCCGGGCGGTGGTGGCGCACACCTTTAATCCCAGCACTTGGGAGGCAGAGGCAGGCGGATCTTTGTGAGTTTGAGGCCAGCCTGGTCTACAAAGCGAGTCCAGGACAGCCAGAGATATTCAGAGAAACCCTGTCTCGAAAAACCAAAAAAAAAAAGGATATTTTTCTCTGAGCGTGGGTCCTGATGGATGGCTGGTCTTCATACAATTTTTCAGTTTTAAAGTCTCTTAAAGCATCTGAATTTCTTGTGGTCTTAAAACCAATTAACATATGAAAGTTTCCCAGGCGGCTCACCTCCTATTCAGATGCTTATGGCCTTTAAAGGCCTGAAGTCCTAGAGCTCCGAGTCTAAGCACTCCCGAATCTCAGGGAGAATCCGCCTCCTCTCCAGACCCCAAAACGGGTCAATATCAGAGGGTGAAACTTTCCGATGACATTATGATGCGTGTTTTCCCACCAGTCCAGGAAAGTGTTGTTGAATGAGTCAGGAACAGGAGAGAGAGCCAGCTCAGCGTCCACGTGAATCCTGCTTAATATATCTTCACATTTTGGCAGAAGCTTTTGTGTACTTTAAAGTTTGGTCCCTGGCTCAGTCTTTTTCAAAAAAGCTTTTTCCAGAGGGACGTGAATTCACAGGCAGTCCGCAGATATGGGCAGGTGCCTCCGGGCATGTCATCCAGATGCTTTTCGCAGAGAGCTGTGAAATGACAGCAGACCTGCAGAGGACGGGCACCTCAGGGGGCATGTCCTGCCCCTAGCCCTAATATCAAAGAGGTCCTGGTCCTTGGCGAGTCCCAAGGACCTGTCACTTTGGATGTAAGTCTTTTATCTTAAAAGTCCAGCCGTATTCCAAGTTCCCTATGCTATATATGCTAACACTAAACCTACCACACCCCACCACATTTTTGTTTTTTTTTTTTTTTAAAGATGTTCAACACCATGAGTGCTGTTAATGAAGAACAGAACGCCCAAAGACCCAGCAAGCCCATGTCGTGTGTGTCGGCAAGGATGTGGAGCAATTAGAACTTTCACACACTGATAATAAAGACGTGAAATTCAGGCTAGGGAGGGAGCTCAGTTGGTACCGTGTTTGCCTGATGTGTGCAAGGCCCAGTACATGGGGGTGCACACCTATAATCCTGGAACTTGTGAGATAGTGGCAGAAAGATCAGAAGTTAGAGACCATCTTTGACTACCTTGTGAGTTTGTAGCCGGCCTGGGCTACATGGAACTACTACATTGGAGAAGTCTCGCAGTTTCTTAAAATGCAAGTGCATGTCTCACACATGGTCCAGCCAGTCCGTTTCTAATCACTTACCCAAAGTAAATGGAGTGTGTATCACTCCAAGACACCAAATACTTGTAGAAGCTTGAGTTTGCATAATGAACAAACAAACAAGAGAACTGGAAATAGTTTGATAACCATCAACAGATGACTGAAAACCAGGGTACAGTATACTCACACAATGGAACAGTTATCCACAGTGAAGAGAGATTAATTCACAATTAATACAACAACAATGAAGCCTCTTAAGAGCTGAGACTTTTTTTTGAGACACAGAAAGAATCTAAGCAAAACATGTGCTACAAACTGCAGATTCCACTTATATAAGATTATAAAAATTAAACATTAGTATGGGTATCAATGGATGCTTGAAAACCTCAAGGCTAAGGCAGGCATATTGCATTAGGCTTAAGGTTAGCCTGAGCTGCACAGTGAGTTGAGAGCCAACCTGGGCTACACAGTGAGACCTTCCCCACCCCTGATCTTAAAGAGAAAAAATAAAAAAGAAAAGAAAAAGAAGGGAAGGAAGCAAAAGGTATGGGGGGGGGGACACAACACACAGGCACTGTCTGATATAATCTTCAGGGAATGAACTAAGGAAAGTTGGGGAGCAGATCTTAGAAGAGGCAGTCAATACTCAAACATCTCTAGCCTTAACAGCACCATAAATCGGGGAACTTGACAAAACAAGAGAAAAAGCCCTGGAAGGCTTGGCTCCATTTGGAGAGCTGGAGCTTCAGTTTAAGACAGAGGCTTAGAAAACCTTCATCGTGCTCCAGGAATGAACACGCTCAAGAGCAGAGAAGCCAGAGCAGGGCACCCAATAGAAGATGTGTGACGTGGGCACTGCCCAAGGGAAATGCCTGGAAAACCCTCTCTTCCAGGCACTCCGCAGTGACACAGCGAGGTGTGTCGAGGTGTTGGAAGGATCCTTGCTGCACTGATGGTTCCACAGCCAGAAACGCTATGAACTGTGTTCTGGGGGAATACAGAGCCACACTCACAAGACAGTATACCGATATGCGCTGGAAACCGGCCAATAGAATCCCTCTAGATCACAGGGAAGGGACCTTGAGTCAGAGAACACAGTATATCCCGAGTCTCCAGTTGAATGACCGGTCAATAGATTTTTGCCTTGCCAGGCTCTGTTCGCAAATGACTTCCCTCTAGGTGCTGTTTCTGTATCACTGAGAAATTGGTTTTGTTTGTTTGTTTGTTTTTGAAATTGTATTGTTGTAGATGCTGGGAATCAAACCCAGGGAGGGCCTTGGGCGTGCTAGGTAAGTGCTCTACCCATAAGCTAACATCCCCCATTTGGTGCTGCGTTTCTGATTGAGCTTGTTCCCAGCATTGGGTCTTCCTGATTCTGGTGCTTGAACTATCAACTACCAACCAGTTCCTGCCCCAACCCAGATAACAGGTCGTCAGCACTTCAGCCCCAAGTACTGCACAAGCCCTGTCTCTACAAAGAGTTGATTATTTCTTCGGTGCATTTCTCCTTTTGCTTCTAAAATTAGGACTTTTCCCTTCCAGAAGAAAAGCAGACAGACTGCTACCTCGCTCTGGGAGCAGTGTAGATATCACACCTGAGTTCATTAGCAAAGCGTTAGCTGCGTTAGTGTGCTGTGCAACCTCGCCCACTGGAATATTGCAAATCCATCTAATGATGAGGCTGATGAGACCGCTCAGCAGGTTAAAAACTCTTGCTGTGCAAGCCTGGTGAGGTAAGTTTGAGCCCTGCATTTCACAATGGAAGGAGAAAACCAACTCCCAAAAGCTGTCCTCTACCCTCCACTCCTGCACCATGTCACACAGCGGCCTGCTCCCACACGTACTGTGCATATACACACAATACAATGTTTTAAGAAGAATATAGCTAATTGTAAAAATCCAATCAGTGAAACAGCCCCAGAAGTCTCAGTACAGTCATATAAGAACCATAAAAACCAAAACAGGATAAGCCCACCTTGGCATAAAAAGTACTTATTCTACATTAATGACTTGCAGTGGGAGTGAACTAGACGAAATCCTAGACAAGGAATGTATAAGAATGATCATAAGAATATGTTGGTTTTTCTTTCAAGACAGGGTTTCTCTGTGTAGCCCGGGCTGTCCTGGAACTCAAACAAAAACAAAAAGGCCTGGAGTGGTGGCACACACCTTTAATTTATCCCTGAACTCAAGAGGCAGAGGCAGGTGGATCTCTAAAGGTGAGAGGCCAGCTTCAGGACTGCACATCAAAACCCCTGTCTCAAAACAAACAAACAAAGAAAACCTCCACAACAATCAAACAAGGAAACCTCAATAGTCTCACCAATAGAATGGTCCAAGTGGGAGATAGACTACCAGGGATGGAAGACAGGCTATGTGGATAACAAGATTCAGACACTGACAAATGTAAGAAAATGTGAAAAAAGTAAGCCAGTTATTAAAGATACCATTAAAACAATCCAAGTTGGGGCTGGAGAGATGGCTCAGTGGTTAAGGGCACTGGCTGTTCTTCCAAAGGATGTGGGTTCAAATCCCAGCACCATATGGCAGTTCACAGCTGTCTGCAATTGCCGGGTTTGGTGGTGCACACCTTTAATCCCAGCAGTCGGGGGAGGCAGAGGCAGGTGGATCTCTGTGAGTTCAAGGCCAGCCTGGTCTAAAAAAGTGAGTCCAGGACAGCCAAGTATACACAGAGAAACCTTGTCTCAAAAAAACAAACAAACAAAAAAAAACAACCCCCAAAAAACCAAAACAAAATCAAACAACAACAACAAAACAATCCAAGTTATGAATCACAGAGACAAAACAAGGAGATCTTCAGGTTAAGGGTGTGAGCAACAGGGGTTTTGATCCACCAGCACAGCACAAGAGGTGGTCTGTGCAGGCAGGCGCGTGTTTCACTGCCCCAGCATGAGCCTGGCTGTCTCACAGCAGGGAGGATCAAGGGCTGGGCACATCCTCCATCTGCTAGCTTTCTCCCGCCTGTGTGGCACGGTAAACCATGCAGCTCTGTACGACTATTAAGGTGAAACAAGGGTATCAAAAAGGGGGTGGTGGGCTGGAGACAACACGGTTCAGTGGTTAAGAGTGATTATTGTTCTTTGCCGAGGACTGAGTTCAAGTTCCAGCATTCAGTTTTAGTGGTTCACAGCTGTAACATGTACACCTGCAAATCCAGCTCCGGGGACCTGCCGCCTCTGGCCACTGAGGGCACCTGCATGAGCATGCATAGGAATTCTCTCTCTCTCTCTCTCTCTCTCTCTCTCTCTCTCTCTCTCTCTC
>CAJQZJ010000528.1:588992-626870 GCA_907164525.1 Lophiomys imhausi | reverse complement strand
TCTCTCTCTCTCTCTCTCTCTCTCTCTCTCTCTCTCTCTCTCTCTCAGATAGTTCAGGCAAGAGGAAATAGGATGGATCTATTTCACAACCACATAGACATATGCAAAAACACCGAAAATGGTTGTGCCAGGGGATGCAGCTCAGAGCTTGTGGAGAACAAGGCTCTGGATTTAATTTTCAACGCTGTAAGGAAGGAGAGGCCAGGGAAGGCTTGCTGCTCTGTGTGTGGTGAGGCTAGCAGGAGGGAGACTGTGGTTGATTTGTCCAGACAAGGGGACAATCAGCCACTAAGCCCACATCCTGCTAGCATGAAGCACCGGTCTAGTGACCACGTGAGCTTGCTCCAAACCCAGTTAGCTCTTCAAGAAGCCCTCTGGGGTTTTGTTTTACTCCAGACTCCAGAATAAATATGTTTAATTTATATATGTATTTTTTTCTTTTCTTTCTTTTTTTTTTCTTTGTTTGTTTTGAGACAAGGTTTCTCTGTGTATCCCTGGCTGTCCTGGACTCACTCTGTAGACCACGCTGGGCTTGAACTCACAGAGATCCACCTGCCTCTGCCTCCCTAGTGCTGGGATTAAAGGCGTGCACCACCACGCCCTGTAATTGCTGAGAGCTGTGAACTACCATGTGGGTGCTGGGATTTGAACCCGGATCCTTTGGAAGAACAACCAGTGCTCTTAACTGCTGAGCCATCTCTCCAGCCTGATTCCTATATTTTCAAGTGAGCACCAGGGGATAGAGAAACATTTTCCTTTTGCATGGGCTCTTTTTCTATTTCCATCAGAGAGGTCAAAGATAATTCATGCAGCTTAGGAAGTCAGGGCAGAACAATTTTTCTTAGGATAAATATTTTTTGAACAGTTTTTTTTTTTTTTTGATAAGTAAAGGATCAGGCTGGGCTGTTCCCACTGCTCCCATTTGAGTTATGCCCAGACTCATAAGCATTTGGAAAGAAATGAGCATCCACTATGGATGTACCTGGAGTCTCGTTATGAGCCAGACTTTTATGGTTTGCTTTTCTCAATCTTTTCTGCAAGCTCCTGGTATTGATCATGTCGTTTCTCTCCACGCTTCTGAGGTTAGTGTTTTTTTTTCAGGCCAAGAGAAATTCAGACTGTAAGGGGTCATTTAAGCTCACCACTCTGGACCACATTAGTCCAAGGTGTCTGTTGGATAGGTTGTGTTTCCGGGGTCCACGTCTCCTGCTGCACTTAGAGAGCCAATGGGTCAACCTTTCTTCCCAACTCCAAGGATGACTTTCTTCTCTTTCCGCATAAGGAAACGTGTGTCCTTTCTTCAATATTTCAATTTCCCTTTTCCACACCAAGTCTCAGCCCTTTCCTTGCACTCAGCCCTTCCAGTTCACCCTGTCAGTCTCCTGGAGTTTCACACCAACAGCCTGGGCAGCAGAAAGCCTGGAGGTTGTAGGTGGCAGTCATCATCTATGTAGGATTTCTTCATTTTAATTCAGAGAGTCTGGGGAACCCAGACTCCATAGGTCATTGTTTCAAGATTACTCTCCTTGATTTGATTTGAAATTTTATCTTATGTGGAGATTATATATATATATATATGATATATATATATCTTATGTGGATATATATATATATATGTGTGTGTGTGTGTGTGTGTATATATCCAGAATTTAGTTACCTGACTGTTCACTGGCTGTTTTCAGGGTATGTCCTGTGTGTTAACTGCTGTAGCATCATGCAATGACACCAAGGGTGGCTCACAGAACCTTCCAGTCTGTCAAGGTGGAGAAATCCCGATGGAACCACTCAGTTCTTGGTGGTGGGAGTATGTGGCAGAGCATTTCTTTTTATTTTATTTCTCTCTCTGTCTCTGTCTCTCTCTGTGAGTGTGTGTATACCTGTGTATGGGTGCCCACAGATGGCAGAAGAAGGAGTTGGATCCCGGGAACTGGAGTTGTAAGAGGGCTGACATAAGTGTTGGGAACACAACTCAGGTCCTCTGGAAGAGCAGAACGTGCTCCTAAGCACTGAGCTATCTCTTCAGCCCAAGACAGGCATTTCTTATATCATTGTGGACCTGCAAGCAGAGAATGAATGGTACAAGAAGTGAGTACTGGGAATAATTTTTCAAGTCCTGCCCTGAATGACCTGCTGCTGCAAGCCAACCTCTACCTCCCAAAGACTCCAGAGATCCCCCAAATATTGCCACCAACTGGGGAACCAGAGTTCAAAACATGAACCCATGGAGGGGGTGGGCATTTCAGATTCAAATTATAACTCATCTTCTTGTTTTAAAAACGCAAACTGGGTTAGCATCCCCAGTGCACGGAGAACACGAGCATTTTCAAGTGTACAACACGGAGGTCAGTGGCTAGATCAGAAAGCAAAAGAAAACTCTGTGCCTGCACAGTGACAGAGCAAGAAGCTGCCACAAAGCCAGGCTTGTGGGGCAGCAGCCTGGACAGCCCCTCAGTGACCTTCACTTAGAGGCCAGGGAGAGGGCAGCTGCTAGGTGCCTTCCCTCCTCATTTAGATGCCGAGTGCCAAAGGCTGTTACGAAGCTCATCTTTCTCAGAAGTGCTTGCTGCAACACACAAATGATAGGAGGGGGCAACAAAGGACAGCCTTGTCTCTATTTTTTATTTTTTTGGTTTTTCGAGACAGGGTTTCTCTGTGTAGCCCTGGCTGTCCTGGACTCAATTTGTAGACCAGGCTGGCCTCGAACTCGCAAAGATCCGCCTGCCTCTGCCTCCCAAGTGCTGGGATTAAAGGCGTGCGCTAGGCTCACAGCCTTGTCTCAATAAGACCCCTGGAGTACAGAGTAAGGTTCGCTGGCGGGGAAGTTCCTTCCTCAAAGACTTCAGATTTTCTTGGAAGAGGCTCTGCCCGAGCTCACCTTGCACAGTTCCACGCTGTGAAGCTGCCCTGGGGCTGGCTCTTGGGCCTTTGCTAAGAATTATTTGACAAAGGTTAGATTTATGCTAATGTGGCATTTTGAAACGTATTTAATATAAGGACTATCTTTAAAATGGACAGACCTCTTTTTCTTTCTTTCTATTAAGATTTGTTTATTTATTATGTATACAGTGTTCTCTCTGCAGGCAAGAAAGGGGCACCAGATTTTATTGTGGATGGTTGTGAGCCACCATTTGGTTGCTGGGAATTGAACCCAGGACCTCTGGAAGAGCAGCCAGGGCTCTTAACCTCTGAGCCATCTCTCCAGCCCTTATTTGTTGCTTTCGGTGTTGAGGATTGAACCAGGACCTCATGAATGCCAAGACAAACACTGTCCAGAACAGTCAGAGATACACAGAGAAACCCTGTCTCAAAAAACTAAACAAACAAACAACAACAAAAACCCAGTTACATGTTTTTGTTTTAATCCCAGGTGTGGATATGGTTTGTCCACAGCTGTTAACTATGATTGTCTCTTGCTCTAGCAGGGGTGTGATTGTGCCAGCTGCAGATAGCTTAATTCTCAGGACTCTTGAAAATGTATAAATCCCAGAGCCCCAAGAGGGCAGGAGTCTCTGAAGAAGAAAAAGAAGGCAGGTGCTGCTCTCCCCCCTACTGCATTTGCTGTTGCTGGTTTGCTAGACTGCTGGATATCCTAATGATGAATATTGGACTTGCCCCAAGGAACCCTATCCAACAGGAAGTAGCTTAAAGAGGTCTATGCCCCCTCCCCATTAACTGTTTTTCTCTCCTAGCTGGTGTTGGGGGGTTGGAAGAGATTGGAATGGAGAAGTGTGGTAGATTGAAGAACTCAAATAAAATAGATTTTTAAAAAAAATGCTTACAAAAGAACCTTGTGGTTGTGTTACTAGAAATGCTGAGGAGTCCCTGTGATCACCAAGTGAAACTGGGAAACCAGCGTCCCTTCCTGGGGCTCTTAGTCTCATTCATAAAAGGATTTAAGAATGAACCCAAAGGGAAGCTTGAGAGCAATTTTATTAGGGTATAAAAGAAAAGAAATTAAAAGAAACTTTAATATAAAAATGTTACAAATTTAAAAAAGAAAGAAAGAAAATCACACGTACAAGTTAACCAGAGCCTAAGTCTACACATCTCAGTGAACTTCTGGACAGTTAGAATAGTTACTCTGAAACCTTGGAGCTTCACACTAGGTTTTACACTTTCACTATGAAATATGATGTACATATACATATGTATGGATATAGTATATGTATATACTATACATACTATATATAATATATACTATATACATATTATTATTATTCTACCTCCCTCTTATTAAGACTTAAGGTGAGCCCATCTTCCTTAGGGTGTTTCCACCTTCCTGAGTGATTGGTCAGGTCAGGGTCCCACCCAACTGGGTTAAACTCTCAAGGCATGTCCCTACCTAGAAGTACATTCCATTTTTCACTATAAAAGTGAGCTGGCTTGGCAGGTGAAGTAGGTGGCTAGCACTCTGAGTTCAGGACCTACAATGGTGAAAGGAGAGAAGCAAGCCTTGTAAGTTGTCCTCTGACCTCCACACACATTCTGTAGCTCATGCACCCCATCCCCCATTGAAGAAATAAATGCAAATTTGAAACAAGAAAGAAATAGGAGATTTAGTCAGTGTGGCCACATTGGGAAGGACAAAGAAACCAGTGGCTCCTCAAGCCCACCTTTCAGAGACCTGACATGAGGGCAATGTTTAAGTAGAAGACAAGAAGTTTGCATAAAGGAGTCTTGGCCAGAGTATGGTTCTGCCCTCAGGGGCCCATCACCGTCTCATATACTGTTTCCTATGAAGTGGTCTGAGTTGCTAACTCTGTGTGAAATATCTTTCTGGGAGACAAATGCTCCCTCTGGAGCCAGGCATCAGCTTTTTCCTTTTTCCAGCAGGAGATTCCTGGAAGAGATTCCAGTTCCCTGGAGTCTCTGTTCCAACAGTCCAGATAGTAAAAGACGTGACAGGAGTGTCTCTTTAGGTGGTGTCAAGGGTCATTCTCTAGGACAGCGGCTCTCAACCTTCCTAACGCTGCAACCCTTCAATACAGTTAGTTCCTCATGTTGCGCTGACCCCTGACAATAAATTATTTCCGTTGCTACGTCATAACTGTAATTTTGCTACTATTATGAATTGTAATGTAAATATCTGTGTTTTCTGATGGTCTTAGGTGACCCTTGTGAAAGGACATTTGACTCCCTCCAAGGGGTCTCTACCCACAGGCTGAGAACCATTGCTTTAGAATATCCCTTTCCCTCCTAGGCCTGCTGCCATTAAACTTTCAGAACTTAGCCCTTCACTATTTGAATTCGGGTTTCTCTTCGTGGTCCTCCTGAACAAATTCTCTTGGCCGATGCTGGCTTTGTTCCTTGTTTTAACCCATCCATAAGCAGGGACAGTGTGTCTGGTGCTGACTAGGGGAAGACCTTTGCCCCGGTGAGGCCTTCTTGAACAAGATTTCGCAAATCTTGTCCCTCCAAGCCATTGCTCTCAGCTGAACAATGTGAGTCTCTCTGGACTCACCCACTGTTCCCTTGCAGTGTATTCCAATAAATTCTCTTTGTTCGTAGCCTGCTAGATTCTTTTGCTACCCACATCGCTGGCCTTCCAGTCACAGTTTCACATAGAAATACACAAGATAGGTTCAAAGGCAAGGCCTGACGGAGCCTGCCTCCTGGGCCTGCAATGACTGGAAGTTCAACTCATGCACAGTCACTCTGCACAAAGCAACCTTTGTTCTGTAAGAACCCAGCCCACTCCTCCTTGTGACCCACCCTTTTGTTCAACTGAGTTTAGGCTCTACTTTCAAGCTCTTGAAGCCCACCTGGCATCTGTATTTTTCCAACCATAGTCTACCTACCCCTCTTGTAAGGTTCTTAGCTCCTCTGCAGCATCTTCTCTTAGTGGAAATGTTTACCTTTGTCTAAACAGCACTGGATAAGAGAATGGAGCAATCGTGTGTCCTTTTAAAGCCCTGTTTATGCTACAATCTGTGGGAAACATCCTAAGGAGGTAAGAACACTGTCCGTAACGCGTGATTGACTAACATGCTGATTCTTCGTCACTGACTTTGAGGAAATGCTTAAGGCAAAATGATCACATGCTCTGATGAGTTGTGACTCTCTACTGAGGTTGGTAGAGGTTAAATCCCCATTTTCCGTGTTTAACCAGATCGGTTCTTCAACCACTGTCCTCTGCCACAGGTTAATACCAGCCCACAGAGAGCTCAGAGAGTGGGCAGTATGTCCCATGCTGGCTAATGGGAGATCTTTACTCAGGTGAGGCGCCTTCTTGGAAAGGCTCAAAGAACTTTATCCCTTTCAAGTCATTTCTTACAGGGAACAATGAGTAGCCAGGGCTAGGCTGTGATAGACTTTCTGAACTAGAGGAAATGAAGTATAAACTGCATTTTTGAGGTGCGGGTGGAGAACAAGCTCCAGCTGTGTTAAAGATTCTGCATGGTTTGTTGTTAGATTTGAGGCTACAAGTGGATGGGCCAGCCCACCCACACCATCCTCTTTCTCACAGCTGCTGTAGGAGAAATGACAACTGCACCTGCCTGTCTGTGAGTCTATAAATAGGCAAACAGAGTCCCTGGGTGCCCAGCCAGATCTCAGGAGGGTGGTGAGTGTCATTTTCACTTCCCCAAGGAAGCCTACAGATTGTCAGATTCTGAGGTATCAGAGAGCTATGGCCACACGCACGCGTGCACACACACACCATGCAATGACTACACTTTAACGAAATGTGTCTCCTCCACATCCACAGACTCACCTCCATTCCTTCCCTTCTCTGCAAGGAACCAAGAGCATCCTGCTGCAGGCTCCCATTGTGAGTCCTCCCCTCTTCCTTTAAAACCTGTACAAAGAACACACACACTCCCACAAACACTGCCTTGTGGGCCTGAGCTCACATCAGAGACCTTGCTTTCTGTCTGCCTTGGTGTCCCTGTTGACCCTCCTAAACTCAAGACCCTTCATTTGTGTGATTGTGGAGAGCTGGAATGTTGTAGATCTAGAACCAAACTCCTTCAGGCTACCTTTAGCTTCCTTAACAGCCCTCTCACTGCCTGTCACTGTGTTTGATCTAACATCCTATGTCAGGTAAAAATCCTTTTTGGGACATACAGATTCCTAGTTTCCACCAAGCCCCAGGCTAACCATGTCTTTAGATGACATCTGAGACCCATCATAGATGTGTTAAGAAAAACTTTTTTACAATGCTTTTAATTTTTTTCCTTAAAAATATTTATTTGCAGGTTGTGGTGTCATACATCTTTAATCCCAGCACTTGGGAGGCAGAGGCAGGCAGATCTCTGTAAGTTCAAAATCAGCCTGGTCTACAAAGCGAGTCCAGGACTGCCAGAGCTATTACACAGAGAAACCCTGTCTTGAAAAACCAAAAAAGAGGGCTGGAGAGATGGCTCAGAGGTTAAGAGCGCTGGCTGTTCTTCCAAAGGTCCTGAGTTCAATTCCCAGCAACCACATGGTGGCTCACAACCATCTACATGGAGATCTGGTGCCCGGGCATATATGTAGAGCAAATACTGTATACATACTAAATAAACAAACAAACAAACAAACAAATAAATAAATAAACGAACAAACAAACAAACAAATAAATAAATAAAATATTTAAAAAAAGAAAAATTTATTTTATGCATATGGCTATTTTGACTATATGTATATGCATCATATCTATGCAGTACCCATGGAGGCCAGAAGAGACATCACATGCCTTGGAATCGGAATTACAGCTATGACGGCCATGTGGGTTCTGGGAATCAAACCCGGGACCTCTGGAAGAGCAGCTAGTGCCAAGCCACCTCTCTAGCTCCAGTAATTCATTATATACAAAAAAGATACTTGGCTTTTCTTTTAAAATTTATTTAGTTATTTATCTTTGTATATGCTGGGGTCAGGGGATACAAAGACCAGAAGGGGTTGTCAGATTCTCCTCGAGCTGGAGTTATAGGCAGTTTTCAGCCATCCAGTGTGGTGCTGAGAACTGACCTCAAGTCCTCTGCCAGAACAGCAGGAGCCATCTGTGTGGCTGCACAACAGTGCACTTTAAAACACACTTTAATGTGTGACTTTTTGTGTTCTGTAACTATAAAAATCTCATGAAACTGTCACCGGGAGGAACGCGGTGTTGAATTAACTTAAATCTGTGTTCCCAGCTGTAGTCACACATACTGGGCTTGAGATGAGAGCTCTGTTTTCTGAATCAAGAGAGGAAAAAGAGGAAGATGATTACATGAGAGACACCCTGCAGGTGGTCAGGGCAGGCAGGGAAGTGAACCACGAAAAGCTGAGACTTCATCAACTCAGATCCAACCTCAGGGGAGCCTGGTACCAGGCGGTTTATTGCCAGCATATTCAAATCCAGTATAATTTGGAAAAAAGTTCCCTGGTGTAATACAATCCCTGGTGCACAAGGAAGCATAATAGAATTGAAACACAACTCAGGGTACATGCCATTTCTTCCAAGAAGATGGAAGATAGGAGATAAGCTGGAGATGTGGAGATTAGCTTAAAGGCCTAAGGAAGAATCTGGCCTGGTCTCCGTCATGCAGATAGCACAGAGGTCATCTGGACTATTGGCCACCTCTGGGCCTGGTAATGAGAGTTTGGGGGGGGGCCCTGGATGTACACATAGTGTAAGGGTCATTTAGACTATTAGGTTCCTCTGGTCCTGGTTGAGGGGAGCTTGGGAGAGCCCCTTGCTGTAAGGATAATTTTGATTTCTGGTCACCTCCAGTCTTGGTTGTAGGAGCTTGATATGGTCTGGCTCAACAGATAAGACAGACCACCAGGCTCTTAATCATCTTCAGTTCCAAGCTTTTAGGATGAAAGGAACAGGCTTTTATCCATTTCTTTGAGAGGATGATCCTGTGCGCTTATCATAAGACAGACCACCAGGCTCTTAATCATCTTCGGTTCCAAGCTTTTAGGATGAAAGGAACAGGCTTTTATCCATTTCTTTGAGAGGATGATCCTGTGCGCTTATCATTTCTAGTTTCTCTGGAGACCTGTGGATGCCAGGACCTTTATGCTGTGCTCTCAACAATTATGATGGTTGGCAAATGACTCGGGACTATTTGTGGTTCTATATTTACTTCTTACAGAATTCTGCATCCAAAAAACCTCCTTTTTCAGGCTGTACATTTTAGAGAATGGCGTTCTGTCTGAAGTGGAATTTATACAATTTAAAAGGTAATTATTTTTAAGTTACTTCTTTGGCATTTCCCACATTGACAGGGTTGTACAACCACCACCTCTGGCTTTGAAACATTCCCAGCACCCCAAAGAAAACCTTATAATGTAAACAGCCAGGCAGAAATGAAGATGTTATGAATAGGCCTCAGTCTAATTATTAGACCAGTTAAACAATGGACCTCAGAAATGAGATCTTCTCCAAGAATCTAATGCTAGGAGGAAGAAAGGCACAAGTCAGAAGAGAACTTATCTTGTGACAAGACACTTCATTCAGGTGTGACAGCACAGTAGACCACCTTAGGAGAGACCACAGAAGCCCTGATAACAATGGGCAACAGCAAGCAGAACCACACCCTGACTGAGCCTGCTCACAATGCGTACCCTTGGCCCTTTATTTAAACTTTAATCTTGGGGTGGAGAGATGTCTCAGTGGTTAAGAGCACTTGTTCTTGCAGAGGACTCTAGTTAAATTCCTAGCACCCATGTGGAGGCTCACAAGCATGGACTCTTCTGACTTCTGTGGGCCCCAGGCACACATGTAGTATGCACACATACATGCAAGCCAAACACAAACACACATGCACATAAAATAAAATAAATCTGAACTTGAATCTCACTTCCAAGATCCCACAGACAAACTTGAGGAGGCTCACTGGATACCTTTATCCCTTTTCCCTAAGTGGTCACATTGAATACATCTCCTTTCTCTGCTTTTTATTATTAGTTTGGCTGTTTGATTTGTTTTGTTGTTTTTGATTTTCTGAGACAGGGTTTCTCCATGTAGTCCTGGCTATCCTGGAACCCTGGAACTTGTTCTGTAGATTAGTCTGGCCTAAACTCACAAAGATCTGCCTGCCTCTGCCCCCAAGTACTAGGATTAAAGGAATTCACCACCATCACCCAGTTTATTTGTCTGTTTTAATTGGTTTCTAAATGGTGGGCAGCTGAACTTGACTTCCTGGGGTACAGACTGTGACCCCAAGTTTGGTAAGAACTCCACAGTGACTTGTCTTTTCCTTAGCATTCTCCCCACCCCTGGAAACCATCAATGCACCCTTAGTCTTTGTGAATTTGCCTATTCTGGGTTTTTCTTGTAAGTTGAGTCCTGCAATATGTGTCCTTCTATGTCTGGCCTAACCTCAACCCAAACCGTAACCCTGAGAGAGAGAAGGGGATAAGAAATGAAAGGACATGTGCATACATCTTTGTGGCAGGTCATAGATGGTCTCAAAATCTGTCTGGCTACTTATCCATTAATGCATGCCTTTGATCTATCTTGCTAGGGAACTGTTATGGGGTCTGCTTAGATTCAACATAATTCAAACACTAGTTCAATACAGATGACAAAAATTTATTATAATCAAGCTACTGATTGATCAGGGACATAGAACAGATTCGGGAGCTGAACTGTGACCTTGAAGGGACTTTGTACAGCATATTTAAGGAGTGAAACTGTAAAGTGAGGGGGATTGGGGTGGGCTGTAACATTGTCCAATCATATTTTGACATAAGGGTTGAGCATGTGAGTAACTGTTGGAGACTGGGCCTTATCCAGGGCACCTGGCTTCAAGGCCCTTAACTCATCCTCCTGGACATTTGATCTGGAGTTCAAGGTGAAAAGAGAACAAAGGAGCTGGCCAGCTGCATGTAGGGCATGGCTGGTATTCCATTATACATAGTTTACAATGTAAGCACCTTAGTCTAGATAGATAACAGCACTTTCTACATTCTTTACTGGTCAGCAGATAATTAAGAAAACATTTGGAGAAGCAGGATAGGAGTTCCTTTCTGGCCCAGACAGCAAGATGGAGAAGTTGTCTTTGAGAGGCTGGACTCAGACAACTATCTCCTTACATGTTGTCCCTCAGATGGCTGGACCCAGATAGCTGTTTCCTGGGTGGCCTTAGCTGGAGGCCTGACTGGACTTAGGTCTCCTGGAGATAAGGCCTGAGACCCGGGGCAGCCCTTTTCCCCAATAAATAAATACACCAAGACCTTTTAATATTCCAATGCTTAGACTTTAGCTGGGCAGACTCTCAACTAGCTCATCTAAGTTAACCCAACCAACTATTCCCTACCAGCCATGGGGCTTGCTGTACCTTCTGAGCTCCCAGACGTATCTGTCTGCTTCTGTGTCTCCTGGTGGAAAGCAAGATTCCTCTGTCTCTTCCAGGGCTCCTTTCTCCCTCCCAGGAATTCCCACCTTCCTATACTCTTTCTCCCCAGCTAATTGGCCATCAGCAACTTTTATTATCCAATCAGAGAATGCCTCAGATAGGGCATTAGCCAGATCTCAGAGCACTGAAATCAGATTTTGAAAATTATACATAAGATCTTTCTCCAACAGTTTCCTTACAGAACTATGTTACCTAATGATAGCATCCAGGATGTGTGGATGGTAAACTCATGGCAGACTCTGATATTATAAAAAAGTATACAGGACTTGAGAACCCTTTGCTGAGGATTCTAAAATGCTTTATAAAAAGACATTAATCATGCCTCTAATGTGCCCATTGAGGTAGATGAAAATTATTGTCCATGTTTGCATAGGAGAACTTGAGGTGTGATATAGTTAAACAACCTGTCCAGTGAAATAGTTTCAACACATCCCACAAAGTCTTTGTTTTGCAAACATAACCCCCAGTGTAACAGTGCCAAGTGGTAAGACCCCTAAGGGATTGTTAGTTCAGATGCGCTTTGCCCTCGTGAAAGGATTGATTTTTATTTTTTAAGCAGGCTTGGATTCATCATCATCATTTGTTACGAAAGCAAAGGTCACTGTGGTGGGTTGAATGAGAATGGCCCCCAGACTCATATGTGAATGTTCAGTCACCAGGGAGTGGAACTGTTTAAGAAGGATTAGGAGGTGTGGCCTTGTTGGAGGAAGTGTGACTATGAATGGGCTTTGGGGCTTCAGAAACCCAAGCCAGGCCCAGTGGTCCTCTATCTCTGTCTCCTTCCCTCCCTCCCTCCCTTCCTTCCTCCCTTCATCCCTTCCTCCCTTCCTCTCTCTCTCTCTCTCTCTCTCTCTCTCTCTCTCTCCTACTGCTGCCTGAAGATACAGATGCACAGCCCTCAGCTACTTCTCCAGCACCATGTCTGCCTATGTGCTACCATGTTCCCTGCCATGATGATAATGGACTGAACCTCTGAAACTTTAAGCAAGTCCCAACTAAATGCCTTCCTTTGTTAGAGTTGCTATGGTCATGGTGTCTCTTTGCAGCAATAGAACAGGGACTAAGACAGTCACACAGCAAATCTGTGCTACTGTGGAAGGTTGAGCCCTGGCCCTGGGATGGAGGCTGCTTGCATTAGAGACCTCACAAAGGACTCTGAGCTGCTTCTACAGAGAGGACTGGGGTTACTGATGTGGGGGTCGGGGGAGAGAGAGGAGAGATGTTTACTTGGAGGGCCCTGAGAGTTGGCATAGAACACAGCCAGACACCAAATTTGCAGCACAAAAGAGATTAATTTACCCTAGAAGAATAAGTGGGCTGCCTCTGGATCAGGCAAAGAGAGAGATGGCCAACTGGCACATGGCCATTTTAAGGGATCTAGCATAGGAAAAGAAGAAAGCAGGGTGTCCCCCAGAGAGGGAGGGTTGGGGTGGCTGTCTCTGCTTGGTTAGGAGGGGAACAAATAAGATGAGGTAGCAGGTTTTTCATCATTTAGCCTGGTGGATTTGAGAGACTATATCAGGACCAACAATACTATTACTATTTTTCTTTTTAAGATTTATTTATTTATTTAATGTATGGGTACTTTATCTGCATAAACATCTGCAACCAGAAGAGGGCATCAGATCACATTGTGGATGGTTGTGAGTCACCATGTGGTTGCTGGGAATTGAACTCAAGACCTCTGGAAGAGCAGCCAGTGCTCTTAACCGCTGAGCCAACTCTCCAGCCCAACTATTTTTTGATCTAAACAAAAAAAAAAAAAAAAAAGAAAAAGAAAAAATAAATACGGCCACTGTGCGTAAGAAAGGGGCATGGGTGGCTGGAGAGATGACTCAGCGGTTAAGAGCACCATCTGCTCCTCCAAAGGACCCGGGTTCAATTCCCAGCATCTACATGGAGTCTGTAACTCCAGTTCCAGGATATCTGACACCCTTGCACACACTGACAGACATGCAAGCAAAACTCCAATGCATATAAAAATTAATAAACACAGTTTAAAAAGAAAGAAAGGGGCATGGTACCTAAGTGTATTGCTAGAGCACGCACAAAGAAATAAATATCAGAGATTCACACAGTCAAATCTGAGTGTCTTATTAACATATCACTTGAATTGGGCTTTAGCATCTCCAAAATAGTGTTCCGTATTGACACATCACTCTCCTATATCTATATGAATCTAAAATACACACTTGGGTCAGAAATACACATCTAGACTTGTATAGAGACATCCAAGTATCTGATTTATGGAATAGGACTAGAAGGAACAAAAGATAAAATTGTATTTATTTTCCAAAGGTTTTTTTTTTGGTGGGGTGGGGGTGGGGTTTGCTTGAGATAGGGGTCTCACTATGTAGACCTGGCTGGACCTTCATTCTGGTGCCTCCCACTGAGTACTAGACTCCTCCCAATGACTCCTCATCCCACTATCCTCCAGGAGCACTGGTGCATGTAGACCATACTGCCGGATATGCAGGAGGCCTGATGGGGTTTCCATGTTCTCTGTTCTGATCCACACAGAAAGGGCTGATAACAAACCTTCTTGTTCAGTGGTTGACCTACTGGTACAATGTGAACAGTTTGGGTTGGTTGGGATTTATGAGCTAGAAAGCCCCTCCAAGCCAGGGATGTTTCTAGAAGATTTGTTGAACTTTTCCAAAGTCATTCATGTGACAGGGGTACACAGAGGGAGAGTAGGCATAGCAGCTACAGGAAAGTATCCAATAACTTACTAAAGACACAGAAAGTCAATACCTATGACCATCATGTCTGGAGGAGGAGAACTACCCCGAATGTTGTACACAATAGACTGCCTGTTGAGGGAAAGGAGAAAGGTCAAGGAACAGAGAGACCAATAGGAGAAAAGGAAAATATTGAGGGAAATCAAGAATTAGGAGATTTAGAGATAGGCAAATTCCTCAGGTAGTCCCAGGTGTAGGCTGGATGATCATAGAGCAAAAGTGTGTGAGGGCACAAAATAGAGAAAGGCCTAATTACTACTCAAATCCAAGGAGACATTCAGACTAATAAATAGACCTATTATTGAAAAGCTAATGAAACTAGTTTCACTGTGATACTCAGTAACTCAGTAACATCTGGATCCCCTACCAATGTGCTCTCAGAGCCCTCTCTTTGCAAAGCTGTTTCTAATGAAATGTCTGCTGATGCTGCCCACCAAAATTCCCATCTCTTATCAGTGATGGGAATAACAGGAGACCCAAGTAATCCTGTGTTCTAAAGCTTCTGGAACATTCTCAGAGGGAGATACTCGGTCCTGCTCTAAACAATGGTTATATGTTGTCTACATATTATGTTTGACCCAACTTTGCTACAATCCTTCCTATTTGAATGTTTGGGATTGCCATAGTTATCTGATCACTGTGAGAGCAAAAAAATAAATAATTGTAATAACCCAATGAAGGTAGAACAGAAGTGTACAACAAGTTGGATGTTGCAGCTTATGGAATCCAGCTTAAAACCTCTATGTGTTGTTGTTTTACCAAGTCAGACACATATTGTCCAAAGACTTCTTGTTCTATGACATAACAAAGCTCCTTGTCACTAAAGAAAAAAATATCTCAGCAGAGATATATTTTCCTACTAACTGAATGCCTTTTCCTTTACTTCTCCTTGGCCTGAACCATACCGAATTCCAGAGACATTCCATTGTGTTCTAGCATGGCTACATTCAATGGCCTTTACCTGCTCAATGTTGGGGACTCCACATCTGTGGGAGGTAGAGAACTAGGTCTGATTTTGGCAAGTGCTTCCTGTTGCTTTACTTCCTACCTTGATCCTATCCCTGCTTCTGAGTCACAATCCTGCATGCTTTCCCACCTGATGATGTGCCAGCTTTAACACTTCTATGGCAACAAATGTCATTTTTCCCTTTCCTTTAGCAAATTGTGAACTGAAGACAATTAACAGGACACTTCCTAAAAGATTTTGTTGTATCGCTAGTGTTGGGCAAACATCTAGACAAAGAACTGTCTATGATAAAGGTCCTTACTTTGAGACATCAGAAAACTTGTGAAGCCCTTGGGAGGTGGACCAAGAGCTCACTGGCTGCTTCTCAGAGAAGCAATGAATGAGAAAATACAGACAGGCATACTGGGGAGAAACCATAGGGAGGTCTGTAGTTTAGAATCATAAAGGAGAGTTGCCATGAACATTTGACAAGAATAGTTTGCAGAGCTGGGCATGGTGATCCACGCCTTTAATCCCAGCAAGTGGGAGGCAGAGGCAGAAGAATCTCTGTGAGTTCGAGGCTAGCCTGGTCTATACAGCTCAATAGAGTACAGAGAGAGACCCTGCACCAAAAAGAAAAATGTTCAGGAGTGTGCTTTGGTACCGTTATTCAGTAGTTAACAGAACATTAAATGTTGGCCCAGTTGGTTTATGGAAAGGAGACCCAGATGACCCCAAACTCAGCCACTCTTGTGGCTCTCATCTCCAGTTCTTTTAATCCTGGCTAAGACGGTGGCCTTGGACACTCTCTTCCGGTCATAAGCCAGGCCGAGGGCAGCCATGCAGTCGATGAAGAACGTGGTGAAGTTGATGTGCCAGCGGTACTCACTGGCAGAGTAGTCATAGGGGAAGGTGTGGTGGTAGTTGTGGAAGCCCTCGCCTGGAACAGAAGCAAGGAGAGCGGTTAGGGGGCTCAGGGACTGCTGCTTCCTCCTCTTTGCACACCTCTTAACTGTTGTGTACTTTGAACCTTGAAGACCTCCACTGTTGAATGAATAGATGAGCCCCCAGTCTTGTATTCTAAAGTGAACAGATGCCATCAGAAGCATCTCAGGAAACCAATTGACAGGCTCTGTTCATTCCTTCCTGTCTAAGCATCTTTGTCAGAGAAGTTTCTATGATAAGAGGATGGAAGAGAAGCTGAGTTTGTGAGGAAAGAGTTTATGATGAAAAATACCAGAACTTTAGGAAAGAGGACCACCAGCTCCACATGGGTCTGCATATGGGCGCCTCTGGCCAGGGCAGGCAGAGGATGGGGGCAGAACTGTAGCTGTGCTTCCTCGACAGAGTGAGCCACACAGCTCCCCATGAACTGCTGCTCTTAGAAAGGTTTCAACGGGGTAGAAGCAGCCACCAAAATTTACCAGGAAGGAGTCCTGGACAGTGGCAGGCATTTCTTTAGGTACTCCTGGCTCACTGGAGACTTCTCTGGCTGCTAATTTTCTGAATTTTCTTAACACTAGGGTGGGGTAGGCACTAAGAAAACAGAACTCTGAAAGTCCTCAGACTTCCCCTCTAACACTTGAGATTCTGAGACTCCTAGGATGGGCATCTTGCAGGGTAAACAGAAATTCTGGATTCATGATTTAAAGGTTGAGGTAAACAAGAAAAATCATTGAACCCTGAAGATAAAAAACAACCCTAGAGAAAGTCAGAAGGACAGAAAGAATGTTAAGAGCCAGGGGAAGGGATGGTGGGATCCGCAATAGGATCAGCGTTGCGAAAGGCTGACCGCTGGGCATGGCACAGCTGTAGCAAACTTGAATTCATGGCAGCTGTGATTACCACACAATATCTGTGTAAGACTGAGCCAGCCACGGCGAGAGGAAGGGCTCGTGGGGTGCCATCCCTTGCTGAGGATTTGCAGACAGTTAATGGTCGATAGAGGAGAGATAGACACTTTCCTTGGTGTCTATGCTTCTGAGGTAAACTTGCAGCCTGTGAGCCACGCCAGTGAAACTCACTGGGTCACAGACACACAGAAAGATGTGAGAGTAGGAGGGTTAGTCGGAAAGGAGGGGATTAGCAGGAGCAGGAGGGGGCAAGAGAGGGAGAGGGGTAAGAATGACTGAAATCACGCACATGCATGAAAATGGTGCCCAACATTGTTTGTAATCAATATATACTAATTAAAACATTTTTACGTTAGGAAAAAAAAACATGTCCAGGTTCTGGAGAGATGTTTATGATTTAAGAGCACTTGCTGCTCTTGCAGAGGGCCTGGATATAGTTCTTGTCACTCACCTGGTAGCTCAAACCCATTGGTAATTCCAGTTCCAGGGGCTCCAACACCATCTTCTAGATTCTACATGACCACATGCACATGGTGTACATGTATACACACAAACAAAAACACTCATGGACATGAAAATAAATGATTCCTTTAAAAAGTATCTCCCAAAGCAGAGTGTAGTGGCTGGCACACATGCCTTTAATCCCAGCACTCAGGAGGCAGAGGCAGGTGGATCTCTGTAAGTTCAAGGCCAGCTGGGTCTACACAGTGAGTTCCAGGCCAACCAGAGCTACCATGTGCGGCCCTGGTAAGACCCTGGCTAAAAAATAAAACACCAAAATACCCCTAGAGGTAATGGGAATTAGATGGAAAACAAAAAACAGTGAAGGGATTCCTTCTAACCAAATGACTCCAGCCAAGAGTGCTCAAGGGGAAGATTCCCTGTGTGTTCTGGGTTGTGCGTGGTGTGACTAAGGGCACTAACACAAGGCTGCTAACTTCCACACACGCTTCCACAGGGAGGCTCTGAGTGAGACCAGACCTCACTGGCTCTTGTCTGATATTTAAAACAGTCACCCCCCCCCAAACACACACACACACACACACATATGCATGTATGTGCATGTGCCACAGAGAGAGAGAGAGAAAGAAAGAAAGAAGGGTGAGAGGGAGAGGAGAGAAAGAGGTGATTAGGCTGTATGGATAACAGCTAGAACAAGAATCAAAGAACGTGAGCATAGACTATGAAACATGAAATTAAATAAAACAAAAAGTTTAGGGTAGTCAAGAATGAGCTGAGAGGGCTAGAGGAGCAGATACAGAGAGGAGAATAACAACAGAGACAAAATTAAGAAGCTGGCGGCCACTTTGAGATCATAAGAACTCTGGAGTTGGGGAAGCTCATTGTATAGATTCTGCTTCCTGGCCCAGGACACATACCAGCCTATTTATTTGAAAATCTCAGAATTTTATAGTGTAGGTAGTAGGGTTTTTTTGTTTGTTTGTTTTTGTTTTATTTTCTTTTTCCAAATACAGTCAAATTAAGACTATATATAATGGTGGGAAGTACCTAAAAGCTGGAGGGAGACTCAGGAAACTGCAGTAGTGTGGCACAGTTGAGGTTTACTGAACTTGGTAATAGTTATTTTTTTTCCTACATATGCAGCAGGTTTCCACATATAAAGTGCTATGGTTTACTGGTCTCTCCATTGATGTGACTGTTCTATTTATGCATCTTCTGCCCCTAGTAAGAAGCAACCTATCTCAGAAGCTACTGGAAAAGGAGAACTTAAAAGGATTTAGTCACAGTTGGTGATGGCTTGGGAAATTAAAAATCAGTGGATTAGCAATCATAAAAACAGGTTATAATTTGGTCTCTCTGGCTTAGCCTTAATGCTCTAGTCTCCAGCCCACTTCATGTAGTATTGATGTGAACTGATTGATGACTTACCAAGGGACACCACTGAAACCAAGGAATTCTCCCGGGCACCGATGTTCCTGTCATACGGCCGATATCCATAGAGGTGAGCGGCACTGTTCACCAGCCAGGTAAAATTGAAAAGCAGAGCACACCGCAGGAAAGCAGAGATGCATAAGCTGTGTGGGAAAGTTTCATCCCAGAAGTACCAGGGTGCCAGTGTGGGCAGAATTATGCAGATCGGCACAACAGCTAGCTTGTAGTACCTATGTGGAGAGATCACACACTGAGTCTGCGGAGAGGATGTGAGAATCACTGGGTTGGACTGTCCTTTCTCCTACACTATGAATACAGGAAGGGTATATGTTGTCTCAGTCTTTATACACACATGCGTGCACACACACACACACAATGTATATGAGGGCTTTGCCTGCATGTAAGTATGTGTATCACATATGTGCACATATCCAAAGAGGTCAGAAGGTGGCACTGGATCACCTGGAACTGGCTTTACATGTTGTAAGCTACCAAGCGGGTGCTGGGAATCGAACTTGGGTCCTCTGGAAGAGCGGACAGTGCTCTTAACCACTGAGCCATCTCTGTAGCCCCCTTATCTCACTCTTTAGATGAGGAAAACTGGTGGAATGTGGGTTAGGACGTGGGTCTCTTGACTAGAAATCCATTGTTTCTCTTCACAAAGTATAAGGTCCTGTTGGCCATACAGGTCAAATCACAGACTCATCTGCTAAGTTGTGCTGCTTGGGTTCTTGTCCAGCCACCTTTGGGATCCTTGTCCAGTCCGCCTCCATGACACAGGATGTATGTATGACAAGTGTTTGTCTCCTGCTACCACCCCCTAGATCTTTGGTCTGCTTTCCAGGAGGCATACTAGTGCTCTTGGCCACCTACAGTTCCCTGGCCCTTTGGATCCTTTACTCATTCTTCACTCCCAGGCCACTGACATTCCAAGGGAGGTGACTGACATCTGTCAGGCAGTCTCATATTCAACTTGTATTAACACTGTCTGCACCCAGCTCCTTGCCTTTGCACTCTTACCTCTGCTTCCCTGGCCTGGGTCTTCCATATCTAACTTGTTTCCCTGACCTTCACCTGTCAATCAAGGGCTGCTTTCACTTGTATTGGGGCAGCCTCTCTGAAGCATATCTCTGCCCCATGACACCAAGGGATCTCCTTCATGTTGCTAGTGTAAGGCTCTAGCTAGTCTCATGTGTTGTGTTTGTGTTATCTCTGTCCACACACAAATGTCAGAATTACTGTTGTTTCTGAGGCTGTTTTTTTTTCCCCCCAACATGTCATTCTGGCAAACTTGGTCTCCATAAACCTTTCACAGTATAGACAGTGTTCTGCCTTGCTTCTGGTTATTTGCATACCTGCCTAGGATACAGACCTTTCAAAGAAAAGGACTCCACTACTTCTCTGATTGTGTCCATGACTATTCTAGGTCAATGAACACTTGTATTTAATTTGTTTCATGGAAATATCTCAGGGAGAAAGGAACAAAGCAATAATCCATGCTTGTGGGCCTGTGAGGCATTAGAGAATTGTGTTTTTTAAATGATTTTGAGCATGCAAACAGAGTAAAATTTTTCAGTTTTTATTTAATGTGTTCTATTAGAAAAAGTAGGGTCTCCACTACCCCCTTCACTCACCTCCTCTGGAACATTACCAGCTTCTCAGCCTTTAGGTCAGACATGTCCAGTTTTTTGCCCTTCTTTTTGACAGCTGGGTGTTTGCGCACAAGCAGCCAACCCACGTGAGAGAAGAAAAAGCCACGCCGGGAATCGTGAGGGTCAGCATGTGTCTCTGAGAACTTGTGGTGGGCACGGTGATCTCGGGCCCATTCATACACATCATTCTGGAAGGACAGGAACAAAGAACCCAGTATTGGGAAGAGATGCCCTCCTGGGGGAATCCAGTACCCAGATGTTTCAAGGATACAAGACCTCACCTCAAAAAGTCCCTAGGAGTATGACTCCCCGAAGAAGGCCTTGGGGAGCACCCTATCCTGCACACTTACCCCTGAAGCATATGTGGGAAAGCAACTCGCAGTCTGAGGCCCAGGAATCATACCTCTGAATCCTTTGGTTGTGTGATGGGGAGATGGCACAATGTCATGGGGCAGGGGTGAAGAGAGGGGTGAGGGGGGCAAACAAGCCCAGAGAGGAAGGCAAGGAAGAAAGGAATGTGAAATAGGCTCCTCATGGAATACCTAATCATTGGGCGCAGAGACTATGAAGCAAGTGCCCCTGGGATCCTAGGATGCTGCTTTGTCAAAAAGGTACAAAGATATTCACCCTGATGCCTTTGCAAGTGGTAGCTCACCCAAGTCACTGTCAGGGCCAGTGTGGAACTCATGAGCCTCAGGCTTATTTGCAACCCTTTCTATTCTTTCAAAAATGCAATCAGTGTCTCTCTCTCTCTCTTTTTTTTTTTTTTTGTTTTTGTCCCATCAGGACATCAGGAGCCTTTGAGGAATTAGGTAGAAATGATTAGACACACAAGGTCAGCACCTCAAGTCATGCTGAGAAAGGGGGATGGGTTTGACCTCCTCTTACTGTAGATTAAGACCCATACTGTGAGCTATCCTGAGCCAAGCTGACATCTAACAGCAATAACAGACCCCCTGTTCCTTTCATTTTTTTTCCGTTATAACTGTTTGTCTCAGCAAACTTCAATAGTTGACTTGCCCAGCATGGTAATCACTCACAGGACCACAGTGTTTACCTGTCCAACTGCTTAGAGACCGAATGTAAAATGGGGCTCAACTGCTTAAGACATTTTAAGGATTTTTTTTTTTGGTTTTATGAGACAGGTTTCTCAATATATCCCTGGCTGTCCTGGAACTCAATATAGACCAGGCTAGCCTCAAATTCAGAGATCCGCCTGCCTCTGCCTTCCCAAGTGCTGGGATTAAAGGTGTGTGCCACCCTGCCCAAACAAAATTTTGAGGATTTAATGAGTTCTTCTATGCCACAAACTCTAGGATTCTGCTGGCCATTTAAGTGTTTTTTATTATCTGCAGCAGAGTCTCCAAGTCTCTATTACTTTTGACTCCATTGGGGCTTCTGAGATATACACCTCACAGTATGATTTATTGTTCATTGGGTGTTCAAGAAACCTGGGTCAGGGTTTGGCTCCTGAGCCATGGCCCATGAGTTACGCTGAGCAACCACAGAAGAGCAACCCATACAATATGTAACACCAGGACCTTGGGGACAAACAGTGACCCTATAACTGGGGAGACTTGCAATCAACTACTATTTCCCATCCTGGTGACACTGAGGTGCCCCATGCTGTGTGGACCTCGGTACTGAGCAGGCCCTTGTGGAAACTACAGGAAAATGAGAAGGCCAATGGCTGTCCTCTTGGTTCTTCTAGGGGTGTGGACTCGCGGCACACTGCTCCCTGCCTTCACAGAGCAGACACAGTGCCTCTATCAGCAGCTTCTTACCTGGAAAGCCATGGTGTTGGCCATGATGAGGAAGAGCCTCAATGGCAGCCGAGCTTTATAGGTTCGGTGGCTCCACAAGCGATGAGCCCCGGCTGTGATGCCCAAACCGGCAACTATATTGTAGAGTAGTCCTGTCAGGAGGCAGTGGGAGAGTCACCAACCATTGTGGGTCCCATAGGGCCAAGGGTGTGAGGAGCCATTGCTGACTCTCTGGTAGGCTGCTTCTTCAGAGGTTAGTGAGGATCCTCTCCCCTGAACCCCGGGATGCCTTGATCTTGATATCTTGTGGCTTTGAACATTTGAGTTGTTCCATTATGCTCCAATCTCTCTACCCAGAGATGGAGGTAAGCTCGAAAACCCCAGAAATCAAGACAGGCAACGGGGCTTTCACTGCCCATCTGCAGGGGCAGTGCCCAGAGCCTATCAACCCAGACCTTCCTCTGATCTATTCTAAGTTGTTCGGGGCCACAGATTAGCCCTTGGTACCTTGAAAAATAGCAACCAGAGCAATTTGGTTTGATCAATTACAACAACCCCAAAATTTAAGAGATACTGAGAGATCACAGGTCTGTGCCAAGTCACAGTGTTTACCCAGAATCACACTGTTGCAAAACTGTAACCATGGGCTGAAGCCCAGTTTCCTGTAAATAAGGCACTGTTCCAGCTCTATCATCCATCCTCCAAGATCTGTGCTGAGATCCTAAACCCCTCCTCTACCTTGTCTGTCTGTCTGTCAGTCTGGACGCTCACTGCCAATACAATGGTGGGTAACGCTTAAGCTGACCGCCGGGGGTGCCTATATCAAAGCAAGGCAGCTCTGTGACATTTGCACACTGGACTGAGGATAGTTACCATGTCCTACATCACTGTTTTTGTAGTCAAAGGTTTAGAAGGTACAATTGTTAATAGGGAAGAGGCTAGTCTACTCTTGCTCTGTCCCCTGACTAAGGCTGTGCCCATGAGGGCTTGGAGACCTTCAACAGTGTTTCACTCCTAGGGCAGCTGGAAACCATGACTCCTTGGGGGCCATGGAGCGTAGTTTAGGTTGAAGTGGTATACATTGTACAAACTATCTTGTGTCCTTCTAGAGTCAGAAATAACAGTTTCCCAAACAGCCTCTCCCCTCTCCTGCCCCATCCCATTCCTTCTTAGGATCTCCACAAAGGCCATAGAGCCAATGCACAGCCAAGGAAGGTTCTGGCCACATCCCCTCTGAGCTGGGACCAGACCCAAGTGATTTTCTGCTGCTGGATATATTTAGATAAAGCTCTTCCCACATATATGATCTGATCTGGAACCACAAGGGAGCCAGGAATCCTCAATCACAGGAGGAAATAAAGAGCTTCGGCCAAAGCAGAGGCCCTCAGTGGAGCATCCAAAGGAGTCCATGTTAGTTTCATGTCACAGGTGTCTCTGGGACGTTTGCTTTGCAAGCACAAGCAGTAAGCAGAAGGGGATTGGGACAAGAACCCAGACACTGTGTGGCCTGTCCTTTTCAGTCCCTTGACTATCAAAGAGATGGCTCCATTCAAATAGATTAGTTCTATGACCTCCAGGTAAGGGTTGTTTGTGTCCATAGTGATTATTAAGCAACATCTTGTAGCATTGTTCTGAGAAGCGAGCTGGAGGTTTTTCTCCTTTTAGCCCTCCATGTTAACATCCCTGTGTAGAGGGATTTTAATCCAGCAGCATGGATACTCTGGCTGGAATAAAGACAGGCCTTAGTGCTCATCTTTAATACCAAACAATGAAGGTAATATTAGTTTATAGGAGGAAGCACCCATGTTTGAAAGTGATGTTTAATTGAGTGACAGACAAAGTGATGAATCAGAAAAAGATTTGACAAAATAGGATACACCCAGATCTCACAAGAAGAGAGAGAGGAAAGGGAAGCTACTTAAGGGAGCAGCACAGAGAATGAGGGAGAGAGGAGGCAGTTTTACTGCAAGAGTTTCACAGAAACAGGTTGAAGAGAGAACAAACTGGACACAGGTGAAGACAGAAGGAGCTAGAGAATGAGAAGGAACCAAAAGATTAAAACAGATTGCTAGAGTGAATCTGAGGCCACGGAGAGCAATTCAGGAGAAGCTGAGAGAAGGTGGATTGAATTAGTTGGTTTGGAGAGGAGTTTGAGCCAGAACAGCTGAGTTGAATCAGCCAGCCAGAGTTCAGAATTAGAAAGGATGAGCTTATTCAGCAGTAAGTCTCAGAGGCTGAAAACATTCTAGGCCTAGATTAGATTGTACGGAGGCTAGAAGCTTCCAGGACTAGGCCTAGGTTAGCAGACCAGTGCAGTAAGCCTCTGAGATGACAATTAAATCAGGCAAATAAACGTTACTTTTACATATTCCTTCCTCTCCAATGATCCCCTCTGAACAGTAGTCTCCCCTTGCTCTGTCCCCCAAACAAGAAAATAGCCCATGGGGCCCCTCATCAGGCTCCCATTCCTCTCAGCAAGGTCCTTCATTTTCTTGATGCAGGCAATAGTGATAAAGGGAGCTTTTTAGGACACATAAGCTCTTTGAGAGACTGCCAATCCTTTGCCATATGTTTAACTCTCCACCCTTCATAGGCTTTACCATCCAGGTTAAAGGACTTCCAAAACTGACATTCCTGCACCCCAGTCCCATGAGGCTCTGTTGCCAGTCTAGCTATCAATATCTCAGGGAGTGGAGAGAAGATTTGAAAACCCTGGACAGAGACGGCTACTTTTCTGAGTCAGAGTCTACCTTATTAAAAAGTAGGAAGAAACCCATGATACTGGCTCAAGAAGGAGGGGTGGGGGATTACCCAAGAGCCAGGTGTAGACCTTGCAGGAGGGAACCAGGATGATCCCATACAGGGCTCCCACGTGCAGCAGGGCCATGAGGATGATGTTTCTCCAAACATACTCCAGCTTGGGTGGGGAGCTCTCCTCGTCTTGGTAGCTGGGGTCGTATATGTCATCTTTCATTTCAGGACGGATGTCTTCTGACTGGAGGGGCATTGTCTTCTCCTTCTCTTCTCCATCCTGCTGACCCCAGGAGTGAGGTTCATTGATGGCAATAGTACCACAGTTTCTGGAAATCTTCAACAAGAGGGAGTGGAAAGTCAAGAGCAGGTACATGAGGGTAGCAAGGATGGTATTGTACAGCCAAGGCAGCAGAGGCAGAGACCCTGGCTCCAGTGCCCGGATCATATGAAGACAGAGTACACCCCTAGATAGAACAGAGAAAAGTTCCCCAAAACTTCACAAAATGTGTTGACAGCAAAACCTCAAGGTGAGGGGGCAGGAGAGAGGGTAAAATATTTGTACCTCAAGCAACATACAAAGGAAAATGCGCATGTATGCTGAAAGGTACTGGCTGGATGGGGTTGCTCTTTAAAGTCAATGGCCAAAATACACTACACATCCCTCACTTGAAGGTCATACAAATCCAAAAAGATATCCAACATGTCTCTGTGGTCTTAGCTCTGGCCCCTATCAACCAGTCAGCAGAATCCTACCTGGTGCCAAAGATCCCGCGCTGGGGGCGCAGGCGGTGGGGGGGGGGGCTGGGGGGCCGGGGGGGGGGGGGGGCAGGAGGGGTCATCGGAGAAAAGCTGACCTCTTGCGGCAAGTGGGCCCTCATCTTGGCTCCTTGAAAGCCTGGATTCTGTTCTGACAGGTGAGAGTGTAGGATCCAGATCTGCAGCAGCTAAGGATGGATGGAACTTCAAGTCCAGAGGCCACCGCGTATTTCGTACCTGGCTAGCTGTACAGGTGTCGCCACACAATCCTGCTGTGCGTGGATCTTTCCAGGCTCGGGATTTAAAGGGCAGGTAGAGTTGGCAGCTGGTAACTGGGTCTGGTGTTTACTCAGGCGTGCTTCATGACTGCCAACAAGGGATAAAGTGTTCAGCGCTAGCTAGTCAAGGCAGCCCCATGAGGAGATGAAGGCTGAAGGCAAGAGAGGGGAGAGGACAGCCAGCAAAGACGGCACCCACCCAAGACAGGGCCACGGGATACTGAACACACTGAAAGAGAGCCGCCTTTGTTCCAATTCCTAAAGAGATGGAATGTTTTCAGCACTCTGGCAAGCTTTGGCCTAGGAAATTTGTTACTTTCTTGTCTTCCCAGCTTCGGCACCTAGAAATCTGCTATCCCGCTGGCAGACAGCCCTAGGTTTCCTCTCACCTGGCTTTCACCTCTATGGACCCTGGGTCCCTGCCAGCATCTTGTCTGGAGGGAGCTGGGGTCCAGTTCTCAAGCTTCACTCTGTGTGCAAAGTGTTCTCAAAATGGGAGACCGAATCTGGGGGCTGACAGTCAAGTCCAAGATCAGAACTGGCACAGGTGCTCGGCAAATGTGTCACACTGGGACAGGTGCACAATGCCATGCTCTCTTTCCACTCCCCAGGTGTGGGGTGTGTGTGGTGTGGGGTGTATGTGTAGGGGGGACTGGACTCCACCCCCAGATCTTGAGACAAGAGCAGGTGCACAGCCCACCTTTTACTGAGCACCAAAGGCTAGCAGTGGCTCTCCCACACCCACCTCCTCAGGATGTTCACCAGAAATCCAGAACCCTCTGACTAGCTCACCCATACAATCACATGCAGAGATGAGCGTCTCAGCCCACGCTCAGTCACAGGACATGTTTCACAGGGGACAACCACCTCCAGACGTTAGTATCAAATCCCTTCCTTATGTTCCTGCCTCCAGAACATCTGCTTCAGCAGGGAGTTCTGAAGGTTCTTCCATCACGTTGGAATTTGGGAGTCTTCTACAAGGAAAAGGCAGGAGTTCCAGACAGGCGTTTACAGGCAGCAGAGGTGCAAACATCTGCGTGTTTGAGTAGGAACAGTGAGTGGGTATTGAGTGAGTCTTACGACTCAACTTAAAAGCTTTTTGCTTAAGTCCCCCGATGACCTATGATTCCATCTTAAAGAGGAGAAATTTGAGATATGGAGAGGCCAAATAATTTGTCTGATGGTCACAGCAGTGTGATCCCAGGGCCCAAGGATGCTGCCCTGGAGCACAAGACAAACTGGCTTCAAACTCCATCTTTACTAGCTCCACTGCAGGGCAAGGAAGCTCAAACTGCAGGGCTTTACATTCACCAGGTCTCCTGAGTGACATTTTTTTTTCTAGGTAAAGGAAACTGTATGAGGGCAAAAGCACGCGCAACTCCTTCCTCTGCAAAAGCTTCCCTGACCCCTCTGTCCCCTTTCACCTCATCAAATGGCGAAGGATCCCACTGTTCCTATGGCTTTTCCACACCCTTTGTTTTGTTCACAATTTTATTTTAACAGCTATATTGAGAACTATTTGCAATTGACTTGGTGGGGCACATTTTTCATTCTAGAATTTGGGAGGCACAGGCAGAAAGATCTCTGAGTTTGAGGTCAGCCTGGTCTATTGAACAAGTTACAGGACATCCAGGGCTACACAGAGAAACCCTGTCTGGGAAAAAAAAACCACTAAAAAACAACTGTTTGTAACCCCATCTCAGTGGAAAACTATAAGCTTCCCTTATGACAGGAAGCCTGACCTTTCTTGATTTCTCTAGCACATTACAGAGTTTATTGCAGGCATTAATTACTCCATAGACACTTCTCAGAGATGAGAGATGAGTTGCAGCATATGATGAGGGGCCCGTGAGTATTACAATTTGCTTGACATAAGATTCGTAAATGAGAGCTGGAGAAGCCTACTACAGCAGTTGTAAAAGTAGGTGTGGGACTATCCAGTGCTGGTGAGGAAGTAGAGAAATGGAAACTTGTACACGACTTATGAGCCTGGAAGTTGCTCTGACTGTTCTGAAGAACAGTCTATCAGCGCCCAATAAAGTGAAATACGTGTGTACTCCATCATCTAGAAATTCTCACTCCGGAAAGAAACACCTTCTTCAATAACTCTTACTATGGGAAATTTTGTGACTTTTGTCTGTGTGTACTTTTCGCTGTACTAGGGATCAAACTCATGGACTTGCACAAGCCAAGCAAGCATTGGTTGAGCTACCTCTGAGCTCCACGCAGCCCCTCCTCCCCCCACCCCCGCCCCCACCCCACCCCCACCCCACCCCCACTCTACCCCCCACCCCCACCCTACCCCCCACCCCCTCCTCCAGTTTTTGAGAGACTGTTTCACTATGGTAGCTCAGGCTGGCTTGAAACATCGAATCCTCCTGCCTCAGCTAGAGTAGCTGGGAATTTCATGGGCTTTGTTTTGTATTGTTTTAAGGAAAGAGATCGAAACTGCAGTTCAACACTCCAACACACAATTGGAGGAGATTATACCAGCAACTAGGTCAGACAATTAAATCTCACAATGTCATCAGCCCAGTAAGCCAGTGCTTAAGCCTCAGCAGTCAGGAGGTTGAGGCAGGATCATCAACTTGAGGACACCCTGGGGTACAAATCCAGACCCTATTTTGAAAACAAAAATTAAAATTCTACTCAGTACTCAGGAGGCAGAGGCAGTTGGATCTCTGTGTCTTTGAAGCCAGCCTAGTCTACTCAGGGAGTTCTGGGCCACCAGAGCCACTCAGTGAGACTCTGTCTCAAAACAACAAACAAACAAAACCCCTACTCAGCATACTTACACAAAGGTCTAAACTAAAAATTTTCATATAACCAGAAAAATTTCCCAGTTGAGGCAACGGAACACTTGAACCTAGAGAGTGGATGTGTATGGTTTGGAAGAGCTCTTCAGTCAGCACCCTTCCTCATGGAGAACACTGAGCTAAAATGAACCAGGGTCTATAAAGACGGCAGGACCTTCCAGCTGGGCTTCACCACTGCTGCCTTCAGCCTCACGATTGTACAATGGAGGAGATTGGAACACGTGATCCCTGTGAGCATCTGTAAGCTCAAGTGTATGAAGGGCAGGAAAAGGGCATCTAATCTGAACGAAAATTTCTTTGGCTCACTTATACATTTGTTTTCAGTTTCTTACCTAATACATGGAAGTCAGGCAACTGTGGAGGGCAGAAGCAACCCTCAATTGAGAACTGCAGATTAAGTTCATCAAGGTATAAAACAAAAAACAAAAAACAAAAACCAACTAGGGGCTGGGTAGTTAGCTCAGTGGGTTGTGGTGAGCCATGAGATGTGAGCTATGGAATAGCCATGTTTGACCACAGGATGGCCTTTTGTTCCCATGAGAAAGGCCTGTATGTTTGCACTTTGTTTGCTTAAGGGGAGGTTAACATGTCCTTGTGGTGCATGGTTGCCAGGGGAGATGGCCTTGAGGAGCTGGGTCAGAAGATTATTTCTCATTGAGTGTTCCTTGTTTTCATTTTTGAGCAACTGTACAATTATGGTCTGGTAAAATAAACGGTACTTCAGGCTTCTCTGAGGTCTCGATGCTTTACATTAACTTTGTCTCTTTGTCAATCCCCACTCCATCCCTCGAGCTTTCCAGGTTGATGTCCAGTGGGCCTGGACAGTGGATAAAGTGTTCAGATGCATAAACATGAGGAGCTGCATTCAGACTTCCAGCACTCATATAAAAACAAGGAGTGACAGCGCATGCCTCTAATCCCAGGCCAGGAAGGCAGAGGCAGGAGGATCCTGGGGTGTTTTGCGGGCCAGCCAGACCGGCTGGGCCAGCCAATGTGAATACTGGGTTCAGTAAAAGACTGTCTCAAAAATAAGTAAAAAATAAATTAAAAAAAATAAGATGAAGAGCCATAAAGGAAGAACACCTGATATTGACCCTGGGCTTCAACACACGTGTATATGCCTGTGCCTTCATAGCACACACACATGCACACACACACACACACACACACACACACACACGCAACACACACGCACACACACACGCACGCACACCATCAACTATCCCAGTGTGCTGTGCATTCGCTCTTGGTTACCTTTTCACTTCACTTTGTTTGCTTCCCTGAGGATAAGAGGCAAAGATATCTTCATTTTGGCCTTTTATACATAATATTATCCTTTACTTATGATATCTAGAATAATTCCTCATGGCTATACTACTAGCTCTGACTGAAAGGAACCCCACAACATAAACAAGAAAACTGGAGAGCTAAATTGGAATGATACTGGCAGACCAGATGTGCTCACACATTCATTGAGCAATACTAGACAGCGGAGAAAGCGATCTTATTTTAGTTAAATTCAAAAGAAACATGAACTTGGACCATTAACCTTGTTGTCAAGCACCCTTACCCACGGCCCACTCCCGCCCCGCCCCCTTTTTTTCCTTTTTTGTTTTGTTTTTTTTTCCTTTTTATAATTTTCTTTTCTTTCTTTCTTTCTTTCTTTCTTTCTTTATTTATTTTTTTTTTTTTGGTTTTTCAAAACAGGGTTTCTTTGTGTATCCTCAGTTGTCCTAGACTCACTTTGTAGACCAGGCTAGCCTTGAACTCACATAGATCCGCCTGCCTCTCTCTGCCTCCCTGAGTGCTGGGATTAAAGGCGTGCAGCACCATGCCCGGCATCTTTTTTGGTTTTTCAAGACAGGGTTTCTCTGTGTATCCCTGGCTGTCCTGGACTCCATTTGTAGACCAGGCTGGCCTCGAAATCACAGAGATCCATGTGCCTTTGCCTCCTGAGTGCTGGGATTAAAGGCGTGCGCCACCACTGCCTGGCTCATTTCATTTTCTTGACAGTCTCTGGAAGCATAAATGTTTCAAGTTGGTTTTTTTTTTTTTTTTTTTTTTGAGGTAGGGTTTCTCTGTGTAACAAGCTCTGGTTGTCCTGGTCTTGCTTTTTGTAGACCAGGCTGGCCTCGAACTCACAGAGATCCACCTGCCTCTGCCTCCCAAGTGGTGGGATTAAAGACGTGCGCCACCACTGCCCGCAAATGTTTCAAGTTTTGATGAAGCACAAATTATCCAATTTTCCTTTCCCTGCTCATACCCTGCCTATGGCTTTGACCTATACAATTTCTTCCCTGTGATAAAACATTATTATCTGCTGGGCGTGGTGGCGCACGCCTTTAATCCCAGCACTCGGAAGGCAGAGGCAGGTGGATCTCTGTGAGTTGGAGGCCAGCCTGGTCTATAAAGCAAGTCCAGGACAGCCAGAGCTGTTATACAGAGAAACCCTGTCTCGAAAAAAACAAAACAAACAAACAAACAAACAAAAAATATATATATATATATCTTATTTTCAAGTGAGCAAAGAAAAAAATGGACATCTCAATTTTAATTATGTTAAAGTTGCACTTATTTTTATATTGAGTCTGAGTGTTCGCCTGTATGTATGTGCACGTATATCAATGCACTCCATGTATGTGTACTGTGCATTGAGGCCACACGAGACCATTGGATCCTTCAGAACTAGAGTTACAGGTGGTCTGAGCTGTCATGTGGGTGCCGAGAACCAAACTCCAGTCCTTTACAAAAGAAACAAGTGTTCTTGGCCACTGAGTCATCTCTCCAGCCCTGTAATCTTAATTTGAGATGGAGAGGGAGGGGATGAAAGGGAGGGGGAGGGAGAGAGAGAAACACATGGGATAGGCATGTGCACACCATGGTACAAGTGTGAGAGCATCAGCGGAGAGCTTACTTAATAAAGTCAGGTCCTTCCTCTCCCCTTTATGTGGCTTCCAGGGATCAAATTTAGTTTATTAAGCTTGTGTTTCAAGAGCCTTTACCCACGGAACCATCTCATTGGCCAATAAAGAATATCTAATATTTTTAAAGAAGGAATTGGGATTCAAAAGCTCTCAAGAATTTCCAAAGTTAGGATGAATAAAAACCTAACATTTACCTGGGATACTTTTAAACTTCTATGTTCAAAATATTCCTTTTAAAAGCATGGAATGGAGAAGACCCAGGGTAATTGTTCAGGAAGAAGGGCAACCATAAACTTAATAAGTGCTCAGTGGTAAATGTCCAGAACATTGTTTTTAAAAAGTGATATGTGAGGCTGGAGAAATGACTCAGCAGTTAAGAGCACTTTCTGCTCTTGCAGAGGACCTGGCAAGACCACACTCATTAGCATCCTTCCTGCTGTCAGGGCAGTCTTTAATAACTGAGAGCCTGTCAAGCTCAGAACCCCACAAAACGTTTCTAACTCACTTGAAAGCTCTGAAGCAAGGAGCTTTGCTTGGTCACACGATAATGTTCTGTATAACCAAGGGCTAAAGGCAGTGGAGCCCACTGTGGACCAAAATCTCTGAAACCACATTCCTAACTAAAACTTCATCCTGTAAGCTGACTTTCTCAGGCATTTTGTTACTGTGATGTATTAACATACTGGTTGTCATTCTTCCAAGTAACAGAGATGTGATGTGTCTTAGTCCCTGAGGAGACACCAAGACCAAGGGAACTCATAAAAGACAGCATTTAATTGGGGCTGGCTTACAGTTTCAGAGGGTTGGTTAGTCTGTCGTCATCATGGTGGGGAATATGGTGGCATGCAGGCAGGCATGGTGCTGGAGAAGTAGCTGGGAGCTACATCCTGACCCACAGGAAGGAGGGGAGGGGAATCGAGGGGAGGAAAGGGGAGATGGGAGAGGGAGAGACTGGGCCTAAACCTTAAAACCCACTCCCAGTGACACACTTCCCCCAACAAGGTGACACCTCCTAAACCTTCTAACTCTTTCAAACAGTTCTACTCCTCGGTGACTAAGCATTTAGTATATGATCCTATGGGGGTCATTCTTATTCAAACCATCACATTATGGAAGAAAAAAATGAGTTAATTCTATTCACAATTAAAATGATCACATTTACATTCAAGATGACCATCCATCTTTGATTTGGAACAGAGAAGCACAATGTACACCCCTGTTTCCTGGCACAGACCTTTTAAAGGATGTCTTATTTTTAAAAGATGTCTTCAAAGGTTGAAGGTTGAAGTCTCTCGGTAATGAAGACCATCAGAAATGTAACTGAATCCTCAGTGTGTGGCAGTGAGAAACACAGGCAACGCAAGTACTCTTGACAGTAGATTTCACCCACTATTGCTTTGGTACCATCAACACAAATGTCAACATTTGTTGTTTGTGCTGGCTAGTTTTATGTCAACTTGGTACAGGCTGAAGTCGTCTGAGAGAAGGGAACCTCAATTGAGAAAACGCCTCCCTAAGATCCAGCTGTAGGCATGCCTCGAAGGCATTTTCTTAATCAGTGATTGATGGGGGAGGGGAGGGTGGGGCAACCCCTGGGCTGGTGGTCCTGGGTTCTATACAAAAGCAAGCTGAGCAAGCCATGTGCACCAAGGCAGTAAGTGGCACCCCTCCAGGTTCCTGCCCTGTTTGAGTTCCTGTCCTGACTCCCTTCGATGATGAACAATGATGAGGAAGTGGAAGCCAGATAAACCCTTTCTTTCCCAAGTTGCTTTGGTCATGGTGTTTCAACACACCAATAGTGACCCTGAGACAGTGGTAAATGGGGACAAAGGCCAAGTATTATTGTAAGAGTCATTATGGCCTCATGATTGTCCCTAAAGCATCTTGGGTGGATTTCAGGGATGATATACAACTTATTGAAAACCTCTGCATTAATTTTTTCTCCCCAAGCCATGAAATTCATTAACAATGGAACTGATATTTGAAACTAAGTTTTAATGATTCTTAGTCTATTGGATTCTCTATTGCACTATAGCATAACAAATAAGTGATAAGGATAGAAAGCATGATGAAAATGATATTTAAATTGAACAAGTTGCTACTGCAGTACTACTTATAAATGCAATACATAGAGGCTAGAAATATGGGTTTGGGTTTTTTTCGAGACAGGGTTTCTCTGTGTATCCTTGGCTGTCCTGGACTCACTTTGTAGACCAGGCTGGCCTTGAACTCTCAGAGATCTGTCTGCCTCTGCCTCCTGAGTGCTGGGACTAACGGTTGTGCCACCACACCTGACAATTTGAACCCGGGTCATTTTGGAAGAACAGTGAATGCTCTTAACCACTGAGCCATCTCTCCAGCCCTGGGGGTTGGGTTCTTATAGAGTGTGTTGGGCCATGAATTCAATCCACAGCATTGCTAGAAAATAAATCACTATTAGTGGGGCATCAAGTACGCCTACACACTTTAGGCATATCTATTCTAGATCATAAAGACAGTTTAAACAGATTTATTTAAAATCATAATGGTGAGGCTGAAGAGATGGCTCAGTGGTTAAGAGTCCTTATTGCTCTTGGAGAGAACTCCAGTTGGGTTCCCAGCACCCACGGGATGAATAACTCTCTGTGTTCATCTGTAACTCCAGTTTCATAGGAGCAGATGCCCTCTTCTGGACTTCTTGGGTACTGCATGCACATGGTGCACAAGTACATAGGCAGGCAAAAACATATATACATAAAATAAAAATAAATAAATCTAGAAAGGGTGGGGGTGCTGGAGAGATGGCTCAGTGGTTGAGAGCACTGGCTGCTCTTCCCTAAGAGCTGGGTTCAGTTCCCAGCACCCACATGCCAGCTCAGACCCCCCTGTACCTCCAGTTCCAAGATTTTTATTTATTTTTTGTTTTTGTTTTTGTTTTTCGAGACAGCGTTTCTCTATGTAACAGCTCTGGCTGTCCTGGACTAGCTTTGTAGACCAGGCTGGCCTCGAACTCACAGAGATCCACCTGCCTCTGCCTCCCAAGCGCTGGGATTAAAGGTGTGCGCCACCATGCCCGGAAGTTCCAAGATTTCTGACACTCTCACACAGACACATATGTAATAGGTTAGAATTAGTGGGGACTCTTCAAGGACATGCAGATCAGCCTGGCATCTTGCAGCACATGGTTCTGTGCAACCATTGAGAGAGTACTTTGAAAGAAATCTGAAAAAAGCCTGTAGCTTGCCATTGTTTGAATGCTATGGGGAACTGAGCTGAGACAGGCAGAGCCCAGATTGGACTGAGGTCTGTGGAAAGCACCCGGTGGAGGCATGGCTACAAAGCTGCTGAAGTCAGGTGAATTGTGAGCCTGCAAGATGATGCCCTATATAAACTAGGGTGCTCCATGTGACTTTCTCTTGCCCTGACAGATGGAGGAGACAGGAGCAAAGCAACTGTGAGGAAACCTCAAAGGTAGACGCTACCTCTCTGAGAAGACTGTGTAGAGATTATATCCCTGTTGAAGAGGCCAATGAACTGCTACAGGCCTTAAAACCTGGCCTGTGAAGCACAAACGGGCTGAGGAGACTGTGGAACTGATCACAGGAGCTAATTGGCAACGTTAAACCCAGAGGAAGCGGAACCAAGCTGAATATAACTTTGTGCTCTAATTGCCAGAGCTAGACTTTTAACCAAGATGCTCAAACGGACCTTCATTAGAGAATTTTAATAATCTTCCAAGAAAACTAAAATAGGGTTGATTAAATGTTCTTAGGTATTAAGTATTTATAGGTTAGATATTGTAGGTTATAGGTGTTTTATAGGTGGTGATTTTAAGTATTAATAAGTGTTTTAAATAAAAATTTTGTTACACACACATGCAGGCAAAACACCAATGTACATGAAATAAAAATGAATCATTACAAAATTTACTCCTTTAAAAAATGGATTTAAAAATACAAGAAAGCGCCGGGCGGTGGTGGCGCACGCCTTTAATCCCAGCACTTGGGAGGCAGAGGCAGGCGGATCTCTGTGAGTTCGAGGCCAGCCTGGTCTACAAAGTGAGTCTAGGACAGCCAGAGCTGTTATACAGAGAAACCCTGTCTCGAAAAACCAAAAAAAAAAAAAAAAAATACAAGAAAGCAAAGTCCACCATGATCAAGAAGGTTCCAGTGCTGTTTCTTAGTTCTTGACTAGTTTTCCTATAGCAGGTCCCAGATTCTTATCTTAGTGGTATATTCCATGCTGGGAATCAACAACCAGCAATTTTTCAAGATTGAATCTTTAATAGGGGGTGAGGAGACCTTGGGCGAGTTGGGTGAGAAACCCTGGGCATTAGTATTCAGAGAACCTTGCAGGTAGCATGATGATATACCAACCTTAATAAATAGCTCTGAAGCCGGGCATGGTGGCGCACGCCTTTAATCCCAGCACTCAGAAGGCAGAGGCAGGCAGATCTCTGTGAGTTCAAGGACAGCCTGGTCTACAAATTGAGTCTAGGACAGCCAGGGCTACACAGAGAAACCCTGTCTCAAAAAACAAAAAAACAGCTCTGAAATGCTTAGTTCCCCTCTTCCACCATGTACTCCCCATTTCCAGTCTGAGAAACCATCAACACACCACCTCCTCAGCCTTTTGCCCATTCTTCACTGTCTCTTCCTGGCTTACTGCCTGCGTATCTTTTAATAACAATTAAATTAATATCATTTTAGATGTTGTTTCAAGTCAGCATGGTGGCACATGCCATTAATTCAAGCACTTGGGAATGTAGAAGCAGGTGGATCTTTGGGAGTTGGGAGGCAAGCCAGATGTGCATAATTGTTCCAGGCCATCCAGGGCTACACAATGAAAATATGTTGAGAGAGAGAGACAGTGTGTGAGATAGATAGCAATGGCTACCAGTTAAGATGGTTGGGGTGAACTGTGAGCTGCTCCCATGTGAATCAGAGAAGTATGGTCAGGGTAAGAATAAATAGACCCTATTCCAAAGAGAGAAGGAGGGGGCAGGCTTCAGACATAACAGAGAAGAGAAGGGGCAATACACCAGCAATTCAGCCACATCTTCAACTGCACAGCTGAAGGCAGTGGGCTGGAAAGCAGAAGTAGCTTTCAAAGGTGAGCCAGGTGGCCCTCGCAAGGAGAGACTGGCAGTCCTACCCTCAAGACAAACCCACAGCCCTCACAGGCTTCTGATCCAGTTGTGGCTTTGGATTCCTCTGGCCGTTAGATCAGGTGAAGAGAAATCCCACTTTGTTTTTGTCACACTGTATGAACAAGAGTGGAGCAGCTGGGTGCCCTTTTTACTATTATTTTACATTATTTTAAAATGTTTTTGATGACTTATTGGTTATCTCCCTTAATTTGTCCATCTAATTTTGTTTACCCACTTTCGTTATTGAGCAGTGTTTTTATGTTACCTTAGTTTTGGTTTTCCCCAAGTTTCCCCTTTCTCTTCTAATTTGCAATATTTTTACTTACCTTATTGGGGTTTGGGGGGGAGGGGCTTGGTTTTTGAGACAGGGTTTCTTTGTGTAAACCTGGCTGTCCTGGAACTAGCTTTGTAGACAAGGCTGGCCTCGAACTCACAGAGATCCACCTTCTTCTGCTTCTGCTTCATGAGTGCTGGGATTATAGGCATGAGCCACCACTTCCTGGCTGTTTTGTTGTTGTTGTTTAAAGGCTGGGGAGATGGCTCAGCTGTTAAGAGCATGTTTCTTAACAAAGGACTGAAGTTTGATTCCCAACATACACATAGCAGCTCACAACCATCTGTATCTCTAGTTCCCGTGATGTGACATTCTCTTCTGGCCTCTGTGGGCACCTGGCACGCACATGGTGCTCAGACAAAAACACAGGCAAAACATTCATACATATAAAATTAAAATGAGTTAACTTTTTAAAGAACAAAGCCTTTTTATACTATTGGAACATCTTTCTGTTTGTTTTTTATCTTTATTTTTCCCAATCTTTTGTTCTTTTCCTTCCCTTCCATGGCATTCTTCTCTATTCTTCTTTCTTCTTTTATTTACACTTGTTTCTCTATTCTTTCCCTTTCTCAGACCACTTTCTTCATGTCATTCATTATTTCTACACGTTCCTTAACTAACTTTTAACTTCATAACTCTATCTGTCTGTCTATCTGTCTGTCTATCTATCTATCTATCTATCTATCTATCTATCTATCTATCTATCT
>CAJQZJ010000528.1:541036-588982 GCA_907164525.1 Lophiomys imhausi | reverse complement strand
TCTATCTATCTATCTATCTATCTATCTATCTATCTATCTATCTATCTATCTACCTACCTGCCTACCTATTTAACTCACTCTGTAGACCAGGCTGGCCTCAAACTCAAAGATCCACCTTCCTCAGCCTCCCTAGTGCTGGGATTAAAGGCGCATGTGCCACTGCCCAGCTCAACTTCATAACATACCCTAAAGTAGTTTTACCATTTTAGTTTTATGATCATTGGCAATACGTTAGTGGGTTGTTAAGAAACGGATCAACTCTTAGTCACAAATGACTCACAAAATTATATCAAAAGGATGCAAACAATTTAAACAGATTCATAACAATCAACAAGATTGAGACAGTAACCAAAAGTTTCCCAAAAAGTAAAAACCTAGGACTAGATGGATTCATTGCTGAGTTCTATCAAATCTTTAAAAGAGATAAGACCAAAGCTCCTTAAACTGCCCCATATAGTTCGAAGGGGTGGGAACACTACCTAGTTCATTCTAAAACATCAGCACTACCTTGATACAAAAACTGAGTAAGAACACACACTAAAAAAATAAAGAAAACTATAAACCAATAAACCTATTTTTTCTGATGAACATGGACATAAAAAAAAATTCTCAGTGCAATTCTTGCAAGCCAAATTTAAGAGCACATTAAGAAGATTATGTGCGGCAGTGAATGCCTTTAACCCCAGCAAACTTTTTACAACTCCCACTCCCGCGTTAAACATTGACTTCCTGCTTCCAGTCCAAGCCTGCTTCTGTTTCAAGCTTCCTATTTTAGTTGGTGCAGGGACTCAAGCTAAAAGCCTATCATAGGCCATCCTCCCACCCTACACCTATTTCACACATTCGATCAATTGAGTCTATTCTCCAAAAATACTTTTCAGACGTGCCCTTTCTTTTCTATTCCCACGCCACTCACCGGAGTTTTTCAAAGCCTGGATTTAGCCTTCCAGCCCATGTGGTCCCCTCTGCCACCACAGTAACTTTCTTAAATATCGAGATTTCCAAACTCTCACTGCCTCCCTTGAATTTTTCCCTCCCACTGCCCACTCCACGCCCCTTCATGCCGGCTGACATCGGCCTTCCCAAACACTTTAATGGTGCTCTCTCCAGCGTGTTCCCTATACCACGACCCGAACTGAGGTCTGTTTTTGCTAACTCCTGGCGCTCTGCCTTCTGCTCCATAAGCATTTTTACAACGTAGACGAAAATACAACGCGCGCCACTTTGCCAAGCACCCCATCCTCGGAGAAAGCTGGCGACCAGAGCCCACACTCAAGGTGACTGGTGGGTAAGAGCTGGCCTTGCAGAGCTCGATGCCCTGCGTCCCTAGGAAGCTTTCCATTGGCTCCATCTGTGACGGCAAGGTGCACGGACAGACTTCAGGGGCGGCGCCTCCTGATTGGCGCTGGCGCTGGTGGAGCTGCTGATTGGCTGCACGGGGCCGAGGGAACGCGAGTGACCCTGGGGGACCCTGGGGCCCATGCTGACCGAGAGTAACCCCGGGAGGGGTTGCACGCCTGACCTTTGCTTTCCCTCGCCCTAGGTGGTTCTCAGCGGGCTGGCACTAGCAGAAGGCCAGGACTGGAGGTCGAAGATCTTTGCATGCCTCCTTCTATCTCAACTTAATTAGTGTTGGAGCTTAACATGGCTCCGTGTGAGGTCACTAGGACAGTAATTAATGGCTGGGGGTGGGGCTGGGGTAGATGCGTTAGTGGTCCAGGGAGGTAGCATGCTGCGTGCTGGAAAAGGCGAGGCTGGACGCATGACTGTAATCCTGCTAGTGGAAGTGCAGCCTCTTCTACTTTACCCCCAAGGGGACTGGCCTTCCCCTAAAGGGCAAAAAAAAAAAAAAAAAAAAAAAAGACATGTTATGGTGAAGGGTGACACTCCATCATTGCCGCTGTTGAAAACTGTTTACCCACATAAAGTTAAACAAAACTATCACAGAAGAAATCACATTCCTGTGTACAGAAATCAGGTGAGCAGAGTGCACTACTCATAGTGGCCAAAAAGAGGGGGGCAACTCAACCATTCACCACGAATACAATGAAGTGCTAATAATAAAGAGGAGCAAAAAACTGACTTATGCCACAGTGTGAAGATGTTGTAGGTATCTACCGGAGAAGACTACTTGGACACTGATTTGAGCCAGTATTTGCTGGCTTGTGTCCACACTGGCTGTTCCCCAGTGTAGCCCTGAGCCTTTCTCAGGGTGACCTTTTAAGCACAAAAATCCATCTCAGCAAGAACAGTTAGCCAGAGTGGAACCACAGAAGCCAAAAAAGCAAGATTAGTGAGTCTAGAGACTTTCCTAGAACTATGGACTTGGATGGATTAGGTCTTTGCTTTCATTTTGGCAGGTGGTGCTGCCTATGCGCTGGGGTTCCATGGCCTGAATGGTACCTCCATCATGGCGTCAGTTATGTTAAGATCTGGGAGCCTGTTACTAAGGAGACACACCGGGAGGACACCAGACACAAGCTGTACCACTATTTCTTTGACATATGAAGAGCATCAATCCATAGGCACAGCCTTCTGGTTGATGCCACAGTGGGAAAGCCATGAGGAGTCTTCAAATGAGTATGGTGTTTCCTTTTGGGGTGAGGATAATCACATTTTAAAAACTAAAACTGATGAGGCCCAGCACAGTGGGGAACACCTTTAATCCCATCACTAGGGAGGCAGAGGCTGAGGTCCAGCTTCATCTAACAGAGTGAGTTCCAGGACAGTCAGGGTTACAGAGAGAAACCTTGTCTCAAAAAAAAAGATGATTTATAATATTATTAATAAATTATTGATAATAATACATAATGGTTGTGGTTAAACAATATTATGACTATAATGTGATATGAATTGTGACCTTTAGAATGGTGCATTTATAATGTCATCCATTCGTTTAGTTAGGTTTTGTTGTTTTGGTTTTTCAGTGTTGGAGATGCAATCTAGGGCATCCTGCATGCATGACAAGAATTCTACCTACATCATCAGCCCTAAAAAAACACACACACACAAATACATACATACACACATACATACATACACAGAATACCTAACTTCTACACGGAGGAAATACCACTTCAGTTAACAAGAATAACTAACACAAGTAGACTCATAGGAGAATTACTCTCACCAGCACACCTCCACTCCCAAAGACAAAAAAAAAATAGTAAGAGAACAGCCAGGCATGGTTCTGGGCCTGCCATGACTTTCACAACCACTTTTCTCTCATTTCTTCTCCTCGTTCACAAAGTCTTTCTCAGCCTGGCCCTGACTACTCATTGTTGCTTGTGGTGAATGGCCAAGATGCTAACGGACTCTTAGATGTCCCCAGCACCAAAATCACCATGAGTCAGCACAGCATATACTGCTCTTTTGTGAGCTCTCTGTTGCCAGGCCAGAGCAGGCTGGGCAGGGTAGTGTGGGAGGAGCAGTCATCAGAGGAGGAGGGCTCTCTCTGCCTCCAGCCACCTCAGGACGGAATCTCTGTCCCTTGGGGAGCTTGTCATTGGGGTTTATGGCATTTGCTCATTGTATGGAAGTCAGTGCTTTCTTTGTGGCATAGAACATTAAGTATAGGTCACGGAACAGAACGCCCACTTCCTGTGACATTTCCCACTGAGTGCCACCGTTGAGGTGCGGGGAGACATTTGCAGTGGAGGAAGCTGCCCTTGAGATGCTCAGAACTGCCAGGAGGCCAGGCTGTAGTTGAGAAAAGCAGTGAGGAAAAATGCCAGCACTATTTACATGATCTGAGTGGTGGGTGCAAACCTTGGGTCCCAGGGGGAGAGTGAGCTGGCTTTGCGTGTTTGTTTTTCAGAACAAAGTGAGTTCACGCTGGGTGACTGTGCCTCGGATCCGGATCTCACTTCGCTGCTTCTAAATGAACTCAGCTACCACCACGCGGGTCAAACTGAGAAGGTCTCACCGCCTGCTTCTGATGTGAGGCGAGCATCCTCCACCCTTTCCCTTAGCGCCTGACCAGAGAAATATTACTGGCATTATCATCACATCCTCCAGCCTCGTAGACTCAGAACTTGACTGTCCAGCCTCAAAAGGTGCTGCGTCTGCGCTGTGCTTGGCACAAACCCTCTTCACGTATGTAAAAGCTAGTACCTGGCTTTCCCCGGCCACTGTGATTCGATGTGGCGAGATGATCATCTCAGCGTCTACATTACAGCAGCTGCTTTTTGTCACATGGTTAGCTCTTTGTCTCTCTGAAGTCCCGAAACCACATCACTGTTGAATTAAAGAGGATACAGAGGAGTGTGTCCTGCCACCAGAGACCAGAGTTGTTTCCCCAGTGCTTTCTTAGTACATTTATGCTTGAATCTCAGCCTCTATGAGTACTAAGACCGATAAAACACAAGGTGCTCTTCTCATTTAATGCTTGTTATCAGACATGATCCGTAAACCATAAAATCACACTTTTAGAATCTGATTAGTAAACCAGGATGCTCTGGCGCACGCCTTTAATCCCAGCACTCGGGAAGCAGAGGCAGATGGATCTTTGAGTTTGAGGTCAGCCTGGTCTACAGAGAGAGTTCCAGGTTAGTCAGGGCTACACATAGAAACCCAAACCTCAAATGTCAAGGAACCAAATAATCCAATCAAAAAATGAGGAACAGAGCTAAACAGAGAATTCACAAAGGAGGAATCTCTAATGGTTGAGAGACACTTGAAAAAATGCTCAGCATCCTTAATCATCAGAGAAATGCAACTCAAGACAAGTCTGAGATTCCATCTCACACCTGTCAGAATGGCTAAGATCAAAAACTCAAATGATAGCACATACTGGCAAGGGTATAGAGAAAGGGGAACACTCCTCCATTGCTGGTGGGAGTGCAAGCTTATACAACCACTATGGAAATCAGTCTGGTGATATCTTAGAAAACTTGAAATAGCTCTACCTCAAGACCCAACCATACCCCTTCTGGGTATACATCCAAATGATTCCTCACCAAAACACAAGGATGTTTCCTCATCTATGTTCATAGCAGCCTCATTTATAATAGCTAGAAACTGAAAACAACCCAGATGTCCCTCAACCGAGGAGTGGATTAAAAAACTGTGGTAGCCGGGCGGTGGTGGCGCACGCCTTTAATCCCAGCACTTGGGAGGCAGAGGCAGGCGGATCTTTGTGAGTTCGAGGCCAGCCTGGTCTACAAAGCGAGTCCAGGACAGCCAGAGATATTCAGAGAAACCCTGTCTCGAAAAACCAAAAAAAAAAAAAAAAAAAACTGTGGTACATCTGCACAATGGAATACTATTCAGCCATCAGAAACAATGAAATCATACAATTTGTAGCCAAATGGATGGTACTAGAGAAGCTCTTCCTGAGTGAGCAAACCCAGACTCGAAGGATGCACATGGCATCTATTCACTTATAATTGGATTTTAGTCATATAGTACAGGATAGCTATACTACAATCAGTGCATCAAAGGGAATAGGAACATAGAATCTGTTTCCTGTCAATGAGACACCTTGCCCTAGTGGTGTTGCCTTGTAGGCCCCTAGTGTATGAGGAGGCTCTTGGCCCTCATGTGACTACTAAACTGGGTGTGGGGGACTTTTATGTAGGGACACTCCACTCCAGAGGAGTGGGATGGAAGGGATAGGGGGTAGAGGGTAGGAGGGCGGGACTGGGAGGGGTGGAAAGAGGGCTCTGTGATGAAGATGTAACCTGAAGTAATAAATATTAAAAAAAGAAAAAAAAAGAAACCCAAACCTCGAAAAACCAAAAGTAATAAAAATAAAATTTATGATTAGCTACTTTTAGAGTGTCTGCTCAGTACTGCAACCATCTCCAGGCACAATGTAACTCCTTACCACAAAAGAGGGGTAGCTACTTTCCATTCCTGTCTGGCCCCTGGTAACTCTCAATCTGCCTTCTGACTCTAGATGTGCCTGTTCCAGATTTTACATAGACTCCTCCAGTACCTTTTGTGTCTGACTTGGAAAAATTCCATATCTTGTACTTCATTTTTTTTTGGTTTCTCGAGACAGGGTTTCTCTATGATGTAGCCCTGGCTGTCCTGGACTTATTTTGTAGACCAGGCCGGGCTCAAACTCACAGAGATCCGCCTGCCTCTACCTCCGGAGTGCTGGGATTAAAGGCGTGCGCCACCACGCCCAGCCATCGTACTTTATTCTTATGGCTGAGAAATATTGTGTTGTGTGACAATAGCACATTGCCTACACCTCTGCTGATGGACATTTGGATGGTTTCTGATTTTGCACTATTATGTAATGTAAGTGTGAACATTCATGTACAAGTTTTGTGTGGACACATCTTTCCACATCTCGGGCGGATACCTAGAAGTGAGCAATTGGTGGTACCTGCATGTTGTTAACTATTTAGGAGATGGCTGATCTTCTTTCCAAAGGATTTTCATCAGCAGTGGATGAGTGTTAACCATTTGTCCACATCCTCAGAAACACTTGGTATTTACTTTTATTTTTCACTACAGCTATCTGTGGAAAAGAGGTGTTTAACTACACTGGTTGGTGTATACCTGAGACCTACTATTACAAGTACCTTTCTATGTACTTATGGCCCATCTATAGGTCTTCTGTTCATAACTGTCTATTCAAATACCTTATTTTTAATTCCAGGTATTTTTTGTTGGATTTACTATTTGTATCTTTATTGTCTTTTTATTCTTGAAGTGCATGGGTTCCTTTGCTGTGGGTTTAGGAGTATTAGCTTGGTAGTATGGCCCTCGCCTTCATGCAGGATTAGGCGCAGTCCTGATAATAGCAAAATGAAGGCATTCACTTCATACTCCCCCACCCCACCGCCCCTTTGGTTGGTTTGATTTGGTTTTGAAGACACAGGGTTTCTCTGTGTAGCCTTGGCTGTCGTGGAATTCACTCTGTAGACCAGGCTGGCCTCAAGCTCGGAGCTCTGCCTGCCTCTGCCTGGGATTAAAAGTTTGCGCCACTCTGTCCAGCTCACCCCGTACTCTTTAAGCACTGGGTCCTCATCCCAATCCACCTTTTTAATTTCCCGATTCTATCTTCTGAAGGACAAAAGTCTCATTTTGATGAATTTATATACTTAAGAAGGGTTGTTGGTTTTTTTTTCTGTCATATCCAAGAAGTTGCCTTAGCCTACGTAATGAGACTAAGGTGTACGCCAGTGTTTTCTCCTCAGAGATTTCTTACCTAATATAGTCTGAGTTCATGATTGTACGTGGTATGAGGTGGTGGGCCAATAATGATAACAATTACATGTGGCATCCACTTAACTCTGTTGGAAGATTCTCTTTACCAGTTGCACTGAGTGCTTATCAAATATCAGTTCATTGTAACTATATAATTTATTGCTGAATTCCCCATTCTCCTCCACTCAGTCTGCTTTTATATAATTTTACTAATGTATATTAATAATATACATTATTAATAATATAAATTTGCCTTGAAAAAAGTTTGAAATAAAGAAATACATTTCATCTATCTTTCTGTGTCTTTTTTCATTTGTCTAATTCTGGGTCTCTTGAATTTCCCTGTGAATGTTATGATCTATATATTCATCCACCTAAAGGAAGCTGACTCCATAAGGATTGCCTTGAATATGCATGTCTGTCTGGGGAGCATTACCATTTTAATATCAAGGCTTCCAACCTATGTTCCTTTTCCTTATTTAGGTATCTTGTTCTCTTTCAATAACCCTTTACACCTTTGAGATGAGACAGGGTCTCATGTGCCTTGGCTGACCTGGAGCTCACCATGTAGGATCAAGCTGGACTCAAGAGAACCACCTGCTTCTGACACCCCAACACCCCAAGTGCTGAGATCAAAGGTGTGAACACCCAACTGGCTACTTCATGATCTTGTGACAATTCAGTTCCGTGTCGATTTAAAATTATTCATTGCTAGCTTATGGAGGCCATTTTTTTTGGCCTATTTCTGGCAGTACATTCATATCATCCTCCAGTAGTTTATGTGTGTGGCTTAGTTTTATTTCTTCCCTTTTCCTGCCCTGCTAGACGTTTTGGAGGACATTCCTAGGTTTTGGTTTTTTTTTTTTTTTTTTTTTTTTGAGACAAGTTTTCTGTGTAACAGAGCTCTGGCTGTCCTGGACTTGCTTTGTAAACCAGGCTGTCTCTGCCTCCCTAGTGCTGGGATTAAAGCGTTCACCACCATGCCCAGCCTTGGTTCTTCTATGGAAGAAAACTGGTAGCCATTGAGCATGAAGCAATTCACTCTTAATACTTGTCTTCATCATTATCTTTAACTATTACTTTTGTGATATTTAATTTTGTTGGGACCTTAACCGACTTTTTTTAGCTTCTCCTACAAAACATGAAAAAACCCACCCCAAAATAAACAGAATTACTGTCGTCTGGGAATGTTTACCCTTGAACAAGGATAGGGAAACAATAGTTGGCCTGTCTCTTAGAACATGCATAGTCTGAGTCTTGGTATTCAGAATTACTGAGTTGTATTGAGTATCTAGGGAATATACTTCCATTGACTCCATGCTACATACTGATACATCACCACTCCCTGCCTCCTGACCCTCCACTTCTTTAAATTTTGAGGCAGTATCACTAGGTTGCCTGGCAGGCCTTGAACTTTGAGGTCTTCCTCCCTCACCTTCCAAGTAGCCAGAATTACAGGCCTTCATTAAGGCCTTGCTAGTGTCCCTTAGAAGGTCTAAGGTGAAAGAAGACTCAGATATTGGAGTGAACTGGTGGCAATTGCTCTGCGTACTCTTGGAAGCCCAGTTGTTGGTTGGGAAGTAACTGCTGGAAAGCCAGGCTTCTATAACCGTGTGTTCCTTTTTTTGTACATAAGTAGCCTCAGAAGAAGTAGAAAAAAGCTTAAGGGAAAAAAACATAACAAGGGAGAACAAACTCCACCTTTCCCATCTGTGATCACTGAACACTTCCTGGGATGGCTTATTTTCTTCATAGTACTACTGTGCATTAGCATGCTCAGAAGCTACTTGTTCTCTGAAGAGAGGCCACTCCTGAGACAAGAATGAGCTGGATTGCCAAGCCTGAGCTACAAGGGCAGATGTGCTCTCAGGCACTCTGTTGGCTGAGTCCATTTGGCCATGAGCGACAGAGACCTGGCACTTCTCCAAGCCAAGGTGCCGGCTGGTGATGTTTCTGATTTAATCCGTTGCCAGAAATGAACCTCAAATTACACCTAAGAAAGGCAGAGCAGGTTACTGGGGTATGACTCAAACCTTACAACTTCTAGATTCTTTCATTTTCAAGACAGGGTTTTACTGTGTAGCACTGGCTGCCTTGAACTCAGAGATCTGCCTGCCTCTGCCTCCCAAGTGTTGGGATTAAAGGCGTGCAACGCTGCCGAGCAGCCACCACCACCACCACCACCTGGAGGTACTTTTCTCTCTGAAAGGTGAAGGACACAGGTGGCGTGGTGAACAGACAGGTCCTGGGAGATTGTATCACAGCCAAAACACTACGAGAAATAGTGCAGTCAGATCCATTTCATTTTATTATGAACAAACACAACCTCAGATGAGTAGAAATATTTTCAGAGTTGATATTAATGAAAATTATTAGATTACAAATAACTACAGTTGCACATCATAAAGGAAAAATCCCACCCAAGGAAGGAAATGGAGTCCTGCATGTTTTCATAGCAGTGAGTATACATTATCTAACACACCCATTCAATCTCTGAAAAGAGTGACGTAGATGAACAATGTCATCAGACATAGGTACATGTGAAGTCCACGGTGGACACAGTTACTATAAAAATGTGCAGGACTTAAATATTCCTCTGCCGAGGATCCCCAAATGTTTTATAAAGAGCATTTAGTCATGCTCGAACCTACCCAGTGAGGTAGGTCAGGATTACTATCCCGGTTTCACAGAAGTAATACTGAGTTACATTATTGTTAGGTGACATGTCCAGCCCTATGGTCTGAGCTCATCCCCTAAGTCACGGGTTGGAAACTTAATATCCCAATGCAACAGCGTTGACAGCTGGGTCCCTTAAGAGCTGATTAGGTCAGGAGGGTCTTTCCTTACTAGCATCCTTATCCAAGGAGTCAACTGATTCTCGTCAGAGAGGGACTGTTATAAAAAAACAAAAAAACTGAGAGTGGTAGGAGGCCCTGGCCTTCACCACCAGCATAACATGGCCGTCAGCTTCTTAAACTTTCTTACTAACCTATTTCAACTAAAGAAGACACTCAGGATACTAGCAAACCATGAAGAGAAGCTCTCACTTTAAATGCTACAAACAGCTTTTAAATCTTAAAACAAAACCTACAAATCACAGACGTTCAAATTACTTCCACCATCCATCAGCTACGGGCACTTCATCAAAACACCCCTAAGTTCCCAAAATGAAGCCCCCAAAAGAATACTGCAAATCAACGTTCAGCTAATCCCCCAGCCAGGTCAGTTTTGATCCTGCCACATTTGCAGGCAGGCGCTCCGGTTTTAAGGAATCCATCGAGGAAGGGAGTGCAGGCTCACAAGCAGCAATGGTTACAAAGAGAGGTAAGGCACCCAAGTCAAAGACTGTTAGAAAGTCACTTGATCAAATCTTAGCTTATTAATGTGTCACTTGATTTGAGCTGTAAAATCTTGAAAGTAGTGTTCCTCAGTGAGCTGGTACACCCTTATCGACAGATATATTTATAATGGGGTCCTCAGGCACGGCCTGGTTCAGATCCACAGGGCAGGCTTAGAAGAGAAAAATTCCTTTTTTCACATATTAAATGGGCACCTGATAACTAGTGGAACTAAAATCATCCAAAAGGCATTTCCAAGGAATAGGGCCACAGGTCAGCAAATGCAGTCATCTTCCAAGAATTCTATTTTTTTTTTTTGGTTTTTCGAGACAGGGTTTCTCTGTTTAACAGCTCTGGCTGTCCTGGACTCGCTTGTAGACCAGGCTGGCCTCGAACTCGCAAAGATCCACCTGCCTCTGCCTCCCAAGTGCTGGGATTAAAGGCGTGCGCCACCACCGCCCAGCTAAGAATTCTATTTTAATAGCTAAAGGAAAAGGCTACTTTCACATGGGCCCATAGAGGTCCCAAAGCCTCTATTGGACTAACACAGGAAGACTGTTCCCTCCAACCACTGGGGCTCAGAGGCATATAGAGCATTTGCTATGCTACCTAGCCAGCATCAATACAGCCAGGTTTTTGCATTGCTGACAGAGCTACAGGGGCAGATATGCCAATTAATTTGCTGAACAAAATCTTTTATGCAAAGTTCACGGTATCACAGATCTGCTATCTTAGCTGGAGCTTTTCAGCGGATGGTGGCTCCGGGTATAAAGGATTCAAACAGGTTCCTGAGAATACAACCTTGGTTCTTGTGCTTCCCACTTAGCTGACACTCTTTCTCCTTCTACAAGCACCACAGAGTCACCCAGGAGTCCTGATTAGCCCAAGGAGCTTTGCTGAGTACAGGGAGCACTGAGTACGCTCTGCCCCGACTCACACTGGAGGCTAAGTGTCTTGTTCTGTCTTCAGCATACTGGCACAACGGGATCATTTGTTTTGGAATGACTCATGAGACAAAGAGCCCCTCTGAGCCAGGGATGGTTCTCGATAAGTTTTCAGAATATAAGAAGCCTGGGGAATAGAGGTGGAGAATCTGAAAGCCAAGGAAAGAGTCAGCACTACTTACTACAGATATAGGTCATATCTCTGCATGAGGAAGCAGCTGGGACTGCACATCTTTACTGCCTGTAAAGACACAGGGCATTTCTGCCTAGAGCAAGACTAAGTGTCAAACAGGAAAAAAACCCAAAACCCCAAACCAAACAACGATAACAAAAAACTCTATCCCAAACCACAAAAATGGGTAAGGGGAAAGAGGCAGATGTGGTAGAGCTAGGAGATTTCAGCCATGTATCCCAGGCAGAGTACTATATGTAGGCTGGAGCTACTGAGGCATGAGTCAATACTGCAGGGAAAGCCTTACTGCAAAGAGAAGTGAGACTGAAGAGAGCTGACATCTAACCTGCTCCACTAGAGCACCTCAAAACCTTGAAGTCCCCAGGCAGTGTGTGCCCAGAGCCTTCCTTTGGAAAATTATTAGGAGCTGCCTATGGTGTCTTCTGCCTTCTCCATCCGCTGCCCAACAGTGAGAGGAACAGATGTGTTCAGCATTTTTTCAGAGGGAAGCACTCTAAATGAGTATTTGTAGAATCCAGAATGGACTTTATGTCTCTCGTTTTAACTATGACTTAAGCTCAACTCTTAAAATCCTTCCATTGCTGCACGTATGGAAATGCCACAGCCATTCTGAAATCCATGGTACCCATTAGCATCTTGAAGGTGTCAGAGCAGGAATTCAAAGAAGTCAGGGGTGCAGCTCATAGAACGTTCAAATCTATGTGACTTTCCTCATCAATTCCAAACATGCCTCGTCCAAAAACCTCTTGCTCTGCAATTTGGTATCATTTTATTTATTTGAGACAAGGTCTCACTATCTCACCCTGGCTGGTCTTGAACTCAAGAGATCCACCTGCCTCCATTTCCCAAGTGCTGTGATTTGATTTTTAAGGCGCATGCCACCACACCTGGCCCCAAGTCCTAATTATTAAAGGAATTCCCTTTTCAGTAGAGAGCACCTTTCCTACAAATTGATTTTTACTTTATTTTTTTTTTAATCTTCAGCCTAAACTGCACCGAGATACTGATGTGTTTGTAGTCTACTGTCACCAATTTCCATGGTTGTCACCTACTCAGAGTCAGGAGAGAGGGCATGCTGTGTGGAAAGACTCCAAGCCTGATCACATGAGCTCTCCTGTCTCCCACATCTTTGATGAATCACAGCCTGCATGTTGAATTTGGCCCCCTTAAGATTTACCTGCTTTGCAAGCTGTCTGCCAGATAAAACCGTTTTTCCATTCCATCTGGCAAAGCCTGGGCTAAAACAGGAGAAATTTCTGAAGATTTTCTTGTATCTCTAACTCAGAACAGCTTAAGAAGAATTGAGGGTAGGGCACAAACCTTTACTTTAGACCCTTGAAAAGTTGGTGTACTCTGGAAGGGGAACACTGACCTATGGCTAAGCAGCTGCTGGCTTGGGAGGCAATGAAAAATGAGGTCAACAGGGACAAAGCAAAGAAAAAGACAACGGGGAAAGAAAAAAGAAAGTAAGATCAGCTTAGCATCGAAAGGAAGAGCTGTTGACTTCCGATACTTGTCCATTTTACAATACTGTACCAGAATGGGTTAACTTCATCATTTTAGCATCTGGGTAGCAATACTCAGTAGTTAATTAACAGAACATTAAGCCTCTGCCAAGCTGGCTTTTGGATCGGAAACCGGAAGACCCCAAACTCAGCCACTCTTGCAGCTCCCGTCTCCAGTTCTCTTAATCCTGGCTAAGACGGCGGCCTTGGACACTCTCTTCCGGTCGTAAGCCAGGCCGAGGGCAGCCATGCAGTCGATGAAGAACGTGGTGAAGTTGATGTGCCAGCGGTACTCACTGGCAGAGTAGTCATAGGGGAAGGCATGGTGGTAGTTGTGGAAGCCCTCGCCTGGAACAGAAGCAAGGAGAGCAGTTAGGGGGGCTCAGGGACTGCTGCTTCAGCTATGCACACCTCTTACCCAGTGAGTTCCTCAACCTTTGGAGATTCAGGAATGCAGGCGAGTGAGTGAGAAATCAATATCCCCTACTCTGAGCAAAGGGACACCTTCAAAGGCACCAGAGTTCCACTTACATTATGGGATCTACACATCCTGTCCAAATTATTGCATTTCTCGGAGGATCTTAGCACTGTAGAATACAGGTAATTTATTTCAAACATAAATTAGAGACCACAAGCAATGGTAGGTCTCTGAAGAGGGATATATGTAAGTTACAAAGAGGAAAATATTTTTTAATTTACTTTTAATTTTTTTTGTGCATGCACACGTGCACATGTATGTCACAGCATGCACATGGGGGTCAGAGGACAGCCTTTAAGAGTCTGTTTTCTACTTCCACTATGTAGGTCCCAGAGATCAAACTGGCTGGTCAGGTTTAGCACGGAAATGCTGTAACCTGCCGAACCACCATGCCAATCCAGAAAAGGTACTTTCCTAAAAAGGTGCATTGTGTTCATTCACCCTGACAACTGGGACTGATTGACAGGCTGGATCAAAAATTACGGTCAGCTGATCTGGTAGGATTGTTCAAGCAATGCTGTGGGGAGGGGAGCCTTAGCACAAAATAGGAGAAAATAGAAAAACAAACGTCAAGTGGAAGGAGGGTGGTAGGGAGTGAGAAGGCACCTGAGCTAATGGCCACCGTACAGGCATCACTAACGGAGCAGGCACATCCAAGTACACTGTAGAGGTATCATGCTATCCGTGTGACATACTTGAAATGTTTTGCACTAGGTTACAATCATTCTACCTTTTCTACAGCATGGCTAAATAAAAACACGAGGCTTACATTTCACGGAGATGATCTTAACTTTTCTATTTGTGATCCCCCCCTGCCCTGAGTGAGACTGCCGAGGTAACTAGGAAATGGAAAGAGTCAAAAGGGCCTGTTACAGGCTGATTCTCACCCTTTCCACAGAAGTTATGGCCTCTCAGAAAGATTCCCCAGTAAAATTACACCCCTCGTCTTCAAGTGGGAAGCATACAAAAATCAGATCACCATGACTCCTCTGGCTCCTGGCCAAGTCTCTCTAGCAGCAAGCCATCAGATGTGGTCATGCTGGGGACTTACCCACAGCTCCCATCGAAACCAAGATATTCTCCCGAGAGCTAATGTTCTTGTCGTAGGGGCGGTATCCGTAGAGGTGGGCGGCACTGTTCACCAGCCACGTGGCGTTGAGCACCACAGCATAACGCAAGAAGGTGCTAACGCACAAGCTGTTTACAAAAGTTTCGCCCCAGCAGTACCAGGGCACCAGGGTGGGCAGGATGAAACACATCAGCAGGAGACCGGGCTTGTAGTACCTATAAGGACATTGCACATTGTTGAGTCCACGGAGAGAGGACTCTCCCACATTGACGGATGGTCCAACTCCCTGCAGGCAGGGCTGTTTTTTCACCCGATCTCATGAGCGAAGAGTAGAAGGAACCAGCCCAAAAGAATGTGCTGGAGGGGCTGGAGAGATGGCTCAGCGGTTAAGAGCACTGCCTAGTGCTCTTCCAAAGGTACTGAGTTCAATTCCCAGCAACCACATGGTGGCTCACAACCATCCACAATGTGATCTGGTGCCCTCTTCTGGAATGCAGGTGTACATGCAGATAGAGCACTCATATGCATAAAATAAAAAAAAAAAAGAATGTGCTGGAAACTTAGAGAGCAAATGTGGTTATCTCACTGCTTAGATGAGGCCATGTGGGTGCAGTAGATGATTGTTACAACTGCTTCCTGGGCTGCTATCCACCTGCCTTTGTGTTTCTGTCCCAAGACCACTGGAGTCTTCAGTGCAGCATGTGGTGCCATGGCAACCATAGGCCCGACTCTACTGCTAACACTATTCCCTCCAACGTATAGACAAGGCCACAGATACTCCGAGGCCATGTCTTTCTTCCACGTCCTAGGGAATTCCCTGCATCTAACTCCTTGCTTCCTTCCCTTAGGTCCTTCTTATCATCTAACTTATACCCCTTCCAAGAGTGGGCAACACTTCTTCTGCCTCATGCTGCTAGAGAATCTTTTAGTAATTCTGTTACTAACTTAACTACTTAAGTCTGCATGTCCGGCTCCACAGGAAGTGCATCGGCCATACATTTTTATTGTTCTTTTTATCTCTCATACTTGGTATCTCAAGCAGAAGGGATTCTTCCCCAGAATACTTCATTTCCAGAACACTCCTGAGGCTTTAGCCCACCACACTCTGCATAGTCCCTCTCTGAAACACTTGTGACTGCCTCCATGCAGCTGTGGATTCAATACCACTTTCTCCCTAAGCCCTTCCCTGAACTTCTTCAATGAACAATCTCCCTGCTCTTAGTATCTGTCCAATATAGGCATATCCTGACTTGCAGGATGACTATCAGGCTACTTGGCTTATCCCTGCTCCCTACTGGGCTACCCACTCCTTCAAGATAAGGTCTCCATTACACTCGGTTCTCTGTCTTTTCCCCTACTAGGGCAGAAAACAGGGTTTCTGTCTTGTTTTGCATTCAATTGGTTCCAATAAGATAATGCACAAAAAGCAAATCTAGTTTACCTCTGGGGCCAACAGGACATTAAAAATAGGTTTTAGAATAATCTGACCAGGTAGACCCAGTAATTCATGGCTTTTATTTTATAATCCCTAATAAAAAACACAGAGTGTAAACTGCACGTTCCCAGGGCCACATCCTCAGCCACCACCCCCTTCACTCACCTCCTCTGGAACATCACCAGCTTCTCAGCCTTTAGGTCAGACATGTCCAGTTTTCCGCCCTTCTCTTTGACAGCCGGGTGTTTGCGCACAAGCAGCCAACCCACGTGAGAGAAGAAAAAGCCACGCCGGGAATTGTGAGGGTCAGCGTGTGTCTCTGAGAACTTGTGGTGGGCGCGGTGATCTCGGGCCCATTCATACACATCATTCTGGAAGGACAAGAAAGAGGAACCCAGTATTGAGAAGAGATGCCCTCCTGGGGGACTGCAAGGACCTAGGATCCTCAGCCCAATTCATAAATTCCTCAGGACTCTGCCTCAAGAAAATGCATAGGGTGGAGGTGGGGGGGGGGGGCAATCCTGTTTTACACTTGCCTTAGAGACACATACAGATAAAGTAACTTAAAGTCCCAGAGCTCAGGAATAGCATGGTCACTTCCTGAGGGTGTAGGTTAAGTCACAGTCCTCATGTTCCATTAACAAGTAAGATGGATTTTTTTAAAGTTAATTGTGTGTGTGTGTGTGTGTAAACAGATGTATATATCCCATGGCTCATGTGCGGTCAGAAGACAACTTTCAGATACCAGTTCTCCCCTTCCACACCCCAAGCTCTAGGGATGAAATCCGGGTTGTCTGTCCTGTGCAGAAAGTGCCATGCTGATAATCGACATAGCAGCTTTTCAGCCAGTGAATATGGGACAGGGTGCCATGTGGAGCATCTCATGGCTCCCACAGGAGCACGCAAATAGCCTTGGATCCTACGGTGCCACTCTGTACAAAGAGATGAGAAACCCCATCCTAACACCTTCACCAAGTGTCGGGCCTTCCTCCCTGTGTCAAGCCCAGCAAGTAACTCATGAGCACAGGTACATTTCCAAAGGACTTCTGGGCCTGTCTGGGTCCTGCCATACCTTCAAGAGGACACCCCTATCTCTTCCTTTTCTTCGACCCCCAAGAGCATAAGGAATCTTTTAGAGGTAAAGTTGCAAGGCCAGAGATGATTAGGCAGATCTAGTGAGCACCTTGTCAAATCTTGACAAGGCAGAGGGGACTAATTTGGTTTCCTAGTTTCCTCTTGCTTCAAATTAAACCCACCACTGGCTACCCAATGTCCTTAAAGTTTAGGAGCCACAAGAGTCCCTTCCCAATTCTCTATCCTTTCTCTGCTTTAGGCTTGTTGCCTCAAGATGTTTTAATTCCCAACACAGCCTCACACGAGACTGTAGTTTGATGGAGCCAATCTCCAGATGAGGGAGAAACAACAGTGTCTACTACCTCAAACGAGTTTGAGGACTTTATTAATCTAAATGCTTAGTGTTTGTTCTAACTAGAGCTCCAGAGTCTACAACGTATCACCCTCTGTCCCACTGTGGAAGAGTCTAAGACAGTTACCTTAATTCACGAGTGTATTTATGATCTAAGAAACCATAGTCAGTGCCCAGCCCTTGTGCCCCATCTTTTATACTAAAGACCCACAACAGCCATGTTATGTGACACCACAGGGACCATGAGGTGAAAACTGACCCAGCACTTGGGGATCTTTTCTTATTTCCCTTCCTAGTGACTCTATGGAATATGGACTTCAGCATCCAGTCTGCACTCTAGGTGGCCACAGGGGACTAGAAAGGGTGGTGGTTGTCCTAGTAACTCTTATCCAGTCGCTGACCCGACTGCCCACAGCACCAGCTTCTCACCTGGAAGGCCATGGTGTTGGCGATGATGAGGAAGAGCCGCAGGGGCAGGCGGGCCTTGTAGGTTCGGTGGCTCCAGAGGCGATGGGCCCCGGCTGTGATGCCCAGGGCACTGATTACATAGTACAAATAAGCTGTAGGATGAGACAGGCAGCACCGTCAGACCAGTTCCAGGAGGAAAGCATGCCAAAGATAGTTTCTCAGCACCAGTCAGTTTCCTGGCTAGCCTTTGCGTAAAGGTCTGGTTTCCGCCTAAAGCCTTGCGACGCTAAATAGATTTTACCACTCCATGCCACTGGTCATCATGAGTCTCTAAGGGCATCATCCCAGGGCCTATCCTCTTTGACCTCTAATCGTCCTCTAAGATGTTCTAGTCAGGAAACTGCATTTCCTCAACCTAGATCCCATACCCAAGGGTATTTTTGAAGCAGCAGCCAGAACAATGTGGGCAATGTCTACTTGGAGGAGCCAAGTGGTAACACACTGAATGGCTCACCATACACGAGGCTTTTACCAGAGGCATAAAAGCATTTCAACACTGTAGCCATATAAACAGGGGTCAGATTTGCATAGTGGCTCAAACATTACCAAGGATACTAATACTCCCCAGTGTTTGAAGGTGGGTTTTCTGTCCCACATCCCGTTTCAGCTCTACCATCCAGCCCCTAAGATCTGTGTGCCCAGTTCCCGTCTCTCCCTGGCCATGCTCCTGTCTATTCAGACTCTCGCCCTGAACGTTAGTTAGATGCACTGCAGGACCGCACTGCAGGACCGCACTGCAGGACCGCACTGCAAGATGCTCAAAGCAATGCTCCACTGTCCTTGAGACATGCAAGCTCAGGAAGTGCCAGTCGTGAAGTGTAACTGGGGAGAGCAGTACAGCCATCTGTCCCAAACATTATCAGAACTAGAGGACACGGACTGGGGCCTTGGTAGAAATGGCTAATCCTGGTTCCCTCCCAAGGAACACCAGGAAACAAAGGACCTTCACAGGCTACACAATTTAATTGCTATTGGAGACTTCACACATTGTACAAACTGCTGTGTCCTTCTGCGGACAAGTTAACAAATTTCCTAAGAACCCTCTCTCTCTTCCTTCCCCACTCCCATCCCTCCTACATGCTCCCAGGAGAGCCACAGACAGCATGCTAAGGGAAGTTCTGGCTATGGGATAAAAGACCTTCATTCCAGTGTCTGGAAAACTAAGATAACCAGAGCTCTGCATCACAGGAGGGCTTTGAGCAGGGCAGAAGCTCTTAGCTGAGCGTCAAGGAAACACCCCCACTTGTTTCATGCTGTAGACGACCCAGGCAAATTGCATACAAAAGTATAGATGTTAGGGGTTGGGGGGGGGAGGTGTAGGGGGTGTTTGTGCCCCTGCAAAAACACAGATACACAATAACGCAGGCAGCCTTAGGCCTCTATAATCCACCCCTCAGTCTAGCAAACAGGAGACTTAGATCCCTCCCACGCCTCCCAGAGAAAAGTATCCACAACAGTGGGTGTGAAACATCTCTTAACTTCAGAAATGGGCTGGGGGAAACTTTACCCATTAGGTTCTCACAGTGTTGTCAAAGATGTCTATTCAACGCTGTGGTTATAGAATCCACAAAGGTACAGAAAGACTCTTAAAACAGCCGAGCCAGGAACAAGGCTGGCAGGGCACACAGCTAATAATCTAAAGAAGTATTCCATTCCTACTTCTGACAAAGATGTGTTGTTAAGATTATGAGTGAAGGGTGGGGTGGTGGCAGTGGCCCACTCCTTTAATCCCAGCACCCGGGAGGCAGAGGCAGGTGGCTCTCTGTGCGTTTGAGGCCAGCCTGGTCTACCGAGTGAGTTCAGGACAGCCAGGGCTACACAGAGAAACCCTGCCTCGAACAAACAAACAATAAAAGGAATGTTTGATGCCTGGAAAACTGTCAGGGACCGTACCTCATCACTTGTAGGATCTAGGACTGAGGGAGAGGAGGCGGCTAACAGGTAGACAACCAGCCCCATCTATACCCTGTCTTCCAAAAGCAGCCACCAGTACTACACACTTAGACACTGCTCCAGAAAACCTCCCACTGTTCTGAAGAACTCTGTGCTCATGGACCCTGAGAGAGCAGATAGAGGCCCTGGTCTACAGGGCCACAGTTCCTCCTTCCTGGTTCAGGCTTTAGATGTGAAACCACCTGCTAAGCACATGTGTGCCTAGGGGGCAGCACCGCCACAGACGGATACCCACAGACGGGCCCCCCAGGAGCTGAGTTAGGCAGGTCAGTGACAGGGTGGCACACTCATCACACACCTAGCTGGGGGACGTGTGTGCTCCAGACTCTGTTCTCTACCAAGGAGGCATTTAGGTACGGTGCTTGAAGGGGAAGGGGGCCACAGTACTCTAGGGGCACAGAACAGCAGCAAGCAGCAGGCTGGAAGGTGAAACACTCCTGCAACCTTATTTTATTCTAAGAATGGTTTGTTGACTGCCTAGAGCCAAACCCTGGTGCCACACACCTTTGAACTTGGATATACGGGAGTCTGCTTCATCAACCTCCAGGCAAACCAGCCCAGTCTGGCCAAGCAGGGCGGTCCCAACCAGTTGAGCTCATAACTCCCTTCTGTTCTCTCCTCCTAAATAGTATCCGGTGGCTCTGTCCCCTCACTAGACCCAACAGGTTGACCATGAGGCCTGTGGTCTAGCTCTTGGTTTTAATTAAGTCTCTTAGGCAGGGCCAGCTTCTCTTGTGGCAGGCAGCACTGGGACAGGTGCCATCAAGTGACTCCTAAAGCTTGTTCAGAGCAGCATCAATGTTAAGAGACTCTCAAAACTCAAGTCCCCCCATTCTAATACCACTAGGCTCTTTTCCCAGGCCAGCTGGCCCCTTACGAACCAAGAAGAAAGGTCCACTGCCTTGGGCCAGAGGCCACCTATTTAAAGAGCAAGGAGAAGCCTGAGGCAGTGGCCCAAAACAAGAGGAGCTGCTCACCAAAGAGGCAGGTGTAGATTTTGCAGGAGGGAACCAGGGTGATCCCATACAGGGCTCCCACGTGCAGCAGGGCCATGAGGATGATGTTTCTCCAGACGTACTCCAGCTTGGGCGGGGGCCCTTCCTCATCCTGGTAGCTGGGGTCGTATATGTCATCCTTTATTTCAGGGCGAACATCTGCTCCCCAGAGGTGAGGATTCTTCTCAAACTTCTCTCCTCCATTCTGCTGTCCCCCAGATGGGGGCGCTGTGATTGTGGTGGTAGCTGAGTAAGAGCCAGAGATCTGAAAAGAGAGGGGGTGGAGAATTAGGACTGCAGACGCGTGGGGGCAGCAGGGGGCACTTCTCTCTACTGTAACTGCGGGAACGATGCAATGCCGGCCATAGCCCAGTGCCAAGGTTGCATGACTGCAGTGTACCACGAAATGGAACAAGGGGAAGTTTCCTGAAATGTGCAGGTCGGCGGGAAAAAAAAAAAACCTTACGCTGAATGAGCAGGAGAGATGTTTTATTAGCGGCACCGTTAGCAACTCACAAAGGAAAGCCTGCACGTATGGAAAGAAAGGTCAAGTTTTACTTTAAGATTAAGAAACACAAGTTGGGGATCAAACTGCGCTGAGCAAAACTCTGGTTATCACCCGGTAGAGACACAATCGATCAAGGTCGAGCAACTCGGAAATGATGGCTAAATGCTCCCAGAGCCTCTGAACTCTCCAACTCCCAACCAGCCACCCACCTAGAAATCCCTGCACTCGCCAACCTGAGAGGGAGGGGCCATTCGGGGGGAGCTCACCTCCTGCAGTATGTGCGCCGGCATCTTGGCGTCGGGTGCTGGGATCACGTTCCCGAGGATGAGAACGTGCTGCGAGCTTCAGACCTCAGGGACTGCAGGTGCTGTGACTAAGTTTCTGCAGCCCACTGGGCTACACAAGCCCAGGGCCAGAGCTGGCAGTGGGATAATCGTGTCCTGTATTTCCTTAGGTTCCTCTTATTGATCAATGGCCAGACTAAAAACCAGAAGCTGGCTGGCCAACGAGGCCGCGGGCGGAGATAAGGATAGGAGATGAGAGGACGCCAAAAACGCTGCTTGCAGCCACGGGTGCGCAGGAGTCGGAATACTGCAGACACCAACACCGCATTGTCCCATCCCTAGCCAGGGGAAGGGGGGCGATGCTAATGAGGCTTTCGTAAACTCTGGCTAGTCATTGGCCGATGGGAATTTGGTACCACCTCGTCCTGATGCTCTCATTGGCTCTGCACAATCTGCTGTTCCCTCTGTCTCCAGCTCCTCCCCCCTCCTCCCTTCTTTTTCTGCCTCTTGGCTTCTCACCCATCCCCCGCTGGTCCTCCACCCAGCCCCCACCCTGCCACGGGGGCGCTTCGGCGCCCTCTCTGGGAGAGAAGACCCAATCCCAGCAGTGGGGGCTGGCTACCAGGCCAGGAAGACTCGGCGAGGTACATGGAGGTTGCACAGTTGGGAAAGCCACGAGAGCGCCGACCACTGACAACTCCATCCGGTCTTTCCATTTCCAGAGGCGCGTGGGGAGGGGAAATGGCTTCCACCGACGGAGAGCAAAGCTGAGAGGGGCCTGCAGCCCGCCTTCAACAGGCGCCTCTGTAGTCCCTGTTGGAACAATGGCTCAGCATAGCCCACCAGCTCCAGGATGCTTACCAGATAAAACTCGGAGCTCTGGTGCCCTAATCAAGTGTTTCATAGATCTGTGGCTTCCCCGGATTCAGACTAGGCTCGGTCATTATGGTCACTGTGCACACTCCGAGGGCGCAGCCATGGTCAGTCAGCAGTAACCATTCCCACCCCATCCTCACGCCTTCCGAATGCACGTGGCGTCTTTAGGAGACTCCTCTGTTAGGTTGGAAGTTTGCAGTTTTCTACATGGAGAAAATTTAAAATAAAAAACGGGGAGCGTCAGACCGAGGGACTCCTATGTATGTGGAATGGAAACAGAGAGGGTGTTGGATTATTACTGCAAGCCTCATTGTGACTGCAGGGGGTACTGCATCCTTCCACTTTAAGCAGGAGGAACATGACATAAACTGATGCGATAGATTGCCTGTGGTCTCCTCAGCCAGCAAGTAAGTGGTGGAGCTACTTCATTCAGCACAGCTGTTGAGACACTGACGCCCAGGCTTTCAGCCCCTGTTCAGAGAACCCTATGGACTTCTAAGGGCTCAGACCTCACGAACCTCCCCCTCGCTGCCCCATCTTCCCTGGGCCTGGGTTAACTCTATCAGGAGAGCTTGTAGCCTGGTAGGCTGTACGTTCACAGGGTCTGCTTCCATGTCCAGATCACCCACTTCTAGGAAAAAGGGTTGATAGAGATTGAGCCTCTCAAGAAGACAGATGCCAGGCATTTCCTAAGACCAAGACTTGCCTTCTGGTCTCAGGGGCTTGTCAACTTTCTGGCTAGTGACCAGACACCTCCATTCCAGGCCTGGCTCACTGGTCAGTGCCAGGAATGCTGACTGGGACCAAGGGTTCTCAGCAAATGGTAGATGGGCTGGTGGCAGAAGTGTTGTGTGAAGTTATCTGTAGGTGCACCACCCCCTTGGGTTGTCTGCGTCTTGGTTCCTTTATCAGCTGTGGGTTTGTTCTTTGTCCTTGGCTGCTAAAACAAACTCCCTTAGACTGTGAGGCCTGTACAACAGAAATTGGCTTCTCACGGTTCTCAAGGCTGGCCATCTATATCAAAGCTCCAGCAGTTTGGTTCTGCCAAGAATGGGCCTCTGATGTATAGGTGGCTATCTCTTCTCTGTCTTCAGTGGGGAAGGGGAAAGCTTTGTCTCTGGGGTTTCTCTTTTTTTAAAAAAGATTTATTATTACTTTTAATTACGTGGACATGCGTATGTGTGCATGTGAGTGCAGGTTTTTGAGAGCTCCAGAGGCAGTGGGTCCCCTGGAGCCAGGTCCTCTGGCAGAACAACAAACGCTCTTAACTGCTGTGCTACATCTCCAGCCCTTTGGGGGTCTCTCTTATAAGGGCACTAATGTCATCCATGAGGGTGAGGCATCACCTTCCAGGCTACCGTTACAAATATTGATGAAGTTTCGCCAGATGAGTTCAGATTTCAAAATATTGCGCTTTTGGGAAGAAGATGGGGGGTGTCCCTTGGGATACTTTCATCGCTGCTGAAGACAGCCCTATGTCTGTCTGAGATAAACCTGTATTTACTCAGCCTGAAGTCCTCAGAGCTGCTGGCATCAATGCCCAGGTCTGGGTGGCAATGTTACTTAAGCCAGCTGCCATGACATTCACTGTCTATCAGAAAAAAGGTAGAGAAGTCTGCCAAGGGTAAAACAGGAGCCCTACATTCCTCTCTAAGACAAGTTACTGCCCCGGGGAGAAAGTCCTGGGAGCCCAGAAAAGGACTGAGTTAGGGAGAAGGAGTTCCGGGGAAGAAAAAGGTAGCAGACAATGTGACTTAAGCAAGTTAGGACGCCGCCTGGCTCATCCCATGTGCACCAACTTCAGGAGCTGCTGACGGCCACAGAATAAAGCTGTGTGGCAGGGGTGATGCGGGGACAGTATGAGGCTTGGCATCGAGCAGTATTAAGGGACCATCAAGCTAAAAGCCGTAGGTAACGTGATAAATGTCTACCGTTGAGTTCAGTGATGCAGGGTAAAGCTATTTTGGCACAGCAATGCACGCTGTATGCCTGGAGGATGGAGATGGGAGCTAGGAACACTCCTGTATGAAAACGGACACGGGGTGCTCCTGCAGCTTTTATTTTTAATCCTTCCACTCAAGAGAGTAAGGATGAAATGGACCCCACTTAGGCATCTAACCCTTGACAGAGTTTTTCTGTGTATCAGCCCTGACTGTCCTGGAACTCACTCTGTAGACCAGGCTGGCCTCAAACGCACAGAGATCCGCCTCCCTCTGCCTCCAGAGTGCTGGGATTAAAGGCGTGCATCACCTCGCCCAGCCACGGCTGAACTTCTTACTCTAGAGACCCTCTGGAGCCTGGTCCCTCCCTGCTTACGTCTCTCCTTTAAATTTCCTCTTTTCTCCTCAGTCTCTTGATATTTCACTATTAAAACCTAAAAAAGAAAGAAAGAAAGAAAGAAATTTAAAATGTAAAAATATTCCTTTCCCTTTGCCTAGAGCATTCTGCTCCTCCAACCTTTACCCACTGTTGATCTTACTGATCCTTGGTTTTGTGTTTTGTTTTTGTTTTTAAATCACCCGATGGTTTACCAGGCTGGCTCCCCATGTCATGTGTGTAACCTTTAGGCCTTTCTGTGGTTTCTGCTTTTCTTTTTTTTTTTTTTTGGTTTTTCGAGACCGGGTTTCTCTGTGTATCCTTGGCTGTCCTGGACTCACTTTGTAGACCAGGCTGGCCTCGAACTTACAAAGATCCGCCTGCCTCTGCCTCCCAAGTGCTGGGATTAAAGGCGTGCGCCACCACCGCCCGGCTCGGTTTCTGCTTTTCTGACATTTGTACTGAGAGTTACCAAGACGATAGAACTCGAGTGCCCGACCCAAGAAGGGCTTTCAATGGGTTCTTGTTTGCTGAACTAGTTACATAAATCATAAATAGGAGATATTTGAAATATTACCACTTTATTATCTTTTTCAGGACCATTCTCTTTTACACAATAGATGAGTATATAGCAAAGGTGTTTTGAAAAGATGCATCTCAAGTTGGATTTTTTTTTTTTACTTCTTAACCAGGATGGCAAGTTACAGGAATTTCAAGGTATGCAGAAGTGGGGAGTGGAAATTTGGCCGATGAATGGAGAATTCATCTCTTTGGGACTTTGCAGTAAATCTCACACGGAGGCATGTTTTCTAGTTCTCATTTCCAAGCCAAAGGCAGGAGCTAGCCAGGCAAAGATAACAGAGAGGAGAGGGCCACTTGCTTGATCCTAGCTCAGCAAAGCACTGGCAGAGAAATGTCAAATGGCTGTCACAGTGTGAACTCATCTTCTCAGTGAGAGAAAAGAATCAAAATCGCTGTAAGCAGTTTTATTCCCTCATGGTGTTGAGATACAAAGTAAGCATTTTCTAATGTGGAATTAGGTCAGGCTATTCCCATAAGCTCCATAAGGAAAGTAAATTAATAATGATTTTTGCATTCACTCTTCTACCCATTTCACTCCTCTTCCTTTCCTTCTTCTTCCTCTTCCTTCCTCCTCCTTCCCTTCCCTTCCTTCATGAACAATTCCAAACCGAACGGCTTGGGATAAACAAGGTGTTTGCCCTCTGCGTGGTTGGACTTCCAGAGAGCAGCAGTGTCTAGAATTAGATGCTACAGTGTAACTCTCTGAAGAGTCCTTGGTCCGGAGGCTGTTTGGCACTGGATGCCAGAGCCTGAGTCAGGAAGGTATACTTCACTCCCACCCTGCCTCCATTCCTGGAGGAGCAGCCTGGTGCCGAACAGTGAGGAAGGTGAAAGTGGTGGGTGAAAGAGGGGCTGTTTCACCGTGTCTTGTACTCTTCTTTCTGGGAGGGACTTGGCAGAGGGACTGAAGGTCAGCTCTGCCCATTCCACTCCTTTCTGCTGTAGAACTCTGAACCATTTGAGAAATCTTACTAAAGACCTAGCGCTCAAGTTTAGGAAGGTATGAGTGTTAAGGTAAAAGGAACATCCTGGTCTTATTTTATTGAAAAGTTTGTTAGCTTGCTTTAGAAACCTATACATGTTTGTGTTTCTTTTTTTTTAAGATTTATTTATTTATTATGTATACAGTGTTCTGCTTGAAGGCCAGAAAAGGGCACTAGATTTCATTGTGGGTGGTTGTGAGCCACCATGTGGTTGCTGGGAATTGAACTCATGACGTCTGGAAGAGCAGTCAGTGCTCTTAACCGCTGAGCCATCTCTCCAGCCCATGTGTGTGTTTCTTATCTAGCTAGGGCCCTGGTAGCTTTTGTTTGCCACTTCGTTATTCTAAGAAGAGAAATTAAAAATGTATAATCTAATAAGCTGTCTGTGGGCTGAGGATGTAGCTCAGTGTTAGGGTACTTGCCTAAAATGTGCAAGACTCCTTTTCTACCAACAGCATGGAAAAAAGAAAAAGGAAAAGAAATAGAAAGAGAAAAGAAGAGAAACAAGACTTGGGTGCTGTTATTCACACCTGTAATTTTTGTACTTGGGAGGTTGAGGCAGAAGAAATTTGAATTCAAAACAAGCCTAGGCCACACTGTGAAACCTTGTCTAAAATAAATAAATTGCCCCTGTATGTTTACCACATCATTATGAATCACTGTTAAGTGTTTCATAAGTCAGTTTGCACAGGAATAATTTAGATGTAGGAAAAACTTGTGCCAGGCAGTCATTTTAGAGTGACCCGTCACAAGTGGAGATAACCAGACCTGGGTAGTATGACCTTTCCACATATTGGGACAGACATGTCCCTGTCTTGACTGTCTAGACTATTCCTCAGTGCTCTATTGGGATATGATCTCCCATGTGACTCACTTTGCTCTACAAAAGCCAAGATGTCACAGTCAACTTATTCCATATTTTCAAAATGGCCAAAATTTGTATTTTTCTGAAAAGTTTATTTAAAAGCACTCTTGTCACTTTCTCTTCCTCTTTCTCTTTTTTCTCTCTCTTTCATTTTATAGGGCACTGTCCTCAGAGAAAGTTAACAAGAAATTTTTCTTGTTCTGGCAAGAAGCTTGTTATAGAAAGACTAGTTTATGTGCCTAGTTTTTGTTTGTTTGTTTGTTTGCTTGTCATATCCTTCTCTAGGAAGACTTCACAAGTTCAAATAAAACCAAATTCAAAAGAAGCGATGAAATAATTTTTATTTTACTTCTTGGAACAAAGTTGGAGTTTATTGAGGGAAAGTTTCCATAGACTTAAGCACAAATAGAGAGAGTCAGGCAGGGGAAAGGAAGAAAGTGTGAGCAAAAAGAAAGATGGAGAGGGAAAAGTACAGGATAAGAAAACAAAAGGATTAGTACACACCCAGGCAGTGAGTGTAAGGGGCCATTTCTAGAGAGCAAGGCACCAAAATCCTAAAATATAAAATATGGCTGGCAAGATGGATCAGCAGGTAACACTGCTTGCTGCCACGCCTGAAGATCTGAAGTCGATCCCTGGAACCTACATGATGGAAAAAGAGAACTCCTGAAAATTGTCCTCTGACTTCTACACTCAACCAGTGGTGTGGGCTCTCTCGAACACATATACACTCACAAAACAAATAAGTGTAAAAATCAAAGAGAAAACAAGCAAGCAAACAGAAAAATCAGGTGAGGAGGAACTCAACCAATATTACATGTTGTTTTAAATCCTCAGAAGAAAGCCAGGCAGTGGTGGTGCACGCCTTAAATCCCACCACTCAGAGGCAGAGGCAGGCAGACCTCTGAGTTTGAGACCAGCTTGGTCTACAGAGTGAGTTCCAGGACAGCCAAAGGTAAACAAAGAAACCCTGTCTCGAAAAATGAAAGAAAACAAAAACGCTTAGCAGAATAACCATTTCTGAGTAGGAAGGGCCCAATGAATGTCACTGATGATACAATATGAAACTTGGAAGAACAGAAAACAGTGTATCTTAAAAACAGTTTCAATAAGAAACGTGCTTCTTCAAAGCAATAAAATAAATGACTGAGAAAGATCCCAGGGATGGAGGATCCACACTAAGAAAGGAAAACAGAATCACTACACAGGCAACAGAGACAAGGTCTCTACAACAGGCTCAGCTGGTGAGGGGGCTCTAGGACGTTGCTTCAGGACACCGAGATCAACAGGGTGCCCAATACCACCAAATGTGTAGTGCGGAGATGAAGACAAGTGAGGAGGCCGCAGGGGTTGAGTGGCATTCATGAAGAGTGTGTAGGAAGCAGGAGAAAAAAGAAAAAAGCAGTGATCAGATCCAGAAGAAAGTTTTGCAACAGTGAAGCCACTGTGTGAACGATATTTACACAGTCACTGTAGTACAAACACCAGTTACTGATTTAACTAAAATTATGACATGCTGTATTAAGAGGACGGAGGAAGAGAAGTGTCCTGAGAGCTTGAGTGTATGGTGGACATCACAGTGGCGGTGGCTTAAAAATTACATGTCGGTCTTGTAAGGTGAGAGGCCATAAATGAACATCACATTCTGATGTCATGTGAGCATGTATTTAGAAATACAGACAGGAATGCTGAGAGTCAGCTAAAAATAATTCAAAGGCGTTCTTCTGAGGAACAAAATGGGGAGTGCTATTATTTCCAAAAGAAGCCTATTGAAATGATTTCACCTTTTAAGTTATATACATACACAGGTTTAACTTGGCCATAACACAAGAGCAAATATATTTGGGTGGAGATGCAGTGCAGTTGGTGGAAGGCTTGCCTAACATGCACAAAGAGGTTTGATCCTCAGGACTTCATAAAACCCAGTGCAGTAGCATATGCCCCTAATCCCAACACTCAGGAGGTGGGTTAGCCTGGGCTAGGTAAAACCTTATCTCAAGAAAAAGAACTGGGAGGGACTTTTTGTTGTTTTTCCCTAATGTGGGCCTGGCTGTCCTGGAAGTTGCTATGCAGACCCTGCTGGCCCTGAACTCGAAGAGATCCCTCTGCCTCTGCCTCTCTCTCCTGAGAGCTAACATCAAAGGTGTGCGCCACCACACTTGGCTGCAAGAGACTTTGTACGTGAACAAAGTCTAGATACTTATCTCTCAAGTTCTTAATCTCAACCTTTCTCTCTCTGTCAGGTCAGAGCCCAGCTAGCCTTGAGCTTTTTTAAATAGTGAGAATTTTATTCGCACATATAATGCATTTGGATCAAATGGAGCCTTTAACTCTTGATCCTTCTTCCTTAGTCTCCTGAGTTTACAGTTGCAGGACACCACCATGCCTGGCATCTCGCTGATCTTTTAAGATGTTTTATTTCATATTTCTTCAACTCCCCACCGACAGTGCCATACACCCCAGCACCCAAACAAGGGTACCATAGGACTGGAAGGCACTGGGTGATTCTGGGAACTGTTTCCAGGATTATTTTAGAAGTCTTCATCATCAGCTGTATTTCATTGTCACGTGATGATTTCTCCCTGGGGCTATTTAAATTGTTGAGTATCAAAACCAAGCAGACTGTATCCTCTTCAAATTTTATTAATTTTGAACGCTTGACTTTCTCCTAACACCCTTTCATCTGTTTCTTCCTGTTGACACAGGGAGGGCTGTGATTATTTTCATACGGAACATTACCATCTCTCTATCAGATTTTTTAATAGGTTTTTTTTTTTTTTCCTGTGAGCCTGGTCTATCGAGTGAGTCCCAGGCTTGCCAGTGTGGGGGAAGGGCACTCCTGAGAATGGGAGTTGCCTCTTGAGCTGAGGGTAGAGCACGCACTCGAAAAGCTTCAGGCCACTGGTCCTCAGGACCCTTCACAGAACTTCGCTGAACTTTGAACATGCTCTGTTTGTTGTACGAATTCCAGGTGAGGGATGGCTTTTTTGACATGTGCCTCAGGCCCTGGGTTCTCATGTTCTTTAACATAATAACACATTGGTTTTGCCTGCATTTTCTTTTCTTTTCTTTTTTTTTAGATTTATTTATTATGTATACAGTGTTCTGTCTGCAGGTATATCTGCAGGCTAGAAGAGGGCACCAGATTTCATTATGGATGGTTGTGAGCCACCATGTGGTTGCTGGGAATTGAACTCATGACCTCTGGAAGAGCAGCCAGTGCTCTTAACCGCTGAGCCATCTCTCCAGACCGCATTTTCTTTTCTTTTTTCTCTTTTCCTTTCCTTTTCTTTTTTCTTTTCTTCTCTTCTCCTTCTCCTTCTTCTCCTCCTCCTCCTCCTTCTCCTTCTTCTCTCTGTTTCTATCTCTCTTTCTCTCTCTCTTTTTTTGACTCTCAGGGTCCTTGGCTGGTCTGGAACTCACAGAGATCCTCCTGCTGCTAAAAAGCATACATCATCCTCCGCCAAACCCCGCTCTTGTCTGCATTTTCAAGCCACATTTTATTCATGCATGATTTTGCAATGCGGTGCTTTTGGTTTACTGGGTTAGGATAATGTTCCAAAATATTAGCATATTTCATTTTACAAAAAAAATTCATTAGTATCACCACTGATTTTATCAGACAGCCTTAAATTGTTGGGAATCTGTCAAATTGTGGCATATGCAAGGTTTCCAAAGTCCAATATTTGCTTTAAGAATTATCAGGGCAATTATTATACATTGTTTCCTTGAAATAATAGTCCTACCTTACCAATATCTGAGAAAGTCTGCCTAATACTGAAGTGCTTAGCAATTGAAGTCATCATTCTTTCAAATAAAAATCTTACATTAAAAAAAAAATCAGGTGTGGTGGCGCACAACTTTAATCCCAATACACCTAAAGTCATCTCCATGACCCCTACCCCGCGCAGATGCCGTCAACAGGGTGAAGGGCCACAGAAGTCCTTTGCCATTCCTACTAGCACCGTTAAGATCTGGAGGTCCCACCCCATCACAGGAGTCCTAACAAAGTCTGGGTCTGGCTTTCCAGCCCTAATCTGGTCCCCTCTCCTCTGCTGTTGCCACTACAGTTAAGTTTCTCATGACTACTTATCACCGAGCAATCTAGACTCTGTGCCTGACTGGCATTCACAACCGCCCCTTCACATTCTCTTCTCCGCACCCCTTCAGGCCCGGTAACATCAGCTTGAATTTTTTTTTTTTTTTAACACTTTGGTCTCCGTGTTTTCTTTAACATCTTCTGCTACCACGAAGAACTATTGGGGCTTTCTTTGAACTGGCGCCCTGCCTCCTACGTGACACATGTCTGTACGGAGCAGTAGGATCGCGCCCTGATTAGCCAGGTCCCCCCTACAAGCCCATATCCAAGGTCACCCGTGAGGCACGGTTATCAACGCGGGGCTCAGCTCACAGCTCTGTGTTCCTCCTCCTTAGCGAGGGAGGCCTATAGGGGGCGGGGTGGGGGTGGGGATCCCCAGGAAGCTCTCCATCAGCTCCACCTGGGAAGATGACTGCGAGGTGCGCGCGCATCCCCCGCTCCGGCGGAGCCAGGCAGGGGGGTAGGCGAGGAACCACAGCCCTCCCTTCCCCCGCAGCTAGACTGCAGGGGCGGCGCCTCCTGATTGGAGCGGGCGCCGGCAGAGTCACAGCGCGGCTGGTGATTGGCTGAGAGGGGTCAGGCGCTGTGGGCCGAGTGAACGCGAGTAACCCCAGGGGCGGGTGCTGACCGAGAGTAACCCCGAGGAGGGGGCCCGTCTCTCCCTGGCTCTCTCAAGGCATCTGGGCCCCCAGTCCCGCCCACTGCAGAGAGGCGAGGCGGGAGGAGGCGGGAGGACGGTTGGGACGTGAGCACCTCGGAACTTAGGTTTTCACACCGATCTTCCTTCTGCCCCCGAGCTTCCTTATGTGGGAGTTTAATGAAAAGTTTAGAGAGATTGCAGAGGTGTTGGAGCATAGTAGGAGTCGCACAAATGTAGTGGGTGCCTTAATGATCCAGGGAATTGACAGCCTGCCCTACTGTAAAAAAAGATAAGACTGGATTGTACAAATGTCCTGTTACTAGAGGCGCATCCCCACCTTATGCCCCAAGAGCAAGAAGGGGTCGGAGGTTGTGGGGACTGGCTTTTGTGGAAGAAAGGAGGAGGAATGGGACAGATGTGTGAACACATGAATACTCAGGAGGGACAGTCATTGCTGGTGGGAATATAAAATGCAGCCACTGTGGAAGACAGTTTGATGTCCCACAAGAAAGATTACCACCGTATGAGCAGTGAAATCCACTCCTGGTTACATACAGAGAATACAGAAAGCAGGTTCTCAGATATTTGCGCAGATAACACTCATAGCAACACATTTCGCACTTATTAAAAGATGGAGACAGCTGTACTCAAACAAAGGGTACTTCAGCTGGGCTACACACTGCAACCCAATATTGATCAGCAGATGGGAAGGGAGTGCCCAAAAAGTCATGCTGAGAGAAGAGAGCCACAGACTACAGCAGGCTGTATAATTCCGTTTCCGTGAAATGTCACTGATAGGTAAACCCTAGAGACAGAATGTTAATTGTTAGGAGAGGCATAAGGAGTTGGGTGGAGCTGACATTAGGGAGGGGAACCACCGTTGAATGGGTATGGGTTTTCTCTGCGGGGGATGAAAATGGTTTAGAACTAAAGGTGGTAGTTGCACATTATTATAAATGTACTAAATGTCACAGCAGTGTTTGATTTAATATAGTTCATTTTATGCTGTGAAATCCACTTCAGTTTAAGTATGTGTATGTGTCAGAAATTACAGACTATAGGGGAAGCCTGCTGTCCTCCAAAAGTTTCTAAGAAAGGGGAAATATGGAGCCCTGAGTAATCCTGGGCCCTTCTCTGCCTTTCTCCTTCATTTCCCTATTTTGGCTCCTTATGCACAGGTCTTACAGCCTGGTCTTGGTTACTCACTGTTCCCTGTGCAAAGTTGCCTAGAAGCAAGTATCCCTTCAGTCCTCCCAGCATCCTTCCTTGGGCCTAAATCCCTGAGAGCTGACACAGGACAGGATGCCCTTTCTGCTGTTTTTGCTATTGTGTTGTTTCGTTCTGGTGGTGAGTACTGAGCCCAGGGTCTTGAGTGTGCTCAGCAAGTACTGTAGCACTGGCTACTGAGTCCCCTTGGGGGGCCCTCTGTGACATGGATGTAGGAGTCTGGAAGGTTGGCAGAGGAGCAGACCTGAGTTTCGCAAGGAGGAGTGGAACTTTGTGTTTCCAAGATAGTCTCAGCGCCTTGTAGCCTGTGATCATTGCCGGACAAGTTTGCCCTCTGTAAGTGGGCAAAGCAGCTAGTTGCCCGTGTTGCAGAGATCTAACTACAGTTAAAGCATGCTCCCAACTTCTGTGACATTTCCCACAGTTTGTAGTACAACGGGAACTAAAAAACACATGATAGCATCTCATGAGTTCACTGAGTACTGACTGGTTAGGTTCAGGGAGAGATTTCTGTAAAACTGAGAGTGGGTAATGGAGCACAGTGGCACAGCCTTGCCTAGCATTCACAAGGTCTAGGTTTGGTCTCTCCTATCTCCCCTGCTCCCCAAAAGGAGAGAGGTAGCCTTGAGGAGCAAGGACCTTACAGGGCAGTGGGCTTTAGTTACAAAAGCAGAGAAGAAATACCTGGTTTTTCTGACTTGAGAGTACAGCCTCAACACTTAGGTGTGGCTCAATATTACCATGGCCATGTGGTTAGTGTGATTTGGGTTCTTGAAGAACAAAGGGAGCTTGTGCAGAATGATTGCATAAGTTCATCCAGCCTCCCACCACTCCCAGGCAGGGAGCAGGGGCCACTCTGCGGGCTTTGCTTCTTAGTATAACTGAGCACCGCTGGCAGGAAATGAGTGTTAACAAGATACTCCCACAACTCTGCTGTCCTCTGCTCAACACAGGAGGCAAAGCCAGGCTTCTGGACACACACTACTCTCTTGCTGCTTTTCTCCAGGGGAACTCACTTACATAGTGAATTAAACTGAGTCAGCGACAGTACCTGCCCCGGATACAGTAAAAGGATACTTCCTCTAGCTTGACGTGCAGCCTCTGGGTGGACAAATGGCATTGATGTATCATGGTGTCCTCCAGTCTGCTAGACTCAGAACATATATTTCCCAGTCTAAAGAAAGTTGAATTTAGATCTGTGCCATGGCCTGCGGCTCCTTTGCCAATGAAGAACACGTCTTAGATTCCAGGTTAAAGCAGCTGCCTTTGGCGCACTGTCAATCTTTGTCTCCTTTGACCTTGAGATGGTGGGTTGCAGGACACTGGAATTTAGAGAGCGTGGTGTGCTTCTTTTAACTAAAGCCTCTGGTTTCATCGATTCTTCCTTAATCTATTCGGTTTTAAATTTAAAACAACCAAATACATATACAGTGTGCTGGTTTGTTTTAAATAATTTAATTTAAAATGTTTGTGTGTGTGTGTGTTGTGCATTTAGAAAGCCAGGTCTTAATTGATTAAAAAAATAAATAAATGCCATCATCAAATTAAACCTCAGTGTGTATAACCTTAGATGGGGTTATTCAGAATGACTGACATCCACCTTCAGAATAGTTCTGAGTCATGACTTCATCCAGAGTGAGGCCAGCCTTAGATTAGAAAGTGAAGTGAACTTGCAGAGCTTGTTCCAGCATCTCTTGGAACCCAAGATGATGGTCTAGAAGCCGTTGCAGGGATACAGAGCTTCCACAAACTATACTGTCTGCCTCCACAGATCAAGTAGACAAAGCAAAAACAGAACAAAACAAAAGCCACCTTTCCCTGCTGTGGCCAGGAAGTCCTGCCAATTATAGGAACCTGAAGATCCTTTCCTGGTCTGCTTCTTTTTCTCCTACTGTAGCAGCCATTCACATTCTTTGGGGAGGGGGCTCTTTGTTCTTTGGGGGCAGATGTTCTGTAGACAGGAATTGACTGTGTGGCCTGGGCTGCAAGATAAGAATTGCTCTCCGGGGAGGTCTCCTGCTGCTCTCAGCCTCTCCCAGGATCTCCATGTTCAGTCTTTGTGAGCATATGATTTATGGAGTCCTGGCATTTCCCCAGGCAGTGATGTCAGCTTGTGGTGTGTTTGATTTAATGCCAGCAGACTCTCTGTTTCCGGCTGCCAGAGGTTAGCCTCACACTACTCTTAGGAAGGGCAGGTTACTGGGGTATGACTCAGTCTTAGCAGATCCTACTGCCTTTGATATTTAAAGGTACAGGACATGGTTAGAGTGGTGGGCCACAGAGGCAGGGCGATATCAAATCCCCGAAGTTTCCCAAACAGTTTATAGTCAGTGGTGCACGAGTTTAATCCCAGCACTTGGGGAGGCAGAGGCAGGTGTTTGAGGCTATCCTGGTCTACAGAGTGAGTTCCAAGACAAGAAAACCCTGCCTCAAAAAACCAAAAAAAGAAAACAAAAAGTAAAGAAGGAAGCGCACAAACTTACATCAGTACAATTAGCTTTAGAACTGGCAGCAAAGAAAATGGCGGCAAACTTGTTCATATGCCACACTGACCCATTTGTGTTATGATTCAGAGACTATAATTGGGATGCTAGAAAACTCAGGTAAACCCTTCTACTTTCAATGCATAACCATCTTTTATGACTCTTTTTGTTCAGTATGTCACTCTAAGCAGTCAGGTGCATCATGAAGCTGTGGCTCTGGCTGGCTGTGAATCCCTTATCAACTTACCTCAGTCTCTGGAGTGATAGCATTGCAGGTGTGCTCCACCATGCCCAGCCAGGACGTCTTTAATGGTAAATAATAATAATACATCACAGAGAAACTGGGGCTCATGAAAGGATCCAGCTTTAAACTCATTTCATCAGGACACCTAATTGCTCACTCAGCAAGTTCTCAATCCCTGGATGTCTTTGTTCAGAAAATAAGGAGCTGCCTGCAAACTTTGTTTCTTTCTTGTTTCTTTGTGTAGCCCTGGTTGTCTTGGAAAGACCTTGTTTCTTATCGTAAAGGCTTCTCATCCTCCCAGCATCTCATCCTCCCAGCAATGTAAAGAATGGATGACCAGCTCATTCTACCTCTAATTCAAGTTCCCTCAGCATCCACTGTCAGAGTCAAATGTGTGGGAGCATTCTCAGAATCCAGTCAACTATATCATTCTGTTAATCCCAAAGATGGGAGGAGAAAGACCACTGACCCAACTTATCATGGTCAAATTAATTAAAGCAACCTTTTTCATTTGTGTACTTGGCGAGGTTGGAGAGCTCAGCTTTGTGGGAGAGGAGGACAAGCAAGGCTTTTAGAGCTCAGGGACTCGGAGTTTCCAAATGAGGAATTTGGTGGGCAAAATAGGTGGTGTTACAGGGGCAGAACAAAGGACCTCCTGAAACAAAGACAGGGTTGCAAGGTGGGCATAACAAGGTTCCATAACAACTGGTACTCATAACAAGGAAGTCATAGGTGGTCACATAAATTTTGAAACAAACGTAGGGTTGCAAGATGATTGTTAAATTTTTGAAACAAAAACAAGGTTGCCATTCCTGGAACAGGCAGTACAGAACCATTTGTTAAGGTTAAGGTTACAGGTGGGGCATAGCCCAATCCTTGAGAAACAGAGGTTTAATCATAAACAGGAATAAACCTAGTTTGTCTTTACTATAATATGACTTTTAAGTCTAAACTAGAAGCAGGCTTGTTCTTAATTCACCTTAAATTTTGGGTTGCCCTGACACCACTACCATTCTTTTTTTTTTTTTTTTTTTTTTTTGGTTTTTTAATACAGGGTTTTTCTGTGTGTAGCCCTGGCTGTCCTGGACTCACTTTGTAGACCAGGCTGGCATTGAACTCACAGAGATCCACCTGCCTCTGCTTCTCAAGCGGTGGGATTAAAGGCGTGCGCCACCACATCCGGTAATTACAGACAACTGTGAACTGCCATGTGGGTGCTGGGATTTGAACCTGGGTCCTTTGGAAGAACAGCCAGTGCTCTTAACTGCTGAGCCATCTCTCCAGCCCCCCCACCACCTTTAAAAAATTTTTTTAAGACAGGGTTTCACTATGTAGCTCTGTCTGGCCTACAACTTGCTATGGAGACCAAGTTGGTCTCAAATGAATAGAGATCCACCTGCCTCTACTTCCTGAATGTTATCATTAAAGACATGGACCACTGAACCTGGCTTGCTTATGATTTTTGGATGCCTGACATTTTATAGATTATTACCGTGACAGCATCAACCAATATCATGAGTAGAGTGGAGAAATGAAAGATGTTGGATGAATCCTCAAAACTCTGTGAACAGCCATTCTCAACAATTTGGACACACCCAACCTGCAGACTTCTTGCTCCGTGAAATAAGAAATCCACTTGCTGTTAATGGGAAATTGGACCCTCTCCCCACAGAGACTGTATTTCCTACCAGGGCAGCGCTGCTCCTTCATCTGCAGTCTAAGTTAGATGGACACTGGGGTGTTTGCTGTGCCTCAACATCCCCTGCTGTCTGTCACACATTCAGAAAAAGCAGGCTGTCTGGAGAGCCCATGAAAGACATTGCTAATGGCTTATTCCAACATTGTTTATGAATTCTACTCTGCAGACTAACTCTCACATCTTATTATTTACCTATTTTACAAGTTCTCTGCCTAGTAAAGATCTTTCTCTCTTTCTACAGAGCAAAATGTGGGCTCCAGGAAACCAACAAAGCCTTCTCCAGAAACTATTTCATTTTGAGCCTGAGGCTCCACGACTCAAGGAACTGGGTTATCAGGAGAGACCTTTACTTTTGAACTCCAGAAAGCTTTCTAGGATTTGAAAGATGACAACAGGCAGCTGCTTAGGTGGCAGTGAGGGAGAGGACAAAGGAAGGTGACAAGAACAGAAAAATGAAAGGCCAGTGGAAATGGAAGAAAGAGAGGAAGATCTTTTACATCTGTTTAAGTAGCAGAAAGGTCAGCGAGATCTTCCAGTCCTGAGCGCTTTGTTGACTTTATTTAACTTAACCTGTACTGAAACAGGTTAAGTTAATCACCTTGAGCATCCTGGAACGTTAAGCCTCTGACCCGATCATTTTTGGAATGGGAACCAAGATGACTTCAAACTCAACCCTTGTTGTAGCTTCCATCTCTGATTCTTTCAATCCTGGCTAAGATGGCGGCCTTGGACACTCTGTTCCGGTCGTAAGCCATGCAGTCGATGAAGAACGTGGTGAAGTTGATGTGCCAGCGGTACTCACTGGCAGAGTAGTCATAGGGGAAGGCGTGGTGGTAGTTGTGGAAGCCCTCGCCTGGAACAGAAGCAAGGAGAGTGGTTAGGGGGCTCAGGGACTGCTGCTTCCTCCTCTTTGCACACCTCTAACCTATCAGGTACCTCAAACCTTGGGAAATCTTGATGCTGGAGAGTAAATGGATGAGCCCAGTATTTTCTAGTCTAAAGTGATGGGTTGCTATCCCAGGCACCATAAACAAGGATTCCAGAGACCCTGGTAACCATGATCTGCCATGTGAAGAGAAAGTTTATATCAAAGTACAATGGTATAAATGGGAGACCAGTTCTGCTAGGAAGAGCTCTAACATTGGGCCAACAGGAATAATGGGAATAACTCAGAGATCTGCCAGCCTCTGCCTCCCAAGTGCTGGGATTAAAGGTGTCTGCCACCACCAAGTTTAGGGTATGGATCTTACAGAAGTGAATAAGCAACACATCTTTTTACACAGCACTGGTGTTCTTCGGAAGGGTAGGATGCTCCAAGAGAATGGGGAGCACCAGGAAAGAGTCAGAAGAAAGGAGGACTGGCCAATGACAGGAAGGTTTCCTTCAGCCACTGCTCGCTACTGATTCTCTCAGCTTTGACCCTTTGATAGTGGGAGGTGATGTTAAGCAAAACCACCCCAGTGCTGGGAACATATCGCAAATGGTAGAGTGTGCTTGCTCTCATGCCCAGTGTGCATGAAGCCCTGGGGTCCATTCCTAGCATAGTGTAAACTGGTCACTGTGCACACTTCTAATCCAAGCACACAGGAGGCAGAGGCAAAAATACCAGAAATTTAAGGTGGTCTCCAGTTACATAACAGTGTTAGAGGCCAGCTTGGGATACATGAGACCCTGTCACCAAAAAATAGAACAAATTAAAACACTCTAAACAACTCTCATAAGTCTTAGAAATTCCCTCTGGCCTCTGAAATTCTGAGAACTCTCAAAATGAGCTTTTCTCTCTGACTGAAAGGTAAATAAAGTTGTTCTTGACTCAAGACAGTTGGCATAATGGGGTAAATGTGGAAACTCCACAATAGCTTGCCAATTCTTGGCAGTGTTCCTCTTCCTGAATCTACTCCAATACCAACAGTGCTCAGTGCTTATCAGGTAGGATAATCGACAGGTAATAAGAATGGTAGTTGAAGAAAAATACCCCCAGCTAGCATAGCAAATATAATAAATCAATAAGGAAGAGAAAGAAGTCTTATCAAGGAAACGACCCTAGCCAGGACTTCTCAAAGTAAATGCATCTGATTCTCTATATTAGGGCTGCATAATGAAAGAACATGCAAAATGGTGAAAGGTGCCAGAAACCTGGCAACAGGATGAAAATACTTTCAGAGTGGCATGTTTGGAGTGTTTTGAAGTACGCCATTTTCCTATACATTACAAAGGCACAGATCAGTATGAAAGACTACAGCTGACCCTTCTGTTCCATTTATTCACTTCCTTCCCAAAGCAAAATAGCAGTCCAGGGGTCTAGAGAAAGGCAAATTAAAAGGCTAATGTAAATAGCATCTGATGGTGGCTGGTGAAACAGACAATGCTGCCTGACTCTCTGAGTTTCCCAGGATGGTGCCTTCTCGTTCACCATGGAAAACACGAGCTTCACAGATCACAACAGACCAAGCTGGCGTTTCTGGCTCTGTCATGCATATTTTATTCAGGGGACCACTAGAAGGAGTCACAAAATGCAGTGCTAACTTATGCAACCTTTCCAGTGAAGTCAAACATGGTGGGATATTCTTTTTTTTTCTCTTTTTTTACACACCCATTTTTATTTATTTACTTTTCATTCGTTTAAATCCTGGAAGGGTACAGCAGCATCACTCGGATTGTGTGTCCAATGGCCTTGCAGGAAGGTTGCTTCGGAATTTGGCAGGAATCATGCCACTATTTCCATGGGCCTGAGTTACTTTCCCCCTGATCACTCTGGTGTGGTTCGGTTTGCCTCCAGGAGTCACTGTGGGTTTTTTGCTTTATACACATAAGCATATCTCTTGCCTAAGTAGAACTCAGTTGCATCTCGGGCATAAACACCTTAAATTTTAAGAAGAGCTGTGTGCTCTCTTTGGTTCCGGAGATCTCGATTGTAGCCAGCAAAAATGGTCTTGTACAACAGCCTTCCAGACATATTTGCTTGTTAGAAGTCCTGTTCCCAACAGGCCTCCACAGGCACCAAGATGGTGGTAAGAGAGGGTAGGATAGTCTTTTAAGCCCAGCATTTTGGGGGCAGAGGCAGGTGGATCTCTGTGAGTTCAAGGCTATCCTGCTCTACATAGTAATTTCCAGAATAGCCATGGCTACATAGAGAAAACCTGTCTCAAAAAATCAAATCAGAACAACCCCCCCCCTCCCTCCCCAAAGTCCCCAATGAAATAAGGACATTTGTTCAGAGGTCAATGTTTTGGTCAGGGATTATATCCATAGAGATGGACAGCATGTCTTATCAGCCAGGTGACAACACCATAATGATTCTTAGTGAAGGCACCAGTAGTGGCAGGGTGAATCAATACAGCGGGCGTGAACCACTTGTGCTGAGTCTGGAGAGTAGACTCACTTGTCTGCTTGTCTGTGTTCTCTGGGCTGGACTGTGTTTTCCCTCTCAAACCATGAGGATAGGAAGCAAAAGCCAACAGAAGGGAACAGTTGGAAACTCTTTGTTAAATATTAAGTTTTTGATGAGGCAAAGCCGTAAGTGCCTTTTGGAAGATTAAAAGGCCTGTTAGGCTCCTCTTGTACCAGGGATTGGAACTCTCACCTCTTCTTTTGGAAGGGAGGAGTTGAGACTGGGTCTCACATAGTACAGACTGGCCTCAAACTCACTAAGTAGCCAACACTGGTCTTGAACTCCTGAACCTCCTGCCTCTACCCACAAGGGCTGGAATTACCAGCATGCACCGCCAAACCCAAATAACACCCATCTTTTGACCAGAAACTCATTGTTCTCTTTCATAGAAGTATAAGGCCATATTGGTTTAACAGGTCAGGATCAAATCACAAATCCACTTTAAGTGCCGCTCCCTAGGCTTGTTGGGTATACTGTTAAACCTTCTTTCTCTAGCCCTTCCGGAACTTTGGTGTGTTACCCCTCATTCCTCCTACCCCTCCTACTTACTTGATCTTAATCCCTGACAGGTAGCCTGGGTGTTTGTTCTTCATCAATACAGGTCGGTCCCTGCCCCTCTGCCCCAGTCTTGTCTCTCTTGAAGTCAAGGTCACTGACATTCCTAGGGAACCGATTACCTAGATCACTACACAAGGTACGTCTTTGCCTTTTTGTCACTTAGAGTCTCTGACACTGCCATGAGCTGCTGGGGAATCCTTGAGGTCTCCCCCTTGCCGAGGGAGCTGACCCGAAGTTGGCCTCCAGGTCTTCACAGGAAGGCCTTCACCTGTCCTTATCCTGTGCAGCCCTGTACTTGCAGCAGAAACATGCTCTGGCTTCCGCTCACTGTCTTCCTTGTGATGCACTGCCCCCCGCTCATCGTACTTAGGAAAGTCTAACCCTGGGTGAGTCCTTCCTTTTCTTTCACATTTCCACTCAGCGGCCTCCCTACTTTTTGTATATCTCAGATAGAGGCAGCACTGTCCATTGCATTATGGGTCCTTTCTGTGCTCATTCCTTCGCGCTCCTTCCCCCCGCACTGTACACTACTGAAGGGAAGGATGCAGCAGCATTCGCCATTGTGTCTGTCCTTGTGAGAGAACAGGAGTCAGACAACCCTCTGAGAAGCAGACAGATAGGGAGAGGAGCCATGGAGAGGTAGTGAACACATCACATTTCCAAGATAGGTAGCCTCTTTACCTCCAAGATGGCTGGTTTCTTCCATGCTCTCCTGACCAGAGACAAAAAGCCTGGCAGCTTAATGCAAAGGCTAGCAGGCTTAGTGTTGGACCAGCTGTGTGAGTTCAAGGCTGGATCAGGAGGTGTTTACACAACAATGGCAGGCTAATCAGCCACCTTTGTTTAAACTGACCAACTCTAAATTAGGGGAGGAAGACCCTTCAAAGACTTAATCCTAGCTCTCCAGGAGGGATGGGATTTTGGGGCTGCCAAGAGCCCTGTCTGCTCTTCCCAGGATCTTTCTCCTCCTGCCTGCTCTGCTCTCACCCCTTATAAAAACTCTTTCTTCACCTGTTCACTCTGTTTCTGGGCTGTAGAATTTCTCTGCTGTTCCTATCTCGCTTGGGAATTTTCCTGTCTTTTAATTCTTTAACTGGCAGAGAAAACAACCTCAATTAAAACTCCTAGATGGTAACAGAAGGTCAGTGAATATTTATTGCATTTAATTGTTTTTGTTAAAATAGCTTAGAGAGAACAGAGCAATAATCCAATACATTAATCTGTTTTGTTTTGTTTTAAGGTTTGAAAGGATGAGTTTTGAACAAGTGAGCCAAACACATCTCTCAGTTATTGTTTTATAATTCCTAAGAGAAAAAGCAGAGACGGTAAACCCCAGGTACCTGGGGCCACATATCTGGTTCCATCTCCCTTCATTTACCTCCATGGAACATCACCAGCTTTTCGGCTTTTTGGTCAGACATGTTCACCAACCGACCTTCTGTTAGATGCTGGGTGTTTGTGTACAAGCAGCCAATCCCTGTGAGGGCAGGGGTGGGGTGGAGGGACACACACAAACTTTTCTCCCACCAGTAGGAACCCCCAGTTCTCGAGATGGCTCAGTGGGTAAAGGCATTTGTCACCAAGCTTGGTTTTATCCCTAGGATCCACATGGTAGAAGGAGAAAACTACATCCCATGAAGTGTCCCGGGTGCCCTCTGAGCTCCACATGCATGCTGTGGCATGTAGCTCCCTCACAAATAAAACAAATAGATGCAATCTTTAAAATCAGAGAAGAGAGGGCCGGAGCAATAGCTCAGCAGTGAAGAACACTGGCTACTTTTCTAGAAGACCCAGGTTTGATTGACAGTGCTCACAGGGTGAATCCTTGCCATCTGTAACTACAATCCTGGGGGATCTGGTGCCTTCTTCTGACTCCCAAGGGCACCAGACATGCACATGGCACACATACACACATGCAGGCAAAACACCCATACACATGAAAATAAACAAATCTAAATTTAAAAAAATTAAAAAGAAAAATTTAGCTGGTCAGGGGGTGGTGCACACCTTTAATCCCAGCACTCAGAAGGCAGAAGCAGGTGGACCTCTGACTTTGAGGCCAGCTTGGTCTATAAAATGGGCAGGGCTACACAATGAAGTCTGGAAAAGACAAAAACAAAACAAAAAAAAAAAGAAACAAACAACCCCCCTCCAAAACGAACCCTACTACCACCAACAAACCTTCCCAAAAAACAAGCAACAACAACAACAACAAAAAGAAAAAGAAAGAAAAAAATAAAATTCCACTACAGAGAAATCCACTTCAGGAATTGTGTTTCTATGAATCTGTGGTGGACACAGTGTCCTCATAAACACTTTTCTAGGGAGACTGAGAAGAGTAATCTCCCCCAAGACTGAGGGGAGATGCCAAGATGTTTGCAAGGCCTAGGTATCCCAGCTCAGCTGCATAAAGAACCTAGACTCTGAGGCACATGGTGGGGCGGCTTTCCTGTACGCGTGTCTTTGAAGTACATGCAGAAAAGCAACTTAAAAGTTCCAGGGCACAGGAAGAGCTCTGCTACTTCATGGGATTGGGAGGAGAGAGGGGGGAGAAGTCACAGCTTCTTAGTTTCTTCAAGCAAGATGTGTGAGACTGGGTCCTAATGCATTTACTAAGCCCTGAGCACACAGGGTGTAGGTAAATGGCCTTGGGTCTTAGAGGGCTGCTCTGTTGATGGAGAGGTTAGGGGTCTCCACCCTGATTCCTTCACTTGGCTAAGTCACTCAACCCAATAACAAGGCCAGCTTTTAAGCCATGATCATGACCATGGCTCTTTCTGTGACCTCAAATATGAACCTCTATGTTGACTATGTAAGGACAGGAGACTGAGCAGTGCCAGCTTATCACCTGGAATGCCCTGGCAATGGCAATGATGAGGAAGAGCCACAGGGGTGGCTGCATTTTGTTGAGTGAGCTGCCAAGGTCCTATTCATGCAACTCTAACAGCAGAAAAGTGCTGCAGGACAAAGCCTTTGAGGAGTCATTAGCAGGGAGGCTCCATTATGGGGAAGGTGTCAGGAACACTCTTCTGTTACCAGGCTATCTTCTTTAGTTTTGGGATAAAGAACTGCTTTTTCCCTGAACCGGAGAGTTGCAGGGTCCAGGGTATACTCATTTCTTCCCAATTGAAGCCATAGTAGAGACTGTAAAGTGCCCTCGGACTCACCTGTAAACAATAGATCTTCAGAGGCTTCAGAATTTACTTGAAGTTGGAGACATAACACATTGTACAAACTTCTCTATGCTCTTCACAAGCAGAGGTAAGAGTTTCTCAAACAGCCCTCTCCCCTTCCCATTCTAGCCCCCCGAATGCCATCCTATTCTTTCTACTGGATCCCCACGAGGGCCACAGAGACAATATTTGAACAAGGAAAGCTCTGGTCACATTCCCCCTGAGCTGGGACAATCTCCAAGGTGATTTGCTCCCTCTGACCATATTTAGATTGAGAGCATCCCACAGACAGGATCTGTCCAGAAAAAAACCTCAGTGGGGCTTGAGCCCTGCAGCCACAGAAGGAAAAAAGCTTGGCAGCAAAATGGAAGCCCTCCAATGAGCTGCAGAAAACCATCAATGGTAGCTTCATAGTGTAGAGCACTCTGATCCAGTGTCCTCAGAATACCATAACATGTCCTGATGGAAAATGGGACCAGAGTCCATGCACTCTGGTGCCTGTTCCCACCACAGCACTCAGGTGACATCTCAGGTCACTTAGATTTGTTCCCTACCCCCAAAGGAGGGACTGCTAGTGTCCACACTGAGAGTAAAGCAATATCTCATAGCATTGTCCCCAGAGGGCACTGGAGAGGGCTCAGTCAGCCCTCAGTATTGGCAGAACTGCTTCAGTTCTGATCTCTGGGCTCTTCTGAGCAGCTGCAAAATGCAAGAGAGCCAAATCCTTCTCAAACCGGAAGTCCAGCAAATACTAGACCAAAATCATAACTAGTTGCCAATTTTGCATTTTTTTCCTCTGTGATACAAGAAGAGGCCCTAAGTCTAAAGGTGGGAGGTGAAGACAGCCAAGCAGCCAAGCTGTACCACGTGCACTATGTTCACTACAGAGATCTGGAACACATGTCTCTTGATTGTCATTCTCTCAGCCTAGCTGCTCACCAAATGGTGCAGGAACAAGAGTAAGTAGGTCACCATGCAGGCTCTGTGTGCCAACATTCTCTCCAAAGTTGCAGCACATGCACAACAGAACACCAAAAGGTAGCAAGCACAGCCCTGGGCTTGGGACATATTCTGATCCCTGTCCTGGCATCTGAGGTTCACCAAGCACAGGCAGTCTGGTGAGACCTACAGGAAGGGGCTGTAGGGAGATGAAAGCATGTGTGAAGACTCCCCTCCTGGGAAGGGGTGGAAGGTCATCCACAGTCCACTGCTCCAGGTCATCCTCAGGCCACTCCTCAGCTCCTGGGTTCTCAGAGGCCGCTCCTCTCCATCCACTGCAAACAGAGAGGAGGAACGGACCTCCTGCATCTGGCCTGTTCCCACCAGGGTCCTCTGTGGCAGCGATAAAATGACTTAACCAAAACAAAGGGACTTTTCTACTCTCAAACAATGCCCTGTTGATCATAGTAGGCACCTGGGGAAAATTCTTTCCTGAGAAAGGAAGTCTTCTCAGTTGCATTTTGCTGGAGTGTCCTGAGGATTTCCCAAGGCAAAGTTTAAACGGAACAAATCATCCCACCTCCAAGTCCTGAGAGGTCCTAAGACATCTTACAAACTGGCCAATCAAGTCTCCTACGTTGCCACTCTCCAAGAGAAAGATACCAGGATAGGAGACCATTCCTTGTCTTCGGAAGAACCCCTGGCTCCCTGCTACGCAGACAGCAGCAAGTGACCCTGGGTCTGTAGAACTTCCAGTGCCCCCTTTCTGATTCAGGCTTCATGGGTCAGGGGTCCAGGGAGCAGCTGTGCCAACATCCCACACCATGGACCCCCAAGGAGCTAAATTAGGATAGGTGTGTGACAGTGACAACTGGTCTCTCTGAGTCTCTCCAGCATCTGTTTTCCTTTTCTTTGTTTGTTTTTTTTCTTTTTTTGCTTGTTTGTTTGCTTTTGTTTGTCGGGACAGGCTTTCTCCGTGTAGCCCTGGCTGTCCTGGAACTCGCACTGTAGACCAGCCTGGCCTCAGACTCAGACAGAGATCTGCCTGCCTCTGCCTCCAGAGGGCTGGGATTAAAGGTGTGGGCCACCACTACCCGGTTTAGTTCTGCATCTTGAAGACAAACACTGCTAAAGGCTCTATTCCCTGACCCATCCTTGTCAAGGAAGGGTGGAAGCAGTCAGTGAGAGCTGACATTAGAAGGCACTCAGTCACTGGTATAAGACACAGACTAGATGGGGAATGGAACATGAGACTTTTTTTTTTTCAGTCTTATTTCATTTTAAGAATATTTTGCTGACTGGTATGTGTTGCACCCTGGAGCCCTACCCCCATAGCAAAGCTACACATCTCTCTACTTCGTTTTACAGGAACCTGCTTCCTCTAGGGCAAACCAGCTGGGTCTGGCCCATGGGTGAGGTCCAAATAGTTTTGTGGATGACTGCCTACTGTTCCTTCCTTCTCAATAATCTTTCCTCTTCAGTAGTCTCCTCTCGCTCCATCTTCTGGCTAAGCTAAAGCTCGAGTTGATTCCCATGCCTCTCAGCTAGGGACTCCATTCACTGTAGCAGGCAGAGCTGGGGTAGGCAGCCAAGCAGCGATTCACAGCACAAAGGCCATTCAGGGACAGCTGCTGTTCTGTCATAGGTGTACCCACACAAAGTTTGCTCCCCAACACCCATGTTAAAGGGCCCCTCCAAAAACAAACAGACAGAACCCTGACACTTTTTCATCCCAATTCCACTACTCTCCATTTCCAGCCCAATTAGCTTTACAAACCAAAGAGAAGGTGGGACAACCTCAACAGAGAAGGGTCGCTGCCCCAGGTCAGAGGCTACCCCATTAAAGAACAGTGAGAAAACTGAGATACTGCCTTGGGACAAGGGAATTTGTTATCCTAGAGCCAGGTGTAAAACTTGCAGGTGGGAACCAGTGTGGTCCCATGCAGAGCTCCTCCATGCACCAGGGCCACGAGGATGATGAATTTCCCATCATACTCCGCCTAGGGTGCGGCACCATCCCGGTAGCCTTGTTAGCAGCCCACACATGTCTTTTATTTCAGCGTGTGTGTGTGTGTGTGTGTGTGTGTGTGTGTGTGTGTGTGTGTGTGTGT
>CAJQZJ010000528.1:479955-541026 GCA_907164525.1 Lophiomys imhausi | reverse complement strand
TGTGTGTGTGTGTGTGTGTGTGTGTGTGTGTGTGTGTGTGTGTGTGTCTTCTTCTGAGTTTCATGGCACCTGCTCTGAAAGACAGGTGATGGGAGGGACATATACTCCATGATACAAGGCCATGAAAGGAATCTGCATGCGTATGTTATTAAAGGCTCAGCATGTGCACTGTTAATGGCTTGCTTGGTCTGAGTTAATTCCTCAGCCCAGGTGGTACCTGGAGGAGTACAGAAGTGATGCCAACAGTCCTGAGCCCGAAACCCAGCTGTCCAGAGATGCACCAATGAGAGAAGTACAGGGCATGATAAGGAGAAAGGTGGCAAGCTCAGGGACGAGGCTGGACCACGACGCCATGAGAGGGGCAAGACTGCCCTTTGGAATGACTTTGTCCTGGTTCCTATACAACCTGCTGGCTGGGGACAAAACGTAAGACAAATTTCTGTAATGTTAACACACTGCTTCTCTAAGAAACACTGTTTAACAGTCCAGTCCCCATCTCTGTTCATTGGCATTTGTGGGGACAGACATGGAAACTGGTTCTCTGGAAGCATAAACCCTTTCTTCTGTCCTTCAGGCCCCCAGAGGGAGGCACCGCAAGGGAGTCCTGTAGGAACTGAGCTCTACAAGTAGCAGAACGAGAGCAGAAAAGAGCAGATACAAGAAAGCTGTAGGGGACACTCTCATCTGCTATGCAGCTGAGGAAGGCAGGAGTGGAAGCACACACCTTGACCCCGCGTCCAAGTAACAATGGGGGTGAGGTTCACCCCATGACTGAACAGAATCTGGAGACTGTACAGACAAGGGAGTGAACCTCGGTCTGACGGGGCAGAGGAGTGAGGGGAGCATTAGCACTGTAGTAACAGGGACAAACCGGAATGAGTGTATCACTTCACACACGCTCATTGTTGGTTGTTGTTCTTGCCAACAGGCCTTATTGTTGCAAGGCTCTGTCACCTACCTTACCCTGCCTGTCCCCTCCCAGCTGAGTTTCCCGATCATTTCTGTTGCAACATCATATTACAAAATAGTCTCTGAAACCAGACCACCAGAGGAGCAGAAAAAAAAATCTTTTTAAATTACCCACCTCTTTTTTTTTTTAAAGGGTATCTAGAAACACGTTAGTTGGAAGGAATTGGGTTTGAGTCAAACCTGGCCTGGAAGATAACAATTTTTTAAACCTCACGTCTCCATGTTGGGGGAGCTTGGTGCTTTAGAGTTTCACAGAAAAAAAAAAAGGGGGGGGGGGCTGGAGAGATGGCTAAGCGGTTAAGAGCACTGGCTGCTCTTCCAGAGGTCATGAGTTCAATTCCCAGCAACCACATGGTGGCTCACAACCATCCATAATGAAATCTGGTGCCCTCTTCTGGCCTGCAGATATACCTGCAGACAGAACACTGTGTACACAATAAATAAATCTTTAAAAAAAAAAGAAAAGAAAACAAAAAACAAAAAAGAAATATTTAAAAAAAAAAAAAGATTAAGGAGAGACAATGGGCAAGAACTCAACTTTACTTGCTGGGCTTAGTGGTGTTACCTAACATCCTTGAGGCCCAATTATACCACAGGAAATATTAAGTAAACATACATTCATACAGATTATAAAGGTCAATATAAGGATGTGAAGAATGTCAAACTACATTGACAATGTGTAAATTCAAAATGCCAGCAGATTCCTACAAGCCAGTCTTATTGTATGGATACTTACAGGGTCAGTATAACACCAGTGCCCACAAAAAATATGCAGCAACAATGGTAGACACCTATACAGGATTATATTTCAACTTAGAACTGGGGCACTAAAGCTTATGCAATGAGATGAGATTTTTATTTACCATATGATTCTACAGCAGCAGCTATAGACAAAGATTTAATGGGCCATTGAAGGAGAATTTCAATTATTAACAGGATGTTCAACTTTCCAACCGAAATTGTTCAGGTATGTTTCCATCTAAATTAGAGAAGGTAAGGAACCAAGGGAAGCCCAACTCCTATTTAAAGACACCAACTGGAGTGCCGGGCAGTGGTGGCACGTGCCTTTACTCCCAGCACTTGGGAGGCAGAGGCAGGTGGACCTTTGCGAGTTTGAGGCCAGCCTGGTCTACAGAGTGAGTCCAAGGACAGCCAAGGATACACAGAGAAACCCTGTCTTCAAACACTAAAACCAAAAACAACAACAAAAAAGATACCAACTGGCAAAAAATAAGAGAAACAGAAATACTATTCACAGTTATAAAACCCAGGAATAAAAGTGTATCCCCACAGGAAATCTTGGCACCAGAGAGAGAAATACATAGTGGGAAACCAGGCACAAGGGTATAGAACAGCAACAACACATAATACTTTCAGCCTGAATAACGAGGGACATCAGTGAGAGAACTGTACCGCCCACACTGACATCCACGGTCGTTCTGACTCCCAGTGACACTGTCCAGCATGTGCAGAAGCCAAGAGAAAGGCTAATACCAGTGACCTTCACCTGCAGCGCTGTCGTCTGTGTTCAAACACTCAGATCCTACTTTGACAAACTGTGACGGGGTTGTCAGCCATGTTTCTTCTTATGCTTGGTCATCATGCCATATCAGACGAGAATGGGCGCGTTCAGGGTGGTATGGCCGTAGACTTCATGCCGTATCATTGTCGACATTCTCATCATCTATGCCACCATGGCTACAACATCTTACCTGTTTTCCTCACAAAGGCAGCATCAATTGTTATAGTCCGTCAGCTTGTAGTACACCTACATCTGCTGCTAGCATGGACACTAATTCTATAGGTCAGCATATAGAGAACACTGGAGGACATTCACTAACTGGATCCTTTGCACAATATAAACTCTTACTGAGACAATTTTACCAAGTCAATGGATATGTCATGACAAATAGAATACAGAGTACAAACTTTTAAAAACCAACTATACTATACATGGCATGTAAAGGCTTAGTGTGGTAGTTTGAATGGAATGGCCCCATAGGCTCATAGAGTGGGGCACTGTTAGGAGGTGTGGCCTTGCTGGAGTAGGTGTGGCTTTGTGCTGCACCCCATGTCTGCTTTTCCTCTCAGGGTATCCAGGATTGATGTCTACCAGGCTGGGTTGGAGGGAGTGAAGCCTAGCTGGGCAGGTAGGTGCAATGAAAGATCTCTCCAGAAACAGCCTTCTTGGGAGATAGCTTTAGTGAGACAGCTCATTTAATTGGGGGTTGAATGGGGGCTATTGAGATGAGTGTGCATCATAGGCTGGGGCCAAGGTGCTAGGAATGCCTTATTTGCATGAAGAGGAATTCCAGGTGCTTGCTGGATATGACCTTATAAAGAGAGGGGAAGTTTTTGTTTGTTTGTTTTTAGGTTTTTCGAGATAGAGTTTCTCTGTGTAACAGCCCTGGCTGTCCTGGAATTTACTCTGTAGACCATGCTGACCTTGAACTCACAGAGATCCACCTGCCTCTGCCTTCCCAGTGCTGGGATTACAGGTGTGCACCACCACACTGGGCCACTACAGACAGCTATGAACTGCCATGTGGGTGCTGGGATTTGAACCTGGGTCCTTTGGAAGAACAGCCAGTGCTCTTAAGCCCTGAGCCATCTCGTTAACCTGAAACTTGGATGCCAGGTTATATGACCACCCTCAAGGGTGGCAGAGGTGGGGGTTGTAAAGCTATGTGCACTGGGACATGCAGGCCCAGGGCAGGCAGGGAGCAGTCCTACTCTTGCTGGTCTCAAGACAAGATTTTTGGGGTTTGGACACACTCTGACCTCATTCTTACTCTGGGCCAGTTCCCGAGGTTGCATGGTTCCCCAGCCCCACAGCTGTGTTGGAGGAAATGTGTCACTGGGTCAGGCTTTGAAGTCTAAAATGCTCAAGCTAGGTCTAGTGTGACATTTACTTCCTGCTGTTTGCTAATCTGGATCTAGAACTCTCAACTTACCTCTCCAGCACCATGTCATGCTTCCATGCTTCCCACCATGATGACAATGGACTAACAAGCCAGCTCCAATTCAATGTTTTCCTTTATAAGAGTTGTTGTAGTCATAGTGTCTCTTCACAGAGATAGAAACCCTAACTAAGACACAACTTCCACAAACAGCTGGCAGATGTAGAGAATTTAGTTGGGCCCAACAAGAGTGCAGTTACAGGGCTAACTACAAACTCTGTTGCAGCAACAGAAGGTATTAAAGATATCCATACAAAATACATATTCTTCTAAATAAATTCCTCAAAGCAGGCACATCAAGTACAGGCTTACCATCTGACCAGAACTCTTGATGTGGATTATGAGTGGCTAATACAACTTGTCCAGAGCATTTTGGCTCTTTCTAAACCTTGCTCTTATTGTTAGTCATTTTCTTTGATTTTTTTTTTTCTGCTTAAGATGTGTTATCAGCCAGGCGTTGTGGCACATGCCTTTAATCGCAGCACTTGGGAGGCAGAGGCAGGCAGATCTCTGTAAATTCCAGGCCAGCCGGGTCTACAAAGGGAGTTCCAGGACAGCCCATACTGCTACACAAAGAAACACTGTCTCAACAAAAAAACAACAACAAAAAAGATGTGTTATCAGGCACTGTAATACATTTTGTAAAAGGAACAATGTGTGGTTTCTCTTGATGTGGAACTTTGGGTTCCTGATCTTGGGAATCAGGGAGTGGATTGTGGAGATCATTCAGTGCCCTGCTCCAAATTACTCATATTGTACAAAAAAAAAGTATGAAACAGCACTTCTCTCCATGTTGAGTGCAAATGCTGAGGCACAGTGGCTTTACATTTTGTTTGAGCAGATTAACAGTCATTATCTCTGTTGACAAACCATGACACAAACTGACAGCTAGCTATTTCACACAAGTAAACAGTACCAGCTACAAACATACAAAAGTAAATCAGGAACATACAGACACATGGGCAGATGAAAACCGTACCAGAAAAGCCAGGCCCATGAACCTATTGGACATCCTCTCACCTAGACCACATAGTAGGAGGGATACCTCATATATAAACCCCTTAAGACATCGTTGGCACCCATTAACCTGTCATGAGACCATTTTGTGTATGTATCACAGCATTACAGGCAACAGAACCTCAGTTGCATCCCAGGGGTTCAACTCAGCACCATCTCTTCACTTGAAATGACCCATTTGAGCCGGGCGGTGGTGGCGCACGCCTTTAATCCCAGCACTTGGGAGGCAGAGGCAGGCAGATCTCTGTGAGTTCGAGGCCCGCCTGGTCTACAAAAGCGAGACCAGGACAACCAGAGCTGTTACACAGAAAAACCCTACCTCGAAAAAAAACCAAAAAAAAAAAAAAGTTTAAAAAAAGAAATGACCCATTTGAATTGCCATTCACTTAGACCTGCATCTGGCCCCCCTGCGTCCTGAACACCTTTGCATGATTTGGTATCCTACAGAGACATTTTCTTGAGACCCTATCAGACCTTTGACTCCATCTTTGTCACAGCCGCTTTGAATACTCTAGCCCAGTTTAATTGTCATTCTATAACTTATATCTCACTGTGCAGTGCATTGTGGGATCTGAGTCTTAATATTAGTAATTAGGATGAGAATAAAAGAATCTGTGATTGTCAGTGGCCATGCTATCATGTGAAATCAAGATTCTCTGGTGAGTTACAGTCAACAGAATCAGCTTAGCTTGCGTACTTATCACTGTTTGATAAATTCTGACATTGTGGAAAGACAAATACATCCATCTGCATTGCTGACATGGTCAGCTCACCACTTTGAGCAGAAATGTCTCCAGGATTGTCAGCATTGGTTACAACAGAAATACAATTTTAAATATTAGCACGGATTTACTAGGTAAATGAGACTGTTGTCTCTTAGATGTGTAGGGTCATCCAACTGTAATGCCAGGCCAACTACATTGAGCAGAAGCACAATGAAAACTAATTACTTTGTGCATTTCACTTCTGGACATAGAAAGGGTATTGGAAAAACAGCTTTAACTTCTTACTCTCTTTGCTTCTGAAATAGTGATACCAGATGATTAACAAAAAATAAGTGCAAATGATGGCAAGGCTTGTTTTCAGGGAGAAATCAAATCACTTCCTTTTAAGAATTATTTCTTTTAATTTGGGGGGATGATAATATAAAAACATCATTTTGTCCTAAGTACATACATGCAACCTGCTCACTCTGGATAATGTTACTGGTATGTAAAATTTCAGGGCTGACTGTTTGGTATGCTCTTCTCTGGGCATGACTATTTCTGCTCTTTCAGCATCTCTTTACTGCCTCTAGTCTTTTGTGTAAGGTTGAGGCCTCATGGGCTTCTCTGTCCACGCCAGCATGTTTATTGTTGCTGTTCAGCTCATGTTCCACCTGTCAAGTTGGTGAGACTTTACTGCTGTAGCTTCTGATATTCCTCCAAGACACAATGTCACAGCTAACTCCCTGATCACTGCCATCTACAATCTTCCCCCACTTCTTTCACTGTATACCTGTTGGGACAAATCATTTCTCAATGATGAGCAGGTAGGTGAAAAACTGCAGATATGACTCAGTGGCTAACAGCAGTTACTGCTCTAGCAGAGGACTCAGGTTCCATCCCTAGTAGTCACAGAACTGGGATCACAACTGTCTGCAACTCTAGTTCCGGGAGTTCTAATGCCTTCTTCTGACTTCCATATACATATACTCAAGACACTCACACACACAAACACATATTCACAAACACACACAGTCTCACACACACACAAACACACACACAAATAAATAAATTATATATATATGCCTGTAGACCAGGGTGGCATCAAACTCACATAGATCTGCTTGCCTCTCTTCCCTGCCTCCTGAGTGTTGGGATTAAAGGGGTGCATGACCATTCCTGGCCAATAAATAAATAAACAATTTAGAAAACAAGCCAGGTCGTGGTAGTGGATCCCTTTAATCCCAACACTCAGGAGGCAGAGGCAGGCAGACATCTATGAGTTCAAGCCCAGCCTGGTCTACAAAGTGAGTCCAGGACTGCCAGGGCTGGGTACACAGAGAAACCCTGTCTCAACAAAACAAAACAACCAAACAAACAAAAAATATGAGTTCAGCTGGGCATGGTAGCACACGCCTTTAATCCCAGCACTCTGGAGGCAGAGGCAGGCAGATCTCTGTGAGTTCAAGGCCAGCATGGTCTACAGAGTGAGTTCAGGACAGCCAGGGCTACACAGAGAAACCCTGTCTCGAAAAACCTAAAAAAACAAAAACAAAAAAAGAGTTCAGAGAAACTAGCAGACTGTAGCCCATGGTTTTGTCTATTTTTGGATCCTTACTCCTCCCATGTTTCTCCAATCCAATAGTGTTCCAGGAAATAACTAAGGACACATGAGCTTCTCAGGTCCTGGAGCTGGTAACCAGATATAAACTTAGGGACCACTCCCCTGCCTGATGTGTGGACCACACACAGGTTTCACCAAAATGTTTCATCTATCATCAGAGACATTCAAATCACAAAACAGTATGAAAGGGGACAACTTCCTGCTAAGACATCAGAATAAAAACCCCAGTCATGGGACACCAGCTCATAGCTTTGCCACCAAACCTAAACGTCATCATCCATGCATGTTCAATGCCACACTGACTAACTGAAACTTCCAGGAAGCAGACTCCCCAAACTACTTTTTACTTAAAAACAGGAGATCAAAGTGCCTCATCCCAATAAGCGAGTCATTTATCATTAAATAAATCCTGACAATCATGTAGCCCAAGGTCATCTGACACTTTTTCTTTCATGTTAAACAAACAAATAAATCCAAATGCCTAAAAGAAACCTAAGATTCTGCTATTGACCTATCAGAGCTTTCACCACATTTTCAAGACTAGGGGCTGCTCCAAACATACACTGTACATTAAGGTCAACTAAAACTAAATTTGCTATAATTTTGATTCTTAACAAGCTTGAGAAACAAAATGCTTGCCATGAAAACACAAAGCCCAGACTTTGACCCTTAGAACCCATGTTAAAAAGTGTGTCACGTGCTTGTAATCCCAAGGCTATGGAGTTGGGAGACAGATAGATCTTGCTGGCTCGCCAGCATACTAGGCTGATAATGGTTAGAGCAATCACACAACAAACAGTAGAGAAACTGTGGTAGTGCCCACCAGTCACCATTCCCCCAGGTACATGGGAGGAGAAACTTGGCTATGGTTTCGGGCCAAGGATACAGGTTTCCTTTACAGAAGACACTCAGGGCAAGGGACAGAAACAGTTAATTGCATTGCACAACACACAAAACTCCAAGGTGACAGACCAGTACCTTTAATGTCTGTGGCTACAGGTACAGACACACATTTTGTTCTATGTGCTAACGTGGAACCACCACACCCCTGCTCTAGGCGTGCATGCTCTTCAGGCCTGGACTTTGTCAGAAACCAACAGGCGCTGGTCCCCATTGGTCCCCACTTGCTTGCCCATACTTCTAGAACACCAGAGGGACAGTAGGGAGATGCTTCTGTTTATTAAACATTGGAATTTTGTTGAACCTTCACTGTGACCCTAAGAGGCAGGTACTACATGGAGAAAGGCAAGACAGATGGAAGAACTCATCCACGGGGCTAGGAAGGTGGCTCAGTAGGGAAAGGTGCTTACTCCAAAGTCTAGTGGTCTAAGTTACATCCCTGGGCCCTGCGTGGGGAGGAGAGAACTTACTCCAGCAAGTCATCCTTTGGCAGGCATCCCTCATTCCCCCTCAGCTTTTAAAGTTTTATTTTACGTTGTCCTAATTGTTTGTTGTTGTTTTTCAACCCGATACAAGTCAGAATTAACTGAGAAGAGAGAACTGAAACACAAGAGAAAAAAAATCCTCCCGTAAGATTGGCCTGTAGGCAAGATTGTGGAGCATTTTCTTAAAGTAGTTAATGACTGATGTGGGAGTGCCCATCCTCTCTGGGTGGTGTTCCTGGGGTGCATAGGTGAGCTGGCTGAGCAAGTCATGAAGAGCAACAAGCAGGCTTCCTCCACAGCCTGCACTTCGGTTTCTGCCTTGAGTTCCTGCCCTAGCTTGACGTGATGATGGGCTGTGATGTGGACATGTAAAGCCAATAAACCCTTTCCAAGTTGCTTTTGGTAAATTATCACAGCAGTAGAAACCCTAACTAAGACACATAAACACTGGTGTTTTGCCTGAGTGTATGTTCACTGCACACTCGATCACCAACCAGAGGGGCCAGAAGACATCAGATCTTTTGGGACTGTAGGTGCAGACAATTGTGAGCCACCATGTGTGTGCTGGGAGTCAAACCCTGGTCCCTTTGAAGAGAGACAGGTGCTCTTAACCAGTGAGCCACCTCTTCAGCCCCAACTAAACATAACTGAGAAGAGAGGAAGAACAAACACATTTGTAGTGGAGCTGGAAAATAAGCAGTCAGATTCAGACTGAGGCAGAAAGACTGTAAATTCAAGACTAGCCTAGGCAACTTAGGCCCTGTCTTATAATTTAAAAAAAAAAAAGCCTGGGGATATAGCTCAATGACACAGTGCTTGGTTAGCATTCGTGAAAAGCTAAGTTCCACACCTAGTACTTTAAAAAAGTCACAAGTAAATCAATGTCACTCTTTCCCTTCTGTGTGCTGCTAGTTTTATGTCAACTTGACACAAGCTAGAATTATCAGAGAGGAGGGAGCCTCAGCTGAGAAAATTCCTCCATGAGGGAGCCTCAGCTGAGGAAATGCCTCCATGAGATTCAGTTGTAGGCAAGCCTATATAGAACATTTTAATTAGTGATGGATGGCAGAGGGACCAGCCCATTGTGGGTGGGGCCACCCGTTGGCTGGTGGTCCTGGTTTCTGTAAGAAAAGCAGGCCATGGGGAGCAAGCCAGTTAAGCAGCACCCCTCCATGGCCTCTGTATCATCTCCTGCCTCTGGGTTCCTGCCCTGCTTGAGTTCCTGACCTGACTTCCTTCAGTGATGGACAATGGAAGTGTAAGCTGAATCAACCCTTCCCTCCCCAACTTGCTTTTGGTCACGTGTTTCATCCCAGCAACAGTAACCCAGACTAAGACATTCTGTTTCACTTCTCCCTCTTTTTCTTTCCTTTCCTCCCCTCTTTTTCCATCCTTTCTTCCCCTTCTTTCTTTTATGAGGATGATCAACCCAAATTAAATTGAGTAAGCAAAGTATGTCTTCAAGTTGGTGGACAGAGGTGCCTAGATTTGGGCCCCACCGGGCATGTAGGTGAGGGGCCTCTGCAGGGGACTACCTGGGAGTAGGAGCTGGACTGTGGTAAAGCAGAAACACTCACATGGAGAGACAGTCTGGAATGTGGTGCTGAACTCCAATACAGTGAAGAGGATGAACATTTAGTGAAAGGGGATTTTTATAGTTTCCAGGGAAACGTCCTTCTGGAAAGGGCTAAAGTTTGAGTGGGGGAGGGTCGGCTCTGCCCACATCACTACTTACGGCTCTAGAACTCTGACCACTGTGAGAATTGTAAATTAAGGCCTAATCTTCAAGGTGGTGGCATATATGTTATGGCAAAAGGAAAAGCCACACCTTCACTTCGTAAGAGTGTTAAGTGCTGAGAGTGTTATTAGCTTGCTTTATAACCCCAGGTAAGCGGCTGGGGAGATGGTTCAGTGGAAAAGGTGCTTGCCATGCAATGACGGGTGTTCAGATCGCCGGCATCCACATGAGCATTACTTAAGTGTAAGCCCATCTGTAGTCCCAACGCTCAGGAGGCTGACTCGGGAAACCTGGCTAAGTTAGCTACGTAGATATCTCAGTAGCTAGTCACCGAGACCCTGCTTCGATGAAATAAAATGAAGAACGATCAGCGAGCGACACACCGCCAACCTGGGGTCTCTCCACACTCGGGCTCCTCGATACCTAGACCAGGCTAGCTTACATGCAAGCCTTCCACTCTTTCATCCCAGGTGACATCAGCCCGGAACGCTCCTGAACTCTTGACGGGCGTGCTTTCTCGCATGTTTTCGCGACCCAATCTTCCGTGTGCTTTGCTGGGGTGGCACTCTGCCTTCTACGTGACCACCTTACCCTGTCCTGTTGGGTCTGGTCCCGTGACCTCCAAGGCAGCGGTGGGCCAGAGCCCACACCCGAGAGATCTCTGCGTTCCTCCCTGGCCGTGAGGGAGACCATCCCTAAGGAGCTCTCCCACGGCTCCAAACCGGAGTCGACCGCAAGACACGCGGGCATCTCCCCGAGGCGGCGCCTCCTGATTGGAGCGGGCGCCGGCAGAGCCTCAGCGCGGTTGCTGATTGGCTGCGCGGGGTCAGGCGCTGTGGGCCGAGTGGACGCCAGTGACCCTGGGGCTGTGAGTGACAGGCAGCGACTTGGGCGGCTCTCTGGGTTGGCCTGGGTTGGCCTGGGTTGACCTGGGTGCGGGCTGGCTGAGGGCCAGGGCAGTAGTGTGAGCACCGCTTGTGGTAGGGCTGGGCTGAGGCCTTTCGCGCAGCCACCGCCCTTCCTCCCTCAGGACGCAATTAGGGCTTAAATGGGGCATTCAGTCCTCACCGAGGGCTGAAGGACCATAGGATGGTGGTGTTGGTGGGGGTCACAGGAATGCCTGAGGTGTGCGCCCTTTAGTGAGTCTAAGCAGGTTGCAGCCTGCCCTCCCTGTTCTCACACTTCCTCTTCTGGAAAAGGCGAGGCGGGAGATTTTGGCTATTGACAGACAGTCCTGTTACTTGAAGTGCAGCTTCTCCCACCCTCTTTCCCAAGGATTAGGGGGTCTGTATGTGTGGGTGGGTGGGGGAGGTGACTTTCCTGGGAGGAGGAAGAATCAAATACCTTGCTTAAACATTCCTGGTGGGAAAGTAAAATGACTGAGACATCGACCCCATAAAAAGGTAAATAGAATTGCATATAAGCAGATTACTCCGGATATGTACACGAATCGAATGACAACAGTTGCCTCTCGTTTCATACTTGCCAAAAGGTGGAGCCAACTCAGTTGTACATCAGTAGATGAACTGATAAGCTGGCTGTGCTGCACACTATTACTGGGCAGCAACAAGGAGTGAAGTATTACTTGAATGAAATGGGGGACATGGCCACTCCAACGTATGGTTGAGGAGAAGGTGTTTATTGCAGATAGAGGGAGAGCACAGCCAGAGGCATCTGGAAGAGTCCAGAGCAGGGAGAGAAAGCAGTACAGTGAACATGGCCGGGCCATAGAGGAGAGAGAAAGGGTGAGGGCAAGAGAGAGGGGCCCAAGATGACCAACAGAGGGAGGATCAAGAGCTAAGAAGGCAATGAGGGCTCATAACCAAAATAGCAGGGCTATGTAGTAATGAGAAGCTGGAGGGAAGGGAAACCCACGAGCTGAGAAAGTTTAGGGTAGTGGGCCCAGTGAGAGCTGAGGAGCCACAGGTACTCAGTAAGCCTGGAAGCCAGTAGACACGTTGGTATGCTAATAGGCACTACAGTTAACCAATTGTCCTGAATTTTCTTTTGAACCTGACAGTACTGATAGTACTGGGAGTAGGACAGCAGGCACGGGTTATAAATTGCCTAATTCCATAACTATGAAGTATAAGGCAAGTGCATTCATACAGACAACGCATTGGTTGAGAACATTGGGGGAAAGGTTGGCTTGTGGGTGAAAAGATGAGGTGTTGGGGCTGGAGAGATGGCTCAGCGGTTAAGAGCACTGCCTAGTGCTCTTCCAAAGGTCCTGAGTTCAATTCCCAGCAACCACATGGTGGGTCACAACCATCCACAATGTGATCTGGTGCCCTCTTCTGGAATGCAGGTGTACATGCAGATAGAGTACACATATGCATAAAATAAATAAAATAAATCTTTAAAAAAAAAAAGATGAGGTGTCATTGGTGAATGGTTATAAGAGTTTTGGTGATGAAATGTTTTAGTGGGCCACGGTGGCACACGCCTTTAATTCCAGCACTCAGGAGGCAGAGGCAGGTGGATCTCTGTGAGTTCTGAGGCCAGCCTGGTCCACAGAGCAAGTTCCAGGACAGCCAGGGCTACACAGAGAAACCTTGTCCTGAAAAACCAAAAAAGAAAAAGAAAATATCTTAGAGAAAATGGTGGTTGCGCGATATTGTGAGTGGAGCAAATGCATCGAGTTGCTCACTTTGGGCTGCTTTTATATCTTACATTGTGAAATTCCACTTTAGTTAAGCGTGGAAATATGTGAAATAAACAAAGTTACCTTTCACAGTGGCTTTCCTCCTTTTTTTCATTTCTCCAGTGACTCACAGTGTTTGTTGTAGCCTGGCCTGGTCTGGGCTACTCACGTCTTCTCTATGAAAAATGGCCCAGGGGAGAAAGGGCCTGCTTGTCCTTTCTCACCAGGTCTTCACCTAGGCCCACAACCAACGTTAGTCAGCACAGCACACAGCGCTTCTTTGGGAGCGCTCTAGCTTGAAGAAGCCCTGAATATTCCCAGTGGAAGGGGTGGGGCCAACCACCTGTGGCAATCCCAGAATAGAGTCTCAGTTCTGATTTTGGACCCTGTGGCATTTGTCCCAATGTCAGTGGTTAAGAGGCAGCACCCAGCCAGTGTCCCAGAAACTGAACTACAAGTTGCAGAACAGGATCCTGCAGGATGTCCCACAGTCTGTCATGGAGGCACAATCTAAGGAAGCTGTGAGACCCCTGCCTCACTTCGCTGATAACTTACTATGGGCACAAAGAGACATTTCTAGTCGCATAAGATGCATTTGAAGAGCTGTGCAGATTTGAGTATGGTAGGAAGATTAGACAACAGTGGCTGGCCGGTTAGCTTCGGTGGTTTGAGGGGAGTGCTTAAAAGCAGACGTGGTTGGCTGTTAAGATGGGCTTTTACATAATCTTGTGCTGATGTACTAGACCCAAATCAGCCATTGCCAGCCTAAGAGGAGGGTCATGCCACCAAGCTTTGCCTTTGGATATAACTGGGCGAGCTGGCTAGTTTTATGTCAACTTGACAAGCTAAAGTCAATGAGAGGGGGGATCCTCAGTTGAGAAAATGGGTCCATAAGATCAGGCTGCAGGCAGACCTATAAGGTATTTCCTTAGTTAGTGACTGATGGGGGAGTCGAGGTCCGGCAGTCACAGTACTTGCTGGTCAGATGCCTCCCTGAAGTATCCGGCCAGGCCAGAGAAATGCTCTCATAGGTATTATGATTGTGTCTTCCATCTGGTGCACTCAGAATGTGAATCGCCTGCTCATAAAAAACTTCAGTTCGTGTGTTTGCGGTGGCCTAAGACTTTAAGACTGATGTGGAAGGTGGGATCTCTGGATTTCTTTCCACTACTGTAATTAGGTGTAGCAAGGATTGCTTTCCTTATGTGATTTGCTGTAAAGTCTGAGACTGAAGAACTTAATCTTTGGAATAATGAGAATATAGCATGCTTCTCTCTTAATTAAAAACTTGAACTTGCAGGGTGGTTGTAGCGCATGCCTTTAATCCCAGCATTTGGGAGGCAGAGGCAGGCAGATTTATAGGTTCCAGGCTAGGCTGGTCTACAATGAGTTCCAGGACTACTAGGGCTACACAGAGAAACCCTGTCTCAAAAACAAACAAAAAAAATTGAATTTAACCAACACTTTATTAATTTATTTGGGTTTGAGTTTCAACTATAATCTACAGTAACAACAATAGAAATACAAGACATGTTTTTTTTTTTCTCATACAGGCTTTGTGATTAAACTGTGCAATCAACATGGTGATTTAACTTTTGAACAGTTTCCTCCATGAAACAATGCCTACTAACAGTCACTTCCCTTTGTTGTCCTATTGACCATGGCAACTTTCAGTCTGTTACTTGTCTCTAGATTTGTATATTCAGGACATTTCAAGTAAAAGAAATTATACAACATACTGACTTTTGTGTCTTTCTTCATGACCTCAGAATAGAGAATAGTTTTTGTCTGGTTCATCCATGTTTTGTCATGTTATCAGGACTTCATTCTTTTTTTTAAATGGCTGAATAAAATGCCAGCATATGAATATATTACATTGTTTACTCAGTTTTGGGCAGGTATTTGTGTTGTTTTTTTGTCAGGCTATTCCACAATGCAGTAGTGAACATTTATGTAGAAGGGTTTTTGTGGACAAAGTTTTCATTCTCTTGGGTATACCAAAGAGTAGAATTATTGGGCCACACATGGTACCTTACATTTTAACTTTCTGAAGAATGGCTGATGGGTTTCTCATAGTTGCTATACCATCTTAGATTTCCCTTATCAATAGGTTCTAATTTTCCCATCTTCAGCATCATTTGTTTTTGCTTATTTAATTATAATTACAGCCATTCTAGTGTGCATGAAACGCCAACTCTCTGTGTTTCTGATTTGTATTTCTTTGGTGACTACTGATGTAGAACACCTTTTCATGTAATTACTGGCTATTTCTGTTTCTACTTTGCAGAAATGTGAGGTCCAACACTTTTGCTAGTTTAGAACTGGACTATTTGTCTTTTTATTGCTGAGTTCCTTTTATATTCTGAGGCCTTATCCCCTATGAGATATATGGTTTGTACATGTTTTCTTTAATTCTATGGCTTGCCTTTCCTTCTTTTTTATTTCTGAGATAGGGTCTCACTATGTCTTTGACATTGGCCTCAACTGTGTGATCTTCCTACAAATCTTCCAAGGAGAAAGAACACCCAAGGTGGGGATGAAAGACCCCCGGAACAGGGACACTGCCCCTGGGGCCCAGCGTCCAAGAACAGAGACCAAGACCACCGGATGCAAGTGCAAGAGGCAACTTTATTGTTCACACAGGCGCCTGCGGACGCTACAGCCTTCGGGTGACTGAGCGTGCCGGGCTAAGTTGAGGGTTGATTATATAGGGTTGGGGTAGCAAGAAGCGGGCTTACAGAAGCAGATGCATGGTTACAGGGTTTTCATTGGTAGATTTAAATGAGGCCATGAGTTCAGGTTAGGGACAAACTTGGCATTTCTGAAATCAGACAAGGCTACCGTTAGCACACTCTGGACTTTCTGATAAGGCTACCGTTAGCACACGGGACTTTCTGATAAGGCTACCATTAGCACACTCTGGACTTTCTGATAAGGCTGCAGTTAGCACACTGGACTTTCTGTTAAGGCTACTTTTCTATTGCCAGTGAGTCAGCCCCCAAGTGTCTGACCACAGATATCCTGTCTTTGCTGGGCCTCGCCCAGCATGGAAAGTCCCCATTCCATAACAAGCAACAGCATGGCAAAAATGGCAGCTAACAGATAGGCGCGCTTAGCCGGGGGTCTTTCATTTCCCCCTTTTCTTTATCATAAGTAAAACTTTTACTTATCAGGGAATCTCAGTATCTACTTGCTTCAGAGCCTGATATTGGTGGGTTAAGACCGAAGTCTGGATGACAGACAGGCGCTCTTTAACAAATTGGATCAGGCGATTGAGGATGCATGGGCCAAATGTGAGAATAAGCATGAGGAGGACAAGGGATCCCAACAGGGATGATACTAGGGTGGTGATCCAAGGGGATCGGTTGTAGATCCCTTCGAACCATCCCTGTTGGGATTCGAATTCCCGCTGTCTTTTGTCTAATCTTTCTTTTAATTTATCTAGGGTCTCTGTGACAACTCCAGTTTGGTCCACATAAAAACAACATTTTTCTTTTAGAGCTGCACATTGGCCACCTTCTTTAAGGAATAGGAGGTCTAATCCACGACTGTTTTGTAACACTACTTCAGACAGGGAGGTTAATGATTCTTTTAGTGCCCTGACAGATTTCTCGAGGGCTTTTAGGTCTTCGTGCATAGCTTGATGTAAGTGCAGATATCTGTCTGTGCGTATTAGTGCAGCGGAACCAGTGGCGATGCCTGCTGTGACTCCCCCTACCCCCAACAAGACGGCCAACGTGAGGGAGATGGGCTCCTGTCTGTATCTTTTGGGGAAATTTTCAAAATATTGTAGCATGGTATCATCAGAATGATAGTATATGCGTGGCCACAATTGAACCAGGATGCAGTAATCCTGAGCCAGGTTTAAAACGGCCGCCGACACACAAGGAGTTAATCCGGTGTTACAGGCCCAATATGTTCCATAGGGGGGAACCAAGTAATAATTACCCATTGTCACAGTTATGATTTTACTGCAGAGGCTAAGTCCTAGGGGTGGAGTTCCTATGCACGTGCCTGTTCCAGTAATCTGAGTTAGGGTTAGCTGGTGGCCTCTTTCTAAGCAATCAGCGAGTGGGGAGCTGGAATGAATAGTAAAGTTTCCCTTGAAGGCTATCCCTTCATAATAGGGAGGGTGAGGGTCCAGGCAGAGCCAGCATTGCTTGGCACACTGAGGGTCCGACTGGTTCAGGGACTGGTATGCCCCTCTGATCAGGTTAAGGAGTCTATCCCCTGTGCCTGGAGTTATAGTTGGTCTCTTAGGGGAAATCGCGGGCGCCTTAGTGGCCGGGAGGGTGGCAGGGGTTGTAGTTTTTACTGTTAAGGAGGATTTTAATGGGGTGACTGGCTTTTTGCGTGGGGGCTGCGGTTGAGAAGGGGCTTTCTGGGAAGGGGTTTTCTGGGAAGGGGCTTTCTGGTCGGCTACAATCTGGTTTGGTCCAACTGCCACAGGCAGAGGTTCTTCTATCTTAAGGCGGATGGTGAGAAGGGACCCCTCCCCTCCACCATGTTTCCAGAACATGATTCCCCAATTTATACCATCAACCCACGTATCCAACGATTCCCTTTTCCCTTGATCAGTAAAGCTAATTTTTACATAATCTAGGTGTGAGTGCAGACAATCCTGTGGCCCGTTATTGTAGAGGCCCATTATTGCGTGTTTGCCTGGGCCTGCATTGACAAATGAGAAGTTCACCTTGTCCAGGGCGCCTACCTTCCATTTCCAGTCCCCGTCATTGGAAGTAACACAGTCCCATTTCCGGCAGAAGAATTCATGGGCTCTCCCACATGACCTTTCTTTTCTCCATCCCGGACATACATAAAATCCATAGCTGCGGACTAGATTGGGAGGAGTACTCTTTGCTGATGGGATAAGAGCCCGCAAACAGAAATGTAGGTCTGGCCACCAAGTGTTTATTGGGGCCACCTTCTGCATGGTGTTGATTACAACTCCCCGGTCGGGATCAATGAGTTGCCAAGATAAAGTCATGGGCCAGTGAGGGCTAGAGGGGCTAGTCATTCCTCTAAGGGGCAAAAGCATCATCATCATTAGCAATACTAAGTGCGGGTAAGTCTTATCTTTAATGGATTTTGAGTGCACTGAAGCTTCCATGGCGGTGCTGGTTCCGGCTCATGGGGTGCATGTCTCGGGTGGGCAGCCTTGGTGTGCGATGCATGGACCCAGTCAGCAATCCCGTCGACCTTTAGTGCCATAGGGGTGGTCAGAAGTACAGTGTAGGGTCCTTTCCAGTGGGGCTCGAGGTTGCGGATCTGATGTCGTCTAACCCAGACGGTGTCTCTGATCTGGAACTTGTGTGGGACGACAGGGGTGGCCGAGGACTCTCGGTAAGCGGCAGCAAGAGGTTCCCAGATGTCCTGATGCACCAATTGCAGGGCCTGTAGGTGGGCTTGAAGGGAAGGAGTATTAGCATAATACGAGATATCCGTATCAAAAAAGGTTATGGCTGGTGGTGGCACGCCATACAGAATTTCAAAGGGAGTTAGCCCGTGTGGGCCGGGAGTGTTCCTGGCCCGGTATAGAGCCAGGGGTAGGAGTTGCACCCAATCCTTTGAGCCAGTTGCAAGCGTTAATTTAGATAAGGCCTCTTTAATTGTTCTATTCATTCTTTCTACCTGACCTGAGCTCTGGGGTCTATATGCACAATGTAATTTCCAATCAATCCCCAGTAGCTTAGCCACCAACTGACTTACCTGGGAGATAAAGGCAGGCCCGTTATCTGACCCTATTACCTGTGGCATACCATACCGGGGGAAGATTTCTTTTAACAATTTCTTCGTAACCATCTTGGCAGTTTCATGTTTGGTTGAAACTCGACCCATCCTGAAAAAGTATCTATAAAAACTAAGAGATATGTATATCCGTACATGCCCGGCTTGATCTCAGAAAAATCTACTTCCCAATGGACACCCGGCCTATGGCCTCTCAGGCGGGTTCCCCGGCTGACATGAGTCTTCCCTAGGTTGATCTGAGCACAGGCCCTACAGTTGTCAGCCACTTGTTGCAGGGCTCTGTCCCTGTTTAGAAGATATTGTCCAGTTTCCTCCCGGTCCAGCAGAGTTTTCACTTTTCGGGGACTCAAATGAGTTAGTTTGTGTAACTCGTCAATCAGCTCCAGGGTCATTTTTATAGGAACCACAGTCTTTCCTTGATAAACCCAGAGACCTGGGGACGGATCATAATCTGCCCCCAGGTTTTGTATGAGGTCTAAATCTTTTTCATCATAGTCCCAGGCAGGAAGCTTGGGAGCCTTTTCTGTCTCGGGGAGGATGGTGACCGTCAGGAGTTGAGGCCCAAGGGCAGCTTGTCTGGCCACTTCATTGGCCAGGCGGTTCCCTCTGGCTATAGGACTGTCTCCCTTCTGATGTCCTGGGCAATGCATGATGCTTAACTTTTTAGGGAGAAACAAGGCCTTTAACAAGGCTAAGATCTCAGTCTTATTTTTGACTTCTTTTCCCTCGGAGGTCAGCAATCCCCTTCTTTTATAGATCTCACCATGGATATGGGCAGTGGCAAAGGCATATCTGCTGTCCGTGTAGACATTAAGCTTTTTACCTGCAGCCAGCTGGAGGGCCTGAGTCAGAGCAATCAATTCAGCACGGTGAGCAGAGGTGCCTCCGGGTAGGGCACTGGCCCAAATTACCTTGGTTTTGGTGGTTACCGCTGCTCCTGCTCGACGTTCTCCATTTAGCAAATAACTGCTACCATCTGTATACCAGGTATGATCTGCGTCCTGAAGAGGCTGGTCCGTCAAGTCAGATCTGGTTCCGTGTACTTCCGCGAGGACCTGCTGGCAGTCATGGGATGCCGGCCCCTCGGGCAGGGGTAACAGGGTGGCTGGATTGAGAGTCACCATCGGCCCAAACCGGATGCGGTCTGCATCCAGGAGCAGAGACTGATAATGGGTCAGGCGGGCATTCAACAGCCAGCGATCGGGGGGCTGGCAAATCAAAGATTCAATTGCATGGGGTGCCAGGATAGTCAGTGGCTGTCCCAAAGTTAATTTCCCCGCATCTTTAATTAGGACTGCTATGGCTGCAATCATTCTTAAGCCTGGAGGCCATCCAGATGCTACTGGGTCCAATTTCTTGGACAGATATGCAATGGGGCGCGTCCAAGGCCCAAGCTTCTGGGTTAAAACTCCTTTGGCGAAGCCTTATTTTTCGTCCACAAAAAGTTCAAAGGGTTTTGTGAGGTTGGGCAGGCCAAGAGCAGGGGCTGACAGGAGAGCCTGTTTAATGGCCTCAAATGCCGCCTGGTGTGTCTCAGTCCAGGCAAAAGGGACCTCTTGCTTAGTTAGCGGGTACAGTGGGGCCGCCATTTCGACAAACCCAGGGATCCATAATTGACAGAATCCCGCAGTCCTCAAGAATTCCTGCAACTGAGGATGCTTTTGGGGCGAGGGGATGCGGTCTATCGTCTCCTTGCGCGCTTTGGTTAGCCAACGCTGTCCGTCTCGCAGCTTATATCCCAGGTAAGTCACCTCAGTCTGACAAATCTGGGCCTTTTTGGCAGAGGCCCTATACCCCATTTGGCCTAGAGTCTGTAGGAGTGCCCCAGTACCTTCGTGGCACTCCTGCTCAGTGGAGGCGGCCAGTAGGATATCATCCACATATTGTAGCAGGATCAGTGACGGGTGTTGGTTCCGGAAGCCGGCCAGATCATGATGTAAAGCCTCATCGAAGAGAGTGGGGCTATTCTTGAACCCCTGAGGAAGGCGGGTCCAAGTCAACTGTCCGGAGATACCCAGCTCTGGGTCCTTCCATTCAAAGGCAAACAGGGGCTGGCTTTGAGGGTTTAACCTTAGGCAGAAGAAGGCATCTTTTAAATCCAATACGGTATACCAGGGGTGTGTTGGTGGCAAGGTGCTCAGTAGATTGTATGGGTTGGGCACCGTAGGATGAATGTCTTCCACCCTCTTGTTGACTTCCCTGAGATCTTGCACTGGTCGATAGTCCCCCGTGCCGGGTTTCTTTACAGGCAGAAGGGGTGTATTCCAGGGGACCTACAGGGAGTTAATATCCCCTGGTCCAACAGTCTCTTGATGTGTGGCCTGATGCCTTGATAGGCTTCATTGGGCATAGAATATTGCTTGATAGAGACAGGGGTTGCAGTTGCCTTTAATTGTATCACCAAGGGAGGTTGTTGGGTGGCCAGCCCCATTCCTCCCGTTTCCGCCCAGGCCAAGGGATATTTTTTGAGCCAAAAGTCTAATCCCTTTTGTGTTTCCCTAGGTGGTTCAAATAGTTTATATTCATCCTCTAATTGTAGGGTCAATACCTGGAGTGGGGCTCCCCTCGGACCTGAAATGCTTGCTCCAGTGGTCAGTATGTCTCTCCCCAGTAATGGGTATGGGCAATCAGGAACATGTAAAAAGGAATGAGAGACTTTTTACCTTCCGTTCGGTTGTCCAGCGATATTGTTTCCCGCCGGTGGCACCTTGTACCCAGGCTGTGCGGTTGCTGAGTGGTCCCGGGGAGCGAGTAAGAACTGAGTGTTGGGCTCCAGTATCCACTAGGAAGGTGACCGGCTGCCCCCCAACAGTAAGAGTTATCCTAGTCTCGGGGGGGGGGGCTCCTGGCCTCGACTTTCCTAGTCTTCATCCAGGGTCAAGAAGTTGGTTCTGGGCTCTGACGACCCTGTCTTCTGTCTTCTGGGTCGCTCAGGGCAATCTTTGACCCAGTGTCCTCTCTCTTTGCAGTAGGCGCACTGATCTCGATCTACCCTAGGCCTCCTGTTGTCCCCTGCCCTGACTGACCTCCCGGTATTTTGATGCTGAGTCTGCACTACGGTGGCCAGCAAGCGACTAAGTTCCCTACTGCATTTTCGCTCTCTTGCATTATCTCTTTCTTCTGCCTCCTTTCTGAGCCTATCTTCCCTCTGTTCTGTCTCCCTGCGTAGTCTTTCCTCTTTTTCTTCTGGAGTCTCTCTTTTATTAAAAATTCGTTCTGCCTCCCAAACTAATTTGGAGAGGGTGTACCCTTGCAGGTTGTCCAGCCTCTGTAATTTATTTCTGATATCCGGAGCCGACTGCCATATAAATGACATTGATACATTTACCTCCTGTTCCGGACTATCTGGATCATAGGGGGTGTACATGCGATAGGCCTCTTTTAGTCTTTCTAGAAAACCTGCGGGGGATTCCTCTGCACCCTGTATTACCTGTTTTACCTGAGCCAAATTGGTGGGCCGGTGCCCGGCCCCTCAGAGGCCTGCTATGAGCAACTGGCGATAAAGGCGTAGGTGTCTCCTACCTGCATCGGTGGTGAAGTTCCAATTCGGGCAGGTCAATGGGAAGGCATCATCAATTTCATTAGGCAACTGTGTTGGTCTCCTGTCCTCGCCGGGTACATTTTTCCTGGCCTCCAGGAGAACTCTCTGTTTTTCCTCTGAGGTGAGGAGAGCCGGGCGGTGGTGGCGCACGCCTTTAATCCCAGCACTTGGGAGACAGAGGCAGGCGGATCTTTGTGAGTTCGAGGCCAGCCTGGTCTACAAAGCGAGTCCAGGACAGCCAGAGATATTCAGAGAAACCCTGTCTCGAAAAACCAAAAAAAAAAAAAAGAGATGCTGGCAATCATCCCATGTGGGTTGATGAGTGACCAAGATGGACTCGATCAAGTTGGTCAGTGCCACGGGGTCCTTGGAAAATGGGGGGTTGTGCTGTTTCCAATTGTATAAATCAGAGGCAGAAAAAGGCCAATATTGTAATTGTCCCTCCTGCCCTGTCTGTCTTAAAGGAAACGTCTGTGAGGTTCCCCCCCCCACCGTTGGGAGTGGATCCTTGCGACCCCTAAGGCGCCCGGCCACGGGGGGAATTGGGTGGAGAAGGGGTCCCCGTTGTGGTTTCGGGTCGCCCTGCTTCCTTCTCCACCCCTGGATGAGCCGGAGTGGCGGGGACAGGTGCCAGGTGATAAGGTGGAGGCTCCTCAGTGAGTAAATCCACGAGGAGGGGATCCTCTGGGGGAAGGACAGGCTTCTGATCTTTCTTGATAAGGGTCGGGTAGATGGAAGACTTGGGAGGCTGAGGACTTGGGGGCTGAGGAATGACCAGAGGTGTAGAGGGTAAAGGTGAAGGGAGAGGATGTAAAGGGGAAGGCAGGGATTTTGAGGGGAGGGGACTTGGAGGGAGGAAGGGAATGACCCAGGGAGGTGGGTCATAGGCCAGGCTTTCCCAGGTGACGATGTAGGCAACCTGGTCGGGATGAACGTGGGGTCTCTTGTTGAAGACCCGCTCTTTGACCTGTAAGATAGTAGGAATGTCAAAGGTTCCTCCCGCTGGCCAGCCCACATTAAATGTAGGCCATTCCGAGGAGCAGAAGGTCCACCATCGTCCTTTTCTTATTTCGACTGATTGGTTGTGAGCGCGCTCGCGGACTTCGCTCCAGTGTTCTAGAGTGAGACTCAAGGGGGTGGTTATGGTCTGCCCCATATCTTTTATGTAGAAATAGGAAAATAGACAAATAAGAAAAACAGATAGAACAATTACAAAAAGACGCGCAGCGTGGTTTCGGCGCAAAACCGAAAATACAAAATCAGACGGGAAGCGAGTGCTTCACCCTGCAGACGTACAAATCCCACGGATTCGTACCGAGCCCCGAAATAGCGGGCTCCCCAGATCCCTGAGGCGTCCCCCAGGGTGGCGGGGGAGAAGTCCGAGCTCATCAGCTCCTTCTCAGGCCGCCCAAATACCGAACGGTCACGGATCCAAACCGACTTTCAAATGCAGCGCAAACGAAACGAAAGACAGATGAGAGTCAGACACAGACAAACAAATGCTGGCCAGCTTAGCTTACCTCCCGGTGGGTTCTCAGCCGGCTTGGGCGAGGGTCCCAAGGAGATCTCGGTGGGACCTCCAAATGAAAGACCCCCGGAACGGGGACACTGCCCCTGGGGCCCAGAGTCCAAGAACAGAGACCAAGACCACCGGATGCAAGTGCAAGAGGCAACTTTATTGTTCACACAGGTGCCTGCAGACGCTGCAGCCTTCGGGTGACTGAGCGTCCCGGGCTAGGTTGAGGGTTGATTATATAGGGTTGGGGTAGCAAGAAGCAGGCTTACAGAAGCAAATGCATGGTTACAGGGTTTTCATTGGTAGATTTAAATGAGGCCATGGGTTCAGGTTAGGGACAAACTTGGCATTTCTGAAATCAGACAAGGCTACCGTTAGCACACTCTGGACTTTCCGATAAGGCTACTTTTCTATTGCCAGTGAGTCAGCCCCCAAGTGTCTGACCACAGATATCCTGTCTTTGCTGGGCCTCGCCCAGCATGGAAAGTCCCCATTCCGTAACAAGCAACAGCATGGCAAAAAATGGCAACTAACAAATAGGCACGCTTAGCCGGGGGTCTTTCAGGGAGAAGAGTGTGCATGCAGGTGACAGGATGCCATACCAGAGCCAAGGTTGTTCTTGCTACCTTCTGGGTGCCTGCTCCTTGGCTGGCTCAGAGCTACATCATCAGCGTTTGGTGGCCAAGAAAAATTGTCTGAGCTAGCAATATCTCTAGTACAGTTTGGCAGACAAGAGTTTCTCTGGGGTCACAAAGATGCTAGAAGTCCTAGAGGTGGATGTGGAGAGGATATAGAGGCCTGGGAAGGAGACAACCACTCTGTCTGCTAAAGACAAGGAACTGCTCCACCCCATTGGGTCTACAGGAGGGGAGTTGCCGGGATGCAGATCCTTGCTGCCCTAGTACACACTGGAGACTTCCTGTCTAGGGAGAGGAGAAAAGTCCAGGAACAGTGAACCAGTAGGAGAACAGAAAAAGATGGAATCGAGCCAGGAAGGCAGAGTGAAGGTGAGTTGGAGGTCCTACCCTGCCTCCAAGACAGTCCTACAGGAAGGGGTTGTTCAGAGCAAGGGATACGGGAGAATAGGCACAACATTGTAGGCAGAAGCCTGGATGCCATCAACCCAGAAGCAATCTGAATTAGTAAAGGGATCTAGCTTTGAAATTGTTTCAGTAGCACACCAAGTCCCTACTCGGAAGTTGATAGTCCCCTGGGTATCTTGGAGAGCCCTTCTTTCAGGGAGTTACTTCTGGGACGCTTCCTGTGAACACTGCTCCTCAGCCTCGCCACCTCTGCCCTGAGATGAGAGCCGCAGGTGACACCATGATCCTTCCTGTACTCTGAATCTTTTTATGGACCCCTTTTAAAGGTAGAAACTCAGAATCACAATCAAATAATTAGGTCGCCACCGTTCTGTCAGTCCGACTCCACTTTCTAAATCTCTTCTTGCTTAGGAGTTTGGAAATCCCACAGCCATCTTACTGATTAGGATGATATGTTAGGATATTAAAGGCCATCTAATAGGTAAAGATGGCAGGCAGAGTAATGAAGGAAGTTGGGTAAGCAGTGTCTCACGGACTTCTCAAAACTCTAGAACGTTTGTACTCATTCATCCTGGACACGCCTTGCCCGAATACCTCTTGTTCTATGACACAAGAAATCCTGTTGTAACAGAAAAGAAGACTCCATAGCCGGGCGGTGGTGGCGCACGCCTTTAATCCCAGCACTTGGGAGGCAGAGGCAGGCGGATCTTTGTGAGTTCGAGGCCAGCCTGGTCTACAAAGCGAGTCCAGGACAGCCAGAGATATTCAGAGAAACCCTGTCTCGAAAAACCAAAAAAAAAAAAAAAGAAAAGAAGACTCCTTCGCAAGCTAAGACCACTTTTCTTACTACAGAAATGGTTGTTTGAGATCCTTATTCTAAAGAATATTTGGATTTACAGCTGTATTCTAACATTACCAGGCTCTGGGGCTCAGGACAGAAAGGAGGGATGTCACATGGAGGGGCTCCATGTCTGCTTGGGAAGCATGGGTCTGAGCACTGAGAAGACCTCCTTATGCTTCATTTCATGTAACGCCACCCCAGTGTAAGAATCATCCCTGGCGTGGTAATTCTTTCCCGCTATAACTTGTCTGCTTCCCAAGCTCTATCAAAGTTATTTTCCTCTCCCATCTAGCAAGCCAGAGGTCATGGCAGTTGAGCTGCACCTACCCAGACACTGTTGCAGCTCTAGATTTCGCCGCCTGCCTTGAAGTACAAGGCACTTCAGTGAGAGCTTTCCGAGGCAAAGACTTTAGACTATCCAAAGGATACTAAACCTTCAAAGGCAGGCAAGAAAGAACTTATGAATGACACCATTAACCTGAGAGACCTTGAGAAAGATGCAGAGAAATGATGGGTTGAAAAGATGAGTGTAGGAGGCAGATCTCTAAGTTTGAAGCCAGCCTGGTCTATAGAGTGAGGTCCAGGACTACACAGAGAAACCCTGTCTCAGGGGGGAAAAAGTGCTATACAGAAGTGGGTTATGATTATCTTTAGTATCCTAGCAATGTTACTCTATATTTATCAGCAGAACATTAAACTTCTGCCCAGATGACATTTGGAACAGGAACTTAGCCACTCTTGTGACTCCCGTCTCCAGTTCTTTTAATCCTGGCTAAGACGGTGGCCTTGGACACTCTCTTCCGGTCGTAAGCCAGGCCGAGGGCAGCCATGCAGTCGATGAAGAACGTGGTGAAGTTGATGTGCCAGCGGTACTCACTGGTAGAGTAGTCATAGGGGAAGGCGTGGTGGTAGTTGTGGAAGCCCTCGCCTGGAACAGAAGCAAGGAGAGTGGTTAGGGGGCTCAGTGGCTTGCTGCCTCAGCTTTGCACACCTCTATTGGGGTACACTGTGTGAAAGAAAGTGTGTCTCCGTGTATTCAGTTGTTGGCTGCTAAACCGGCGGAGAGCTAAATGCCTAGCCTACTGGTAGCCTGACCTTGGCATTATTATTTCTATGGCCCATTACTGGTCTCATATTTTGTGAAGACTCATCCTTCTTCATTTGCCTATTCGATGTAATGAAGATCTCAACGGCCAATAGCTGGGCAGAAAGTCGAGGGTGGAACTTTTGGGAGAGAGAGGGTCTCTGGGAGAAAAAAGCAAAGGTGGGAGATTTGCCAGTGGAACTCAGGGATGAACTGACTGACCTGAACAGGAGCAGAGAGGTAGAACTGGCTCTGTGGCGAGACATAATGCCAGGTTTAGTCAGGTTAAACTAGAAAGCTGGCTGGGAATCTTCCCAGCTAAAACACCTAAGCTTTGAAATAATAAAAATCCGTGTCATTATTCATACTGCTGGTGGGTTCAAAAATCCCGCTATGCACCTCTTACCTAGAAGGTACCTTGAACCTCAGAGAACTGTACTGCTGTTAACCGAATAGATGACCCAGTGTCTTGTACCCTGAGGAAACAAGTGTCCTCAGACCATCTTGAATACATTGAACGATCTCACTTACTAATGGGATATGGGGGCTTTTGGAATGGATGTAGTGATAAATGGATGAGAGAAAATTATTCTACTGGGAAAAACGCTTCACCTTGGAAAAAGACAGAGCAAACATAAATCCTGACCCAAGACCCCACCAGCTGTGTGTCTATAGGCATGTTTTCTGATGGGGATGGGAGGGTATGTGTGCTTTCTTACAGAGGTGAGAACCTTTCCTCATGACATTGGTGTTCCCTGTAAATGTGGGAGGTTCCAACAGAAAAGGCAACAGCAGTTAAAAGTCAAAGGGAAGTAGGTCAGGGAGCAGAGTTCCCTCAGCTGCAGGGAGTTCACAGGGGGCTGCTCTCAGGTTTGTTCTTGGGCAAGGAAGGCACTGATAAATTACAACCACTCTGAAAATTCTTGGAGATTTCTTCCTCCTTTCTTTTCTTTATTTCTTCGTGTGTGTGTGTGTGTGTGTGTGTGTGTGTGTGTGTGTGTATGTGTGTGTGTGTGTGTGTGTGTGTGTGTGTGTGTGTGTTGTTTTTCAAGACAGGGTTGCTCTGTGTAACAGAGCCCTGGCTGTCCTGGACTCACTTTGTAGACCAGGCTGGCCTCGAACACACAGAGATCTACCTTTGGAAATTCCTTCTAACTGTCTATATTCTGAGAACTCTTGGGATGAGCATTCACTTTGACCAAAAGGAAAATACATATATTTTAGATTCAGTATAATTACTGTGGCAGATAAATGAGAACCCTACAGGCCGTTAGCAGGCCTTTTCTTTCTGACTGATTTCAACAAAAACAATAGTGACCTCACCAAGCTAGCATTAAGAACAACTAATAAGAGATTTGGATCTTGAGTATTGCAGGTAGATTAGGAGTGATGTGAAAAACAACAAAGTAAAGGGATTTCTGACCCAGGAATGCTTCTAACACTGGGCTCTCATGGTGTGCACCCTATCTACGTGCCAGGTTGTCCATGATGTAGACTTAAAAGGGAATGAGAGGACGCCTGGCTAAAGCTGTTAACAAAGGGTTGTAACTTCTTATTCAGGGCTCTGGGTGTCAGATTTAAACAGAACAATGCAAGGGTTATGTGTAGCAACTGGGGCATCAAAAACAGAACCCTTTAGAGATCTATTTTCTCAGATAACATGAGCATATGCCAGCGGAGGAGGTCATTCAAGAAGCCAAAAAACAAAAAACCCAAAAACCAAAAGAACACCCCCTTACCCTCCCCAAAACCAAAAAACCCAAAACCCTGGAAGGGCAGGAAACAGCTGGAGAAGACCCAAGGGTGAGGTAGGCAGACAAACGAACAGGTGAGAAAAAAGTCAGTAGGGTAAAGCAAGAGGCTGTCAGACCACTCTGGACAAGCAGTCAGGGGATGTGAGTTGAAGACGCTCACTAGTTTCCAATTACGAAGCAGAATGCATCTCAGGCCACGTTAGTCTACGGAACATTTGCAGTTGTAGCATGAAAGCAATTTATTGCAGAGGATCAAAGTAAGAACACACCCAGAGCACAAGGTACTTGATTCAGAAAATGAGGGTAGGGATATAGAAGTATATTCAAAATGGAGAACTTGAAGCCGAGCGACCCAAGTCAGAACCACACTTTCTGCGTTTTGAGTAAATGCAAAACACTGGGTTCACTGTCTGTCCTATTGATTCTGCTGTTCTGCTCATTTCCTAACTGAGATGAGATGTCAGCCAGCCCAGAGATGACATGAGAATGACAAACTTAAAGGGGCTTACCATGGCTGGATGCAGTGGCCCATACCTTTAATCCCAGCCCTTCTGAGGCTGATACTGGTAGATCTCTGAGTTCCAGGCCAGTTTGGCCTATACAGCAGGTTCCAGGACAGCCATGGCTACATAGTGAGACCCTGTCTAAAAAGGGCCTGAGACCATTTTTGGAACCTGATGTCTTTCACCTTTTCTTTTTTGTAACAGGCTTGTTGCCTGACTTTGGGATAGGTTTCTTTTTTAATACCTAGTTGGCTTAGCTTTTTGTTGTTGTTTATTTATGAGAAAGGGTCTCACTAGGTAGCCCTGGCTAGCCTGAAACTTTCTACGGAGATCAGACTGGCTTTGTACTCAGCTAATGAACCCTAGTTTTAAGATAGAAGAACTGAGACACAAATCATCATGAAAAACAAAATTAGGAGCTACATGTGATGGCTCATACCTGCAATTCCTGCATTTTGGAGGCTGAGGGAGATACACAGTTGCAACCTTGAGGCCAGCCTGGGTTACAGAATGAGTCCTGACTTAAAACAGACAAATCTTATCTGGTCTTTCAGGTTTCTAGCAAAAAAAAAAAAAAAAAAAAAAAATCCTAACTAGTAGACCAAAGGATGTGGTCATGCTGTAGAGAGCTGACTTACCCAGCGCGAACATTGAAACTAGCACATTCTCTCGGGGCTCAATGTTCTTGTCGTAGGGGCGGTATCCATAAAGGTGAGCGGCACTGTTCACCAGCCAGGTGCCATTGAGCACTCCAGCGTATCTCAGTAAAACGGCAACAAAGAAGCTGTGTTGAAAAGTTTCACCCCAGAAGTACCAGGGCACCAGGGTGGGCAGGATGAAGCACATTAGCAGGAGACCAGGTATGTAGTACCTACATGGAGAGATCACACACTGAGTGTGGAGAGATCATGCTCACATCTGCCTGAAGTGTCCACCCCCAGAGTTACCTGTGCTCTCCTCCTACAAATGGGAGTATGGGGGAAGGGCGAGGGCAGAAGCCATCAGGAGAGAATGGGTGGATGATCTTTTGACTACGTGGTCTTATATAAAGTTTTAAATGGGTGATAAGGACACATTAAATGACATCCCTCCGATCACACCACTGGAAGCCAGTGTATCAAGTGCAGACTGCCTGTCTCCTGACAAATCCATTGTTCTTCTCTACAGTGAACAAAACTATGTTACTTAAGCAGATCACAAACTCATAGCCGGTTCTGCTGCCTGTCCATCTACCTGAGTTCATTTTTCTTTCTTTTTCTTTCTTTCTTTCTTTCTTTCTTTCTTTCTTTCTTTCTTTCTTTCTTTCTCTCTTTCTTTCTCTCTCTCTCTCTCTCTCTCTCTCTCTCTCTCTGTCTCTCTCTCTCTCATTTGTTTCTCTTTTTGTCTGACAAAGTCATTGGCACAGATGGTGGCATGTCCCGGTTCCATTTCCTCCCACCACCTCCTGGTCTTTTTTCTGCTTTCCATTCAGGAGGCCCACTGAGTGTCCCTCATCTGTCCCTCTGGAGGCCTTGTTCCATTCCTCATCCTCAAACAGACCATGACATCCTCATTTCAAGGGAATCGATTTCATCTGATGATTGTGTTGGGTTTTTGTTTTGTTTTTTGTTTTTAAATACCCTCACCTTGTATATTCACTGCAACTTCCTTTTCTGTGTACTTCGGAGGGGCAGACAATATTCTGCATATTCTGTCTTGTATCATGATTATTTCACACTTCCCTTGTCTCTCCACCTCAACAGGCTAGAAATTCCTTGAGGGGAAAGACTTAGCTACATTCACTTTTATGCCTTTTCCTATCCTAGTTCAGTGATCATTAGATCAAACTGCATTTAATTGCATTCATGAAAATTGCCCAAAGGATGCAGAACTGAACAGAACAGTAAAGTATCTGAGCCATTAAAATGAGTTTGAAATGATGGTATTAGACATACAAACCCAGAAATCTCTCAGCTTTTATACAGTTATAAGACAAAAGGTGGGGTCTCTAAACCCCAGGTGCCTTGGGCTACATTCCCAGCTCCAACCCCAACCCCCCACCCCACTCACCTCCTCTGGAACATCACCAGCTTCTCAGCCTTTAGGTCAGACATGTCCAGTGTTCCGCCCTTCTCTTTGACAGCCGGATGTTTGCGCACAAGCAGCCAACCCACGTGAGAGAAGAAAAAGCCACGCCGGGAATTGTGAGGGTCAGCGTGTGTTTCTGTGAACTTGTGGTGGGCACGGTGATCTCGGGACCATTCATACACATCATTCTGGAAGGAAAGAGGAACCTGATACTGAGAAGAGATGCCTTCTAAGGAGAATGCAAGGGCCTAGCTGTCTACAAGGCCTGGGACTCTCACTCCAACTCACCAAGTCCTAGGACTCTGTCTAAAAAGGAGGCCTTGGTGCGCACCCTCTGGTGCACACTTGCCCCCAAAGCTTATGTGGAAAAGCAACTCAAAAGCCCAGAGCACAAGAACAGCAGTGTTGCTTCCCAAGGTTTTGTGGTAGAGAAAAGGGAGGCTTTACAGCCCTCACTTTCATTAGGAAAAAACAGCAGCTTTTCGAGTGAGGAATGTTGGACAGGATCCTAATGGAGGGCCCAATCCTTGAACATGGGGAATATGAAGCAGGTGGGGTTGGGACCTGAAGTGTTCATCTGTGAATACAGATGTGGGAAGTTCTACATTGATACCTTCACAATGACAGGTTGCTCAACCAGTAGCAAGACCAGTATGTTACCTATGAGCTTGGGCACATCCTCAGGGACCTCTTATTTGGGACTCTTTCAAACCCTTTAATTATGCACCAATAATATCACCCTCTTCTCTTTTCCTCACAAAGAGATCAGGAGAATTCAGGGTATAAACTGGTAGGGCAGAGATGATTATATACATATGCTGAGAACCTCCATTATTACCAAGCACAAAAATTAATTTTGTTTCCTGTTTTCCATTTATCCCACAATGAGCTCCATGTGACAAGCTATCTGGTGCTAGTTGCTACCACCTGATACCAACGGAAGCTCCCTTTTCTAGTTCTTTTTCTTCTGTGTTATAAAATTATGCCTAAACAGCCTCAAAAGCTGATTTAGCCAGCATTACAGCCACAGGAAATAGCCCATCATTCATCTATGAAACTACTTATTAAAATAATTTCGTCATCTGAAATGAAGGATAAGAGCAGTACCCATCTCTTAATACATCATGGAGACAGTGATTTCATCTGTGTCAAATGCTAGCACAGTGCCTGCACAGAGTTGCTGCCATTAGAAGTGTTTGCACTTATCTGTTCAAGAGTTCTTGGGTCTGCGACACATCATTTTCAATCCCATTGTGGTAAGATCCTACGATAGTAGGCTTCACGGAGTGTAAATTTAATGTTTACCGATGGTCTAGGAAGCCAGGGTCAGGGCCTAACTAGTGCATGACGGCTTTTTATGCTGAAAGGCCGTATCAGACACACTGTATGAAAGTGTAGGACCTAGTATTGCCTAGAAAGCCTTTCCTTGAGTTTCCCTACCCAGGAACTCTGAATTATCTCACACTCTGTGACCCTCAGAACTAAGCATGCATTTTAGATGACCACAGAAGACTGGGGAGACAATGACTGCCCTGCTGGCCCCTCTCAGGACTTTGAATCCCTTTACTGTGCCCTGGATCATCAGCAGAAATGACACATAAGAGCTGAGCAGGGCCAGACTCTCACCTGGAAAGCCATGGTGTTGGCGATGATGAGGAAGAGCCGGAGGGGCAGCCGGGCCTTGTAAGTTCGGTGGCACCACAGGCGATGGGCCCCGGCTGTGACACCCAAGCCAGAATATACATGTATCAGATACCCTGCAGGTAAAGACAATGGAGGTCACCAACAGCAAAGTTCATCTGGTAAGAATGTTAGGACACCCTTTCTGATGCTCTGTTGTGTCTTATAAGGCTCGGAATGGAAACCTCTCTCCTCATGAATCCTAGGGTTATAAATAGAAGCAGGATCTTTTGATGCCAAAGCCATAGAAACAGGACATATCCAAATATATGGACAGACAGGCAGGATGTTCACATGCCTTGACTTATAGGTGAGAGAACTGACCAGTGAGGAGACCAGGCTGCTCTCTGAACAGAGGGAGAGTCAAGCCTTTACTGATTGGCTGAAGTGGTAATGTGGGCAGAGACCCATCATCTTTCTGGAGAACTTTAAGTGCATAAGCTGCTATAACTGCCTAAACAATGCAAAGGAGAGATGTAAGCACATACTTGCTATGCTTTTACTTAGCAACCAGCTGAAGGCCTATGAGTTTTTTTTTTTTTGCCTGTTTTATTTGCTTGTGTCCTATTGGGGTGTTTCTAACCGTCTCAGGGATGCCTTGTTCGTATGGCCAAAAAACTTTAACTGCTTGAATAGAATACCATCCCTTCACAGACTGTCCACGTCCACCTAGAAGTGGAGATGGGCTAAGGAGATCCAGGTACTGAAGAGGCAGGTCAGGGACCAGGACAAGCCATTGCCTTCATGCAGGAGCATTATGCCTGGTCTTGTGTCCTTCTTCGAGCTAAGCTAACTTTCTCTAAAGTGATGAAGGCCATCAATGATTCCCACAGTGTTAAGGACCCATAAGCATGAGTGTTCTCAAAACAGTAGCCAGATCAAGCCAGGCACTGACAAATTAGAAGGGACCCGAGTGACACAGAACACATGCAAAGCAGAGCAGAGGCTACTTGGCAGCCAGCACAATAGCATGTCATTACTGTAGCTGTAGAAGGATGGCTAGCTATATCAGGGACAGCCAGCCCTGTATAAAGTCATATTTGCACAGAGGCTCAAGCTTCTCCAAGTGCATTAATATTCGCTGTATACCTTAAATGGATTAGGCTTCACTAACATGGCATCACAGTGAGGAAATGCATGACATAAGCGGTATGTTTTTCCAGGATCGCAGGACTGATAAAAGTGGAACCGTGGTTTCAGCTAGGGTTTCTGGCAGCAATCAATCTATTCTAGTTCCGGTTCTAGCGCCTGCTTCCTGACAACAGTGAACACCAGCATTGTCCTACCCCACTGACCTCAAAACCTACAGCTCAAGAGGTCGCATAATCCATGATAGGAAAGGGGCTACTGAGTGTAGCCATCTGTTCCTCTGATTGGTAGCACTAACAGAAAAGCTTGGACCTTGATTAAAAACAAAAACAAGAGACAAAAAACTACATACAATACTCTAAGGGACAGCTGGAAACAACAGATCCTCAAAGGCTACAGAACCTTAAGGTTGGAGATTTCGCACATTGTACAAATGGCCCTATGTCCTTCTGAAGCCAAAAATAACAGATTACTAATGGAAAGATACCAAAAAGAGAGCAAGTACAAGCTTGGTCTTGGGGATGTCATTCCACTTCCTGCATTGGCAACTGAGGTCCGCCAAGCACAGTTAGTTTTGTTAAGCTCTGAATTGGCCCTCATATGACTTCTGAACTGGGGTGAGGGACTGTTATGTAGGGACACTCCACTCCAGAGGAGTGGGATGGAAGGGTTAGTGGGTAGAGGGTGGGAGGGCGGGGCTGGGAAGGGGGGAAAGAGGACACTATGATGAGATGTAACCTGAAGCAACAAATAAATAAATTTATTAAAAAAGAATTGAACTGAATGGGGCCTACAAGGATGGCTCAAGCTTGAAGGGAACTAGCAGGGGCAGAAATTATTCCAAGACTTCCCCTCTAGGGAGGCGGAGGGAGGGGAGTCCATAGTCTTTAGGGGATGCTACCCATGCTCTGGGTCCATTATGCTGCAGCTCAAGTGTGGGGTTCTCAGAGGAAGAAGAGAGCCACCCAGCTGCCTCAACAGGATGATCACCTGATCAACAGATAAACCACCCTGCTATATGTGGAGTGTGATATCATGTGATGAGTAGAACAAGCTATTCCCAACCAGAAAGTGTGCTTTAGGTCACACAGGTGCAGGATCTTGAAGCAGAAAATGTCCCCAGTTGCATTCCCTGAGGCACTGGGAAAACTTCCAGGATGAAGCTCCAGAGTCCAGATCTCACCACTTAGAAGACCTAAGAGGAGTGGGGGCCCTAACATCTGGCCAAGTAACTTTTTTTTCCCTACCACTGCCCTCTGAGAGAGAGTGCCCAGAGAGAACTCATAGCTGACCCTGCTCCCAGTGTCCTCCTGAACAGCAAGCGTCCCTGCATCTACTCAGGCCCTGCTCCCTCTTCCTGGTTCAGGCTTTAGGGGGTCACAAGTGAAACTACCTGCAAAGTACAGAAGGTAGTCTCTTCTGCACTTTGCCAGAAGTACAGGATGCCAGGGGCAGAACTGCTGTCAGCCCTGGCCCATGAATCCCTGAGGGCCTGAGGTAAGGCAGGTCAGGGACACACTGTCTCCCTAAGTACCGGCTGCTTGAGGTTTATAATGCCTGCCAAAAAAACTGTGCGCTGGGGACAGGGAAGACTAGTGCCGCAGCCATAGCTCTGGAAGGGAGGAGATGAGCAACAGGAGGCTGGATGGGAACGGCAATGTGAAGCCTTCTGCAGTCTTATTCATTCTAAGGACGTCTTGACCAGCACATGTTGCACCCTGGAGATCTGCGTGGTGTAGAGGAACCATACATCCGTGCACTTGAGTTATATAGAGGCCTGTATCACCTTCCTCCAGGGAAAATCAGCCTCATCTAGACAGAGTGTGAGGCTCAAATAGTTGTATGGATAACCTTCTGTTTTTTCCTCTACAATCTTGCTCCCTGACTGTGTTCAATGTGTAGTCCATGAAGCCCCTGGTCCAGTACCTGGGGAGGGGCCTACTTCTCTTGTGACAGGCAGGGAGCAGGAGAAGACAGGCAGACAAGAAAGGAACACACACAGAAAAGCTTGTTCAGAGACTGTTATTGTTTTGTCTCATGACTATTCCTTCAAGCCACCATGTGTATGGGCTCAGCATCCCTGCTAAGAGACTCCCAGAACTGACACTCTTGCATCCAACGAGGCTCTTGTCCTAGCCCTGCAAATCCCTTAGAAGCCACAGGGAAAAGGATGGAGAATCCTATACAAAACATGGCCACTGGCCTGGTTCAGAGTGGACCTCATTGAGGAAAAAGGAGAGACCAAGAACACTGACTCAAGACAAGGGGAGTTGCTCACCGAAGAGGCATGTGTAGAACTTGCAGGAGGGAATCAGGATGATCCCATACAGGGCTCCCACATGCAGCAGGGCCATGAGGATGATGTTTCTCCAGACATACTCCAGCTTGGGTGGGGGCCCCTCCTCATCCTGGTAGCTGGGGTCGTAAAAATCTTCTTTCATTTCAGGGCGGATGTTTTCTCCCCATTGTCGGAGAATATTTTCTAATTTCTCTCCTTCACTGTTGAGCCTCTCGGAGAGAGGCTTTGTGATGGTGGTGGTTGTGGTGGCCATCTCTGAGCTGGAAGTCTGTCAGAAGAGGGAGTGGAAAGTCAGCAGGGAGTAGCTACCTGCTGAGCAGTAAGGGAACCTATTTTCTCCAATGCAGGTCAGGGAAGAATGAAGTGCAAGCGAGTCCTGCCTCAGTGGCCAGATTAAGTATTAGGTGGAAGGAAAAGTCTCCTCAAACTATGAATCCAGTTAGGAACAGATTGCACTGTGAGAATAATTTGCTTGATATGCCTTAGTCATGGGAGTAGAAAGTAGATGCGGCTGTATTTGCCTTATGTTTTATAGGATTCAAGCAACTACTGCCGATTTTATTGTTTTTGTGTTTTAGATGAGGCCTTGTGTTATCTGACCTGCATCTCGGAATGTCACTATCCCAGCCTCCTAAGTATTGGGGTTTCAGGTAAGTGCCACTGCGTCCTGCACCAGTATTTTTGATAATTTCCAGATCTGTCATAAAATGACTTAAGCTTGGCATCTCTGCGCTGTGGAGGCAGAGGCAGGGCGATCATGAGCTCCCAGGCAGTGAGCTCCTCACCAACTGGAGTCACAGAGTCAGACATTGTTGCAGTGCTACCCCCTCTTCAAAACAACAACAAAACCCAACTTGGAAGATGGGTAGTCTTTCTGTCCAGGAACAATTTTTTTTAAATGTTAACACTGAGGTAATTGGGTAAATGCAAGTAAGAATTTTTTTTTTTTTTTTTGTGGCTGAGGAAATAGTCGTGGGTGCTGGACACCCAACTCTTACATTTTTGGTTGTAAGCCAGGCCTATTAAATGGCTGAGCATCTCTCCAGCCCAAGGGGGAAAAAGGGTATAATTTGTTTTTATCCCTTCCAATTATTTTTCTTTAACACAAAATCTCAAAATTGTGTTATGTTAAACACATTTTGATAGAAACATGGCTATAGAGAGTAAAATTATGCTTCAGAACATTCACGTTACGAGACTGTACCTGTCATCTTTGTTTTCTTCTTATGGGTCCCAAATATGCCCAAGTGTGTCCATTTCAACGTTGTCCCACCCAACCACTAAGAATAAGAATAAGTCCTCTAAGGTGGAGCTAGACAACTCTCCCCTGCCTGATGTGTGAGCCATACACACTATTCACTAGAATATTTCATGCAGAAGCAGAGGCAGTCTTACTGTGCAGCAAAACAAAAAGTGGCACATTTGCCTTGTGGACAGCTAGTCTCAAAATTTCCAGAACAAAACTCCTTACCACGATGAAACTCTCACCTTTGGTCCCATTTCCTTGCTATGCCCACTTCTCTTACTTCCCAACATGCTGCTCTGCAGTTAACTGCAGAGCCAAATATTGATCTGCCCTGTCAAACTCAAATACTCCCATGCCCATTGGTCTTTATGATTTTAGGTGATTTGGTACATAGGAACCTCAGCTAAGCGGCACGTCAAGTGTTTCTGGGAGCTTTCTTGAGTCCATTTGCCCACTGTTTTACTAGCGGGTCCCTTGTTTTTAAAGCCTGCGTACACTGGCAGGGAGGGAGACACAGTTTGGAAACTCTCTTTCTCCTTTTGCAGGTATGCTGGCTCTCAGATGCCCAGAACTTACCAGAGCTGAGACCACAGAGAAGAATTCAAGACTTGCAGGGCTGAAGCCGGACTTCTGCTTCGGAGTGTGGAGCTGTGGAACAAGTCAGGTGCTGAACTCAAAACCTGTCCTGTGCCTGACGTACACAGTGACTGTCCAGGTTCACTGTGTGGGTTGTTGCCCAGAGCTGTGGATTTAAAGGCATTGGACGGCTGAGTCCTTTACTTCCTCATACACCTTTATCCCCTGCCAAAAGGGGCAAAGTGTGCAGAGGTAGCAGGCCTAGGTAGCCCCAGGCAGAGATGAGGATGGAAGGGAGGGGGACAATAAGGGCAGGCACTGGCCAAGTCAGAGCAATACGATGCTGCACATATCATATGTGATATATGTAATATGTAATAATGCATATGTATTATAACAGTGGGCCAAGACCTGTCCCTGTCTTTCCCTATGAGAAAATGTTACGTGGGGCTGAAGAGATGGCTCAATGGTTAAGAGCATTGGTAGCCCTTCCAGAAGTCCCAGGTTCAATTCCCAGCACCCACATAGTGGCTCACAATTACATCCTCTATGGCACCAGGCACTCAAGTCATGGTGCATATATATCATTTTTTAAAAAATTTATTTTCTGGAAAATAATATCTAGTTCAGCAATAAGGGTGATTTCAAGCCCAGGGAGACCCTGGTACACGGTGAATGGTTGGGCAATGGAGAAATTACACAGGAGAGAATGGGAGAGCCGTGGTGGTAATGACCGCTCACAACTCCATCCTGCCCACCTATTCTGCCAGGATCATGAGAGGAGAAAAAAAAAATGGCAATGATTTTTTGAGCCAAGTATAGTGAGTGCATGCACACATACTGGGAGTTGTGAGAGATTCTTGATGGCCTGGGTAGAATTTTGAAGTGTTTTTTTGTTTGTGTGGTTGGTTTTTTGTTTTGTTTTGTGTTGTCTTGAGTACACAAGGCAGGAAGCAGACACGTGTTTTTACACAGCAGCAGCAGGCTGAAGGAGTAGGCTATGGAATAAGGACAGATAGTGAATGACCCCTGGGAGATTCATTACGTTGAAATCTCACCCTCTGAAGTGGCTACTCCATACTTCTGTTTTAAATAGGAGTAAAGTGTCAAGTGGAGTTAACAAATAGCTTGGTCATGGTCACACCAGCCAGTTTGTGGTAGAAGGCGTTCAGAGCAGAAATGGGAGGCTGATGCCCAAGCTTTTGAGGTCCAACCCTACTTCCCTATGCCTCATGACAGGGTAAGTCCACTGCTCTGCGTTTCGGTCCCACCGACACGGACAAACAGCATCTCCAGGTGACTCTTCCCTAGCCTCCATCTGGGATGGCCGCTGGAAGGTGCGGCGCCAGGGGCGGCGCCTTCTCTGATTGGAGCAGGCTCCGGCCGCAGCGCGGCTGCTGATTGGCTGCGCGGGGTCAGGCGCTGTGGGCCGAGTGAACGCGAGTGACCCTGGGAGCGGACCCTGACCGAGAGTAACCCGGGGAGGGGCAGCAAGCCTGTCCCTTTGTCTCCTGCCGCTTTAGGCTCCTGGCTGGCCGGGCCAGCCTGTGCAGAGATTGGGCGTGGGAGCGGAGGCGGGGCTGTGTGCGACTGAGCCACTCAGCGCCCAAGACCAGCTAGATTGACGCATTTGAACAGCTACTTCCATCTGCCTCAGCGCCCAGCTTTCTAGGAGTTAAGTGGGGTTCTGTGTGAGGCCGAGTGGAGGTCTCTAGAAAAACATTTATGGAGATCCACGATGTGGTGAATGTGCCTTGGTGACTTTGGAGTGACCTCCTGTAGACAGCCTGTAAACGGGAAAAGGTTAGGCGGCTTCTCCCTGCCTGTACCTCATTGGGTAAGGAGTCTGCAGACTGTTCTGGGACAGTTTTGATAGTGCAAACAGGCAACGTCACGGGTGCGCTTAAACATTGCTGGAGGGGGTGGAAAGTAGTTCAGCCATTGTGGAAAACAGGGTGATTGACCCCATGAAAGGTTGAAGAATTACCACAAGATCCCACAGCCCCACTGTTACACACCCTAGTCAGTTGGAAGCAAGTACTCCAGTAATGGTGCAGAACGGTCATAGCAGTGTTGCCTGGAGCCCGGGGCCATGAACTTGGCACCTCAGTCTTCTCATTGTGATTGATTTTAATTGTCAGGTTGGCTGGATTGAGAATCACCAAGGATTACCAATCACCAATCAAGGAATTAGGAAATAGATATTGGGAAAGGAAAATGGTCCTAATTACGGTTTGACCAAAAGTATGGGAATCTACATTCATTCCCACCGTGGCTGTCCATCTTACAATCTGTAGAAAATGAAGAGGCAAAAGACAGAGCATACACAAATTTTGCTGTGAAATAGGTTAACTGAAGAAAAGCGATTGCTCCCTAGGGTTAAAAAACAAAAACAAAACAAACAAACAAAAACCCCAGACTGTGCTGGGGAGGTGCCCCAGTGGATAAAGTCCTTGCCACACAAACTTGAGAACCTGACTGCAAATCTCCAGAACCCAGGTAAAGCCAGATGTGGTGGTAGCACAGATCTGCAATCCCGGGGCTGTTACTGTGAGATAGGAGGGAGAGACTCCCAGGCCAGCCAGCCTGGGAACACTGAGGGAGTGGACAAAGAGATTGTTCTACTCACATACAATGGGAAGCTAATAAGAAAAATAAAAGGAATCAAGTACTGATTGGTGCTACCCTGTCAACAGATGTACAAACATGCTGAAAGAGAAAGCCAGATGTCAAGCTCACATACTGTATTACCCTGTTTCTGTGACATACACAGTAAGTCCAGAGAAAAAGAGAAACTGGCTATTGCCAGGGGTGGAGAACAGTCTTAGAGGTGAGTGAGGAGAGGGGGTCAGTCAGTGTTTACGTAGTGTAGTGTCTCTTTGGAGGGAGAATGTTTTCAAACTAGGTGTGTTGGCTCCACAATACCGTGAATGTGCTAAATATCATAGAATCGTTTACTTTAATCTTTATCATTTTTACTTTAGAAGTTATTGTACTTGCTGTACATTATTGTACCAATGTCTTAATGAGGATGGAGAGAGAAACTTGCCAAGTTAAAATTCCTAGGACCTCAGTGGGGTGTGTTTGTGACCTGGGTATCAGCAGAGTCCTGACCGTACCCACCAGGGAATCCAGATCAGTGGATTGTTTGAAAACACAATCACACCAGGACTAGGGTCTATATAACTGTATAACTTTAAAATGGCTAATTTTGTGTTGTGAAAATCCACATCATTTTAAATGGCTGTACCAAGAGAAAAATCAGGGAGGGGGCAGGAGAGTCTTCTAGGCCATCTAGAATTCTCTAAGAAATAAGAATCCCTGTGAGCACTCTTGCGCCATCTGCTGGCATTTTAAAAGAAATCACTTTCCTCTTCCTGACCCTAAATATTACTATGTGAAATGGCTCAGAATGAGAGTTTCTTTGGATTTTTTTGAACAGGTAGAATGGGGCCAGACCGATCATGAGTTGGCACAGATACTTGTTCCTTTATAGCTTGGATAGAGAAGCCTGGGGAGGGTATTGGGATGAGACAGAGCTGAGTGTCCCTAGGAGGAAGTTCTTTTTGCCTCCAGCAACTCCAAGACACAATCTCATTTCTTGTACTTTGTGGCTATTATCTGAGCCCCTTGCTCCAAATTCACTGAACAAATAAGCCTTTGTTTGCATCATGGAAAGTTAGTATAGGTCACAAAATTAGGCTCATACTCACTGTGACATTTAGCATGTTTTATAGCAAAGACAGAACCAAAACACACTTGAGATCTGCTCATTGTGCACTGACTGTTAACCACAAGGAAACTTCCCAGCAGGGGATGATGCCCTTGAGGAGGTGAAAATGTAATAGGGTGTTAAAACCTATAAATCCAAGCACTGGGGAGCCAGAAACGGTGGATCTCTGTGAGTATCCAATACCAGCCTTGGGTACATAGTGAGACCCTGTCTCAAGCAAACAAACAAAAGATTCTGTAATACTTTTTTTTTTTTTTGGTTTTTCGAGACAGGGTTTGTCTGTGTGTAGCCTGGCTGTCCTGTACTCGCTTTGTAGACCAGGCTGGCCTCGAACTCACAGAGATCCGCCTGCCTTTGCCTCCCGAGTGCTGGGATTAAAGGCGTGCGCCACTACGCCCGGCTCTGTAATACTTTTGCATGATGTAACAAATAACCGTTAAAAACACTAAAGGGATGAAGGATTTATTTGGGCTCACAGTTTCTGAGGTTGAGGTCCATCCTGGCAAGGAAGGCATGGTGGAGCAGGGCAGGTCACATCATGGGACCATAGAAAGGAATGAAGCCATTGATTCTGGGATCTGCTTTGCCTTTCCCTCTGACTTCAAGTCAAGAATCTTAACTAATAAACAGAATAGTCTGTAGAGATGCTGTGTTTTCCAGAAAACATCTCAAACAACAACATTGAAAAACAACAAATGTGCGTCCTTAAGGCCAGAGGGTTTGTAACTTTTTGGCTTCGCATCCCTGTCTCATCCCTAAACTGAAACAGTGTGTCCCATAAAACCACCTCACAGTTTCATTTACAAAAGAAGATTCTCTAAGATAAGGAAAATAAACCAGCTCATGGAATTTTAACTTTTAAACCACACTTAAAAATGTAAGACTCACTTGGTCTTCAAAGCCTTTTGTAAATTATGTCCTTTTAGGAACATAAGTTAAAAAGCCACTGGATCATCTGTATAGCCATTGGCAAGACACTCATGCCAGACCTTCTGTGTCTTCCTATGGCCTCTTTTATACTTCCTTGTTCTCATGCTGCTCCTGTTCTTACCCAGTTCCTTTGTCTTCCCAACTAGTCCCCTTCCATTTTCAGGTCTTCAAACAAATATTATTTATGTACGTTTATGTGTGGTATTTTAAACACATCTATATACACATATATACATACATGTATGAGGCCAGAAGAGAGTACCAGATCCCCTAGGACTGAAGTTACAGACAGTATGAGGTGCCACAGGGATGCTGGGAATGGAGCAGCAGTGCTCTTAACCTCTGAGCCATCTCTCAGCCCCTCCTCTCCTTCCATGTCTTTTAATTTAACTTTTATATAGTCAGCAGATCTCATTAGAATTGCCTACATGGCCACGGGGACGTATTTGCTTATAGATGTGTGGATGCCCTACCAGTGGCTATGCCAAGAAAGAAATGATGCCATTCCTTCTCTCAGCAGCTATTAACTGTTTGCATATCCCCAGGACAGAATAGGGTCCCATTAGCCCCTCTCCTAGGCATGACGTGATGGATGGTGACAGGCCCAATCTCAGATAGGTCTTTTGCATGTAGTCACAACTGCTGTAAGTTCAAAAGTGCAAGGAGCAAGGCACTGTGCGGGGATGCGGGGAGTTTATCAGTCCAAGGAGCAAATTGGACTAATAAAGGGACCCACCTTTGAAACTGTTTCAGAAGGACATTGAGTCCTTACTCAGGAAGTTCTCTTTCAGAATCTGCTACCAATACTATTCCTCAACCTCTCCACCTCTGTCTTGGAATGGAAGAATTTCATTGTCATGCTCTGGGGCTCAGGGCAGAAAGGAAGGGTGCCTGGGTGGAGGGGCTCCATGTCTGCTTGGGAAGCTGCTGGGTCTGACCATGAACGACTTCCTTATAACTCATTCCATGTAATACCATCCCTGCTTAAGCATCATACCGGCACACCAACTCTCTCCCCTGATATTTGAATACAATCCAAGCTCCAAGGAAAGGCTCCATTTTGTGTTGTCTTTTTGGTGGTGTGTGTGTACATATACATATTTTTTTTTTCTTGTGCACTTTTGTCTTTTCTGTGACTTGACAATGGTTAACAGAGAACATCCAGGAAGAACTGGTTGGAGTTTTAGCTTGAGACAGCTCCCTTAGGGCTCAGAAGACATCAAGGAAAGACTGTTATCAGTGGGGTCCTTTAATTTAAAACATTTGTTGAGCTTTCAGAGGTCAATTCCAACCTATTGCTCACCCACAGCTAACCTGGAAGGCAATAAAGTAATAAGAGGGAGGTGAGAAGGACTAAGCAATAAAAAGGCCCCTGAAACAGAAGACTACAGACAGAAGAATTTCTGCTTAACATCACAAAAGAGTTTTTGCCTTTTAATATTTGAATATTTTATAAGAATATTGTCTTGAAATGGGACCCTATAGAACATTGGTGATATTTTTCAGTATTTAAACATTATTAAGCCTCTGTTCAGTTGACTTTTGGAACAGAAACCTAGATGACCTCAAACTCAGCCACTCTTGTGGCTCCCGTCTCCAGTTCTCTTAATCCTGGCTAAGACGGCGGCCTTGGACACTCTCTTCCGGTCGTAAGCCAGGCCAAGGGCAGCCATGCAGTCGATGAAGAACGTGGTGAAGTTGATGTGCCAGCGGTACTCACTGGCAGAGTAGTCATAGGGGAAGGTGTGGTGGTAGTTGTGGAAGCCCTCGCCTGGAACAGAAGCAAGGAGAGTGGTTAGGGGGCTCAGGGACTGCTGCTTCCTCCTCTTTGAACACTTCTTACCTAGGGGATAAGAGAACACTTTGTTATTGTTTAGTAAATGGGTAACCGACCGCCTTCTGCTCTGAAGCAATGAACTGACAGGCCTGTTGACCTTAATATTTGAAAGCATGTTGGAAGAAAAGTTGTTTCCAAGGCTAACAGGATAAGAAGCTGATTATTCTGGGAAAGTATTTTACATTGGAAAATGCTGGAATGTCATGCTCTGAGATACTGTAGGCTCCTTGACTGTGTCCGTGTACTCAGAAAAGGCCATTGTAGAGGAGTGCTTGTGTTTCTTAAAAAGGTGACCAGGCAACATGGCACATGTTCTCCCCATGATACTGGCGTACCCTCTAAGCACAGGCAGCTACAGCAGAAAAGGCAACAATGGCCGAAAGTCAGAGGAACCCGGGCCTCGCTAAGGTGGGACTTCTTCCAGCTACTGGGGCTCTCAGTGGCAGCTGCTTCTCAGAGCTTTGACCCTGATACAGAGAGATGCTGATAAAATGGAGTCCCTGTAATAAAGATGTCTTGTGTCATCTGATATTTAATTTTTTTCTGAAATTTCTGATTTTTGAATGACAATTAGTTACTTTTATAGTAAACAAAACTGAATATTTAGTACAATATTTACATAAACATATTGCAAGGTATACAAACTGTTGGAGCCAGCCTGGCAACTAAAGTTTGATAGCGAGAACCCACAGAAAGGTGAAAGGACAGAACTGACTTCACAAAATTGCTCTCGGATCGCCACACGGACACTGTGGCATGTTACACCCTCCCCACACCAGCCACATAGCTACATAGCCACACAGCCACACACACCGGGAGGGCTATTCTTTTGCAGGGTGGTGGTGGTGGTGGTTTTGAGACAGGGTTTCTCTGTGTAACTCTAGCTGTCCCAGGACTTGCTCTATGGACCAGGCTAGCCTTGAACTCAGAGATCCGCCTGCCTCTGCCTCCCAAGTGCTGGGATTAAAGGCATGAGCCACCATGCCCAGAGTGTGATGGCTATTCTTAAACTGTTAAGTTGACTATATCTGGAATTAACTGAAACTCCAAAATGACTGGACACACCATTGAGGAGTTTTTGCCTAAGTATATCATTTGAAGCAGGAAGATCACTTCTAGTCTAGATCTTTGTGGTGGGAAGCCCTACCTCTAATCTGGACTACATCTTCTGTCGGAAGGAAGCTTTTCTCTCTTTGCCTGCTTCCTCTCACCCCCGCTAGTAAGTCTATCCCTTCACTGGCCTACTTCTTCAGGATTCTGGCTAGAAGAAAAAGCATGTGAGACACTCAACCACTGGGCTGAGCAACTGTTTGGCCTTTCTGTTCATAGGCAGCCACTGTTGGACTAGCCAGACCACAGCCTCTAAGTCATTCTAATATATATGTTACATAATAATTATTATTATATTACATAATTGTATAATTATATTATATAATATATACTATATATTATATATATTCATTTTCTAAGTTCTATTATTCTAGAGAACCCTGACTAATACATACATACATACATACATACATACATACATACATACATACATACACACACCACACACACACACCAGTCTAATAAAGATTCCTCATATAATGTGATACTTAAAACATTTTTCTGAAATTTCTGATTCATTTGGATGAAAAGTATTATTTTATGTCATTGAGTATTTAGCTGAATATTTACATAAGTGTATTGCAAGAAATATAAACTGTGACTTCAAGAAGTATAAAAATTGCCAGGTGGTGGTGGCACACGCCTTTAATCCCAACACTTGGGAGACAGAGGCAGGCAAATTTGAGGCCAGCCTGGCCTGCAGAGTGAGTTCCAGGACAGCCAGGGCTACACAGAGAAATTCTGTCTCAAAACAATTTTTAAAAAATATAAAAATCTAACTTTTACAATTTCCATGTACAAAGACAAAAATATGCAGGAACGAAGATTAGATAACATCAACATATAAAGCACTACATTTTATGAAGTGGACAAAATCACTGAGAGATCTATCATGAGACATAACACAACAGGTAAACTCCTTGACTCTGGATTTATACACTTTTAGGTGGCACTGGCATATAACCCCAACTACGTGAAGGCTGAACGTGGAGGATAGAAAGTTCAAGTCTGGCCAGTACATATTAGAAAGACCGAATTTCCAAGGTAAAAGCCTATTGGTAGAAATTCAAGGTCAGCCCGACTACCCAGAGAGCTTCTGTGTCACAGTGTACAGAGCTGTGTAGAGAGGAGGGGCTTGGTGATGTGGCTCAGTGGCTGAGCGTTCGCACAAGGCTGTAAATGTAATCTCCAGCACCTCAGGAAGAGTGGAATAAAGGCAAAAGGGAAGAGAGGGAGGAGAGGAGAGAGAAAGTGAAGGGAGAGGGAAAGGAGGACGAAATTGAAGGCCAGAAGGGCAGGAAAGAGAGGAGAGCAGAAGATGAAGCAAGGGAGGAATGAGAAGGTGTGGAGAAGAAATGACAATAGGGACAAAGCAAGGTGCTGGCTGATACTTACAATAGCCAAGTCATTTGGTTGAATCTGGGAAAGTGCATTATAGTTTCATTTACAGAATACATCTCAGCCCACATGATTCCATTTCTATGACAATGTAAGAGTTATAGGGTATGGCTGATTTGCTTAAACATTGGTGAATTGAAGAACTCACAGAGTGAGTGATGGTGGTGGTGGTGGACCCTGAAACTTGGTTGGGGGTGGAAACTCATGAAACCACATTAGGGAGGTGAGCCAATACTCTCAGAAACAGCACACTTTTAAGCCCATTGAACAAAACCATGATTGCTGCTGTTTCTTTACTTTATATGGCATGGCTAGTCATGACACACCAGGCTCATTGTGTTCTCCATTGACCCTACTGTTCTATGCAAGAATATCCTGATCCAAGCAGGAACCCAGAGAAATGAATCAGAGATGACTGGAGAAAGGCTCATTTGGAGGGTTTTTTCCCTCAACCTTCCAATCAAAGACTGTTTTTTTTTTTTTTTTTTTTGGTTTTTCGAGACAGGGTTTCTCTGTATAATAGCTCTGGCTGTCCTAGACTCACTTTGTAGACCAGGCTGGCCTCGAACTCACAGAGATCCGCCTGCCTCTGCCTCCCAAGTGCTGGGATTAAAGGCGTGCGCCACCACCGCCCGGCTAAAGACTGTATTTTTTATCTTTTCCTTTTTTTACATAAAGCATGTTGCCTGACTCTCAGATTTTCCTCAATATCACAACCCCTAATTTTACAATTGGAAGATGCGAGACACCAAGTGCCTTTAGAAACAGATGACTCAGGTCTTCCTCGAAGCTCACTGAATGAGAAGACCAACGAACGTGAAAATCCCATAAGACTGCTGACTTACCCAGGGTTCCCAAGGAAACCAGGGGACTCTCCCGGGGATCAATGTTCTTGTCATAAGGGCGGTATCCGTAAAAGTGAGCGACACTGTTCACCAGCCAGGTGACGTTGAGGATTGCAGCATACCTCAGTAAAGTGGCAACATAGAAACTGTGTTGAAAAGTTTCACCCCAGAAGTACCAGGGCACCAGTGTGGGCAGGATGAAGCACATCAGTAGGATGCCAGGCTTGTAGTACCTACATGGAGAGATCACACACTGGGTCTGTGGAGAGAGGACTCTTGTCCTTACCTGGATTGGCTATTCTCAATAGGAGGGGCTGCTATCTTTCCTCTTATACTGTGAGACCAGGGGTCAGTTGGAAGTCCCATCAAGAAAGAATGAGGAGGGAAATCATCTCGGTACAGAGTGTTATTATCATTTTCAAGATGTCTGTGTTAAGCTGAGGTTGTCCTAAAGTAATTCAACCAGTTGCCAGTAGAACAAGGGCTCAGTCTTTCTTACTCATAGAGGGATGAGGCCAGTTACTCAACAAATCAGGACCAAACTCCATCCTCAGACGGTTTGTGCTGATAGGCTGTTTCCCACCTGTCCCTGAACTCCTTTTTCTCTCCTGTCAGGGTCTTTGACGGTTCTCCATTTCCTGCTAACCTCCTCCCTCCAGGCCCATAGTGCCTCCCCTGATCCCCTGCAGCTCTGTCCTTCTAGAGGCCTTATCCCAATCTCATTTCCACACAGATCAAACCATTGATTTTCCAAGAGAATGGATTGGTGTCCCTTCAGCAGTCATATCTTCAACTTTCCAGTCACTGACGTGGCCTGGATCCAGCTTTCCGGTCTTACACTGCTTCCCTAACTCGAGTCCTCTTTACTCTCTAACTTATGTCCTTTCCTCACCTCTCGGGCCCCATGTCTTCTTCACCTGACCTGACAGGAGCTTCTCAGAGCACGGCTCTGATTGTGCCATGTGTTGTTGGAGAAATAAACTCCTCATGGCCGACTGCGTTAATCCTATCTGTGTCTAAGGCACTTTTAATAACGTCAGGCTGTGTGTTATCTTTGTTCTTGTCATATCTTTTGTAGGTCAAGGAAACAGACTATTTCTGGATCCTACATAAGGCTTTAGTTATTTCCACATTGTCTGTCTGTACACAAATGTGCAGGGCACTGTCTTTCTCTTGTTTCTGATGCTATGTTTTCAACAACCTCTCTAGTTCTCTCTAGGCAACCTCTGCATCTTTTGCCTCTCACAGTACAGACAGTATTTTGCCTTCCTTCCTGGTAGCTTCAGTAAGTGTATATATTGTCCCCCCACCTTATATGCTAAAAGCTTCCAGAAAGGACTCAGTTGAATTCATCCCCAGTCAGTGAATATTTACTACATTTAATTGATTTAATGAAAATAGCTCAGAGAGAAAGGAACAGAGCAACACTCTATGACTGTGGACATCTAAGCAATTAAAAACTAGGGTTTAGAGCTGGAGAGATGGCTCAACAGTTAAGAGTACTGTCTGCTCTTTCAGAGGTCCTGAGTTCAATTCTCAGCAACCACATGGTGGCTCACAACCATCTATAATAAGATCTGATGCCCTCTTCTGGCATGCAGGGGTATATGCAAATAGAGCACTCATGAAACATATAAATAAATAAATCTTAAAAAAAACCTAGGGTTTAAAATGGATCTGTTTGTTTTTGTTTTATTGGAACAGAGTCTTACTATGTAGTTCTCACCTCCTCTGGAACATCACCAGCTTCTCAGCCTTTAGGTCAGACATGTCCAGTGTTCCGCCCTTCTCTTTGACAGCCGGATGTTTGCGCACAAGCAGCCAACCCACGTGAGAGAAGAAAAAGCCACGCCGGGAATTGTGAGGGTCAGCGTGTGTTTCTGTGAACTTGTGGTGGGCACGGTGATCTCGGGACCATTCATACACATCATTCTGGAAGGAAAAAGGAACCTGATACTGAGAAGAGATGCCTTCCAAGGAGAATTCAAGGGCCTAGCTGTCTACAAGGGCCTGGGACTCTCAGTGCAACTCACCAAGTCCTAGGATGCTGTCTAAAAAGGAGGCCTTGGCGAGCACCCTCTGGGGCACATTTGCCCCCAAAGCTTTCGTGGAAAAGCAACTCAAAAGCCCAGAGCACAAGAATAACACTGTTGCTTCCCAAGGCTGTGTGGTGAGGAGAAGGGAGGTGAGTCTTAGTGTTCAGAGAGTTTCATTAGCAGAGAACATGGTGTCTCTTTAACATGAGACAACATTCCTCTCAAGATGCCTGATCCCGGGGAAGAGAGATTATGAAACAGGTAGCCTTGGGCTCAAAGGTTCTGCTCTGTGGTAAAGGCGCAAAAGCTCTGTGTCACCGTCACCATCACCGTCACCGCCTTCCCGAGTGCTTTGTCACCCAACCCAAGAGGACCAACATACAACTTATGAGCCTGAGAACATTTCTGGATGACCTCTGGGCTTTTCTGAACTTTATCCATCCCTTCAAGAATGTGCTCATATATCTCTTCCTTTTTGTCAGAGTGAGGTGGTAACACACATGGTAAGAACCTCAGATAACATCAGCACAAAGTAACTAAATTAGTTTTCTAGTATGTTTTTTCCTCCTCTTCCAAGCCAAATCTCATACTGTAAGTAACAGCTGATGGCTAGGTGAGTGTCCCTCCCCTAAATTCCTACAGTCTATCCATTACACACTTGTTGCAAGAACCAGTATCAGTGCTTGAGGTGTCCATCATGCTAGCCCTTGATGGGACAAGGACAGCTTATTTAATGTCTCAGTGACTCGGTTTCCTCATCTGTTCAGTGGGTGGAACAATAAGGCCTATGTTCTGTGATCATTGTGAAGACTTATGGAGTTAATCTGTATCACAGGTGGCCCAGTGTCCAGCACAGGCAGCTCTAGACAAGTTCGCTCTTATTGTCCGAAGCAAGAGAGTTCTTGAATCTGTGACACCTCCCACATCCTATTATGGTAGAGTCCAAATACAGTCACAGCAAAGCATGATTTAGTGTTGGCTGGATGTTTAGGAAACCGCAGTCAGTGTCTTGATGATATTCTTCAGTCCTTTAAACTAAGGACACAACAGTCATACTACATGATAACCCAAGGAACTTGGGGTTCAAAATGTTATGCCTGGAGAATCTGTACTACTAACTTCCTGTGTCCCTTTCTAGTGACTCCAAGATGTCCCATGCTGTGGGGAGCTCTGCTCTAAGCATGTCCTTGAGAAGACCATGAAAAACTACCCCTCTGGGTGCTGATGTCCTCCACTCTGCCCAGGATCATCCACAGAGCAGAGACATGAGAATGAACAGCTGTGGCTTCTCACCTGGAAAGCCATGGTGTTAGCAATGATGAGGAAGAGTCGCAGGGGCAGACGTGCTTTGTAGGTTCTGTGGCTCCACAGGCGATGGACTCCAGCTCCAATGCCCTCAACACTGATCACATAGGAGATGAATGCTGTTGGGATAACACAGGAGTCTGCTAACTGATACATTATCAACCAGGAGAAGCATATCAGAATACCCTCCCGATACCAGAATATGCTTCTTTGGGTTTGAGGGAGCATATGGGTTGGTCTTTGAGAGAGACATCATAGCATTCACCACCTCAAAAAAGCTATCACCTCAAACCGCTCTACCTAGGAATGGAGGTGAGTCAAGAAGACCCACACACAAAGGTGGGCAGAAAGGCTGGATGCTGGAAGGAAGATAGGTAATCAGCATTGTCCAGCTTTCATTGTCAGACCACAGGAACACGTCCAGGTTCTATGCCTTTGACCTTCACATAATTTTTCCAAGGGGTTTAAGGCCATCAACTACTCTTCCAGACCTAAATACTCACAATCAAGAATGTTTGGGAAATGGCAGTCAGAGGTCAACTGAGGGACCCTTCAGTTGAAGGGGAGATTCATGGGACCTAGAGCCATTGCAGTTTACCTGTTGTTACTGCAGCATTTTGGCCCTGTAGCAGGGGTCTCAGAGCAAGTTAGCTGTGCACACAGTCATATTTACACAGAGGCCCAAGCTTTATGGGTTTTTAACATCATCATATTCAGTGCACATTTTAATGGATTGGAATCTAGTAATACCACGTGTGAGGTGGCATGAAGACATGGTTGGTGAAGCAGCTGTGTCCTCAAGCAGAGCTAGAAGGGTTCTGTACTTGGTAACTCCTTGTCTTCAGAGATGTCTCTTTGGGTGAGTATGTTGATGAAGTTCAAAGCTAAGTGTTCATCCAGTGTCACAGCACTTTTCCAGTTCCAGTTCCTGGTAACCAAGCATCCCGACTTAGAACCTGTAAGATCAGTCTCTCTAATGGGGAGTGCACACTGGGTGTACTTGTCTATGCTTCTGATTGGTAGCGCTAGGACATGGGGCTGAGGCTTTGTTAGAAGTGTTATAAAATACCCTAGGGGACATCTGGAGACTATAGCACCTTGGGGGTTACAGAATTTAGCCAAGATTGGAGACACCAAACATTGTACAAACTGCCATGTGTCCTTCTGCATCAAGAGTTAACAGTTTTCTGCTGGGCATGGTGGCGCATGCCTTTAATCCCAGCACTCAGGAGGCAGAGGCAGGCAGATCTCTGTGAGTTCAAGGCCAGCCTGGTCTACAGAGTGAGTTCAGGACAGTCAAGGATACACAGAGAAACCCTGTCTTGAAAAACCTAAAAAAAAAAAAAAAAGTTAACAGTTTTTTAAATGGTCTCTTTCCTCTTCTCTTCTGCCTCCTGTGTTCCATCCTGTTCCTTCTATAGGCTCCTGGGACAACTACAGTGACAGTGTCTGGCCTCAGGAAAGTGCTGGCCATGTCCTTCTGAACTGGGAGGAGGACTCAGGTGATTTATAGCCTCTGGCTGTGCAGTGATTGAGATCTTCCTATACAGAGGATCTGACTGTACCTGTTGTGGAGAAACCAGTGGGACAGCAAGCCCTGAAATCACAGGAGGAAAGGGGACACTTTGGGCAGAGCAAGAGTACCAAGGAAGTGTCTGAATTTGCTTTGTGCTGCAGGTCACCCAGGCATGTTGTTTCCAGAGCACAGACAATGCTACCTTCACAAGGCAGCTGGGGTGACAACCCTCATACATTGAGTCACTTTCTTTTTCTGCCAATAGCTTGGGTCACATAGATCCTTTTCCTGTCCCCAGGGAAGGATTGCTAAGTGTCCTTACTGATGGTGAAACAGTTTTCCCCTCAGAGGAGGGTTGGGTTTGTACTTTGGCCCTCAGTATTGTCAGAGAGATCTTAGTCCAGAGGGCTCTACTGAGGGGTTCTTTTTTTTTTTTTTGGTTTTTCGAGACAGGGTTTCTCTGAATATCTCTGGCTGTCCTGGACTCGCTTTGTAGACCAGGCTGGCCTCGAACTCACAAAGATCCGCCTGCCTCTGCCTCCCAAGTGCTGGGATTAAAGGCGTGCGCCACCACCGCCTGGCTTACTGAGGGGTTCTAAAAGAAGAGAAAATCTTTTCAAAATCCCCAAATCAGGAAAATGGTACTTATATATAGTCAGTTGCTAATTCTGCATTTTCCTTTGGGATAAAACAAGAAAAGCCTCTAAAACCCAAAGGAAGGAGAAAACTCCATCTAAGACCTTGATCCTGAAAGCAGAATTTTACAACCTACATTTCACGATTGAGCTAATTTACCCAGCAGAGCCCAGGCCCAAGGTTCTGTGCGCCACATTCCTTTCCAGCATCATAGCACACACACCAAAGGGCAAGGTACCAAAGCCAGTGACCACAGTCCTTTGGCTTTGGATGGCAGTCCTTTTCCTGCAGTAGCACTGTTGCCAGCCAAGCACAGCAGTTCAGTCAAACACAGAGCTGGACCGATTGAAGCCTGTGAGGAAAACTCTGGCTGGAGAGAGAGTTTGCAGGGAATTAAACTACATTTAAAAAAATATATTTAAGGGCTGGAGCGATGGCTCAGCGGTTAAGAGCACTGGCTGCTCTTCAAGAGGTCATGAGTTCAATTCCCAGCAACCACATGGTGGCTCACAACCATCCATAATGAAACCCGGTGCCCTCTTCTGGTCTGTAGATATACCTGCAGACAGAACACTGTATACATAATAAATAAATAAATCTTTAAAAAAATATATATATTTAAGCCGGGCGGTGGTGGCGCACGCCTTTAATCCCAGCACTTGGGAGGCAGAGGCAGGCGGATCTTTGCGAGTTTGAGGCCAGCCTGGTCTACAAAGTGAGTCCAGGACAGCCAGAGCTGTTAAACAGAGAAACCCTGTCTTGAAAAACCAAAAAAAAAAAAAATATATATATATATATATATTTATTTATTTATTACTTCAGGTTACATCTCCATCACCGTGTCCTCTTTCCATTCCTCCCAGTCCCTAAACCTTCCATCCCACTCCTCTGCAGTGGAGTGTCTCTACATAACAGTCCCCCGCCCCAGTTCAGCAGTCATATGAGGGACAAGAGCCTCCTCATACACCGGGAGCCTACAAGGCAGCACCACTCGGGCAAAGCTCTGCCTCAGGACCCAGCCATACCACTTCTGGGCATACATCCAAATGACTCCTCACCAAATCACAAGGAAGTTTCCTCATCTATGTTCATAGCAGCCTCATTTGTAATACCTAGAAACTGGAAACAACTCAGATGCCCCTCAACCAAGGAATGGATTTAAAAACTGTGGTACATCTACACAATGGAATACTTTTCAGCTATCAGAAACAATGAAATCATGCAATTTTCAGCCAAATGGATGGAACTAGAGAAGCTCATCCTGAGTGAGCTAACCCAGACTCAGAAGGATGCACATCACATCTATTCAGTTATAATCGGATTTTAACCATATAGTTCAGGATAACTATACAACAACCAATGCATCAAAGGGAACATGAACATAGACTTTTTTTCCTGTCAAGGAATTAAACTGCTTTAAAGACTCCCTCCACTCCCAGTCTTTCTGGTTCTGAAATGTATCATTGCCTCAGTAGGTTACTAGAAAAACCAAGATTCTAAAAAAAGCGGATCTCCTAGGTTGTATTTTCTTGGGGCATTGGGTGGATTTCCCAAGACAATGTTTAAGGACCCAAATCTCACCACCCGCAAGATGGAAGAGACCCCAGGACAGACAGGATAATACCAGCTTTTCTACACCAATACATTCCGAGAGAGAGAGAGAGAGAGAGAGAAAGAGAGAGAGAGAGAGAGAGAGAGAGAGAGAGAGAGTTATCAAAGAGCTCTCCACACCTGATGCTGTTCCCCAAAACTTCCCAGGAATATCTCGGAAAGAATGGTTGGCTCAGCAGCCCTCAGAGAAAGCAAGGGGCCCCTGGTCTGCAGAACTCCTGGAGTCAGGGCATGTGTAGACCAGAAGCCTCCTTCAAGGCTTTATTCTCTGACATGCATGTCCCTGCTGAGGGAAGATGGGTAGAGGGCAAAGATAACTGGTGTTAGAAGATGTTAGTGCCATGGTATGATATGGCTTCAGGAGACAGGAACAGCTGTAGCAGGCTGGATAGAGACTAGAACATGAACAGTTCTGTAATGTAAATATCTGCTGACTGGCATGTGCTGTACTCTGGTGACATACCTGGGGTAGCAGAGCCACACACCTGTGCACTTGGTTGTTATAGGAGCTTGCTTCACCCTCCTCCAGGGACTGGTCTGTCCAGAAGCTAAGATCTGAAAGGCTTTATGAGTAACCAACCCTCTTTTGTACTTTCCTCTTCAATGGGTTCTCCTCCTTTGCAGCATACTCTGACTATGTTCCCTGACTGGGCTCCACATGTAGCCCATGGAATTGGTATGGTGCCTTATTCTCATGTCCTCTAGGTAGTGCCTGGTTCTCCTGTGCCAGTAAGAAAAGAATGGGACAGGCAGCTAAGCAAGTTATTCACACAGAAAGGTCTGGTCTGGGCTCATTACCTCAGTGCTGCAATGCTCCCCTCAGGGAGCCCTGCTTGGTTTCAGAGCTTGGCCCCCAAGCACTCATGTTAAAGTACCCCCAGAGAGGGCTAGAGAGATGGCTCAGTGGTTAAGAGCACTAACTGCTCTTCCAAAGGACCTGGGTTCAAATCTCAGTACCTGCATGGCAGTTCACAGCTGTCTGTAATTGCCTGGTGTGGTGGCACACACTTTTAATCCTAGCACTTGGGAGGCAGAGGCAGGTAGATCTCTGTGAGTTCAAGGCTAGCCTGGTCTACAAAGTGAGTCCAGGATAGTCAGGGATACACAGAGAAACCCTGTCTCAAAAAAAAAACAAAAAACAAAAAACCAAATAAAGGGCTGGAAAGATGGCTCAGAGGTTAAGAGTACTGGCTGTTCTTCCAAAGGTCTTGAGTTCAATTCCCAGCAACCACACAGTGTCTCACATGAGATCTGGTGCCCTCTTCTGGCATATATGCAGACAGAACAATACATAATAAATAAATAGATAGATAGATGAATAAATAAATAAATATTTTTAAAAACAAGTTTAAAAAAAAGTACCACCAGAGTACCTGTCTAGAATGCCAAAGATCCTGGACTTAACAAACAAACAACAAAACACCCTGAAGCAGTGATCTGTTATGTATTCTAAATGTTAATTAATTGGTCCCAGAGGCCTGCTTGCTGTCTGTTACTTTGCTTGCTAACCATTGTCTCTGATTGGTTGAATAAATGCCTCAGCCTAGATTGGGCAAATAAAGAGATAGGTTTGGTTAAGGTGCCCTGGCTTGAGCAGAAGAGAGGATCATGGGTAGAAGAGAAGCAAAGAGCAGGAAGAAGGACACATGCCATGGTTTGAGAAAAGAACCTCATTCCATGTGGCCTGAAACATCAGCATAGTGTGGATAATAACAGTCCAAGGGGAGATTATATATATATAATATTGGGGTTTCATATTTGGGGAATAGAATTATAAGTTAGTTTAGATGGGCTAAGATTGCACAATACAGGCTAAGGCTTGTTAAAATCCATCAGGTGTCTGTGTTTATTTTTAACGGTGAGTTAAGGATTAACACCACTGTCCAATTAACGATAATATAAATACTGGTAAGTAATTTAAATACTTATTTCTACAACACCCCAGGCTACTTTTGCCAGAGATGTTAGCTAAGATGTAATCCCAGCAGGCTGAGACAGGAGGATTACCATGGGTTCCAGGCTAGCCTGGACTCCCTAGAGAGTTTCAGGACAGTCTAGGTGACAGAGTGAGATCCTGAAAAATCAAACAAACAAAACAAACTAGTTGTGGTGACAAACACTATAATGCCTGCATTTGGAAAGTGGATCCAGAAAATCAGAGACTTAGTGTCATTCTCTGCTATAGAGAGTGCTCCAGGCCAGCAGGCCAGCCAGGGCCACGTGAGAACCTGTTGTGAGAGAGAGAGAGAGAGAGAGAGGAAGAGAGTAGGGGGAGGAGGAGGAGGAGGAAGAAGAAGAAGAAGAAGAAGATAAACACTATAGCTTCCCAATCCAACTGGGCTATGTTCAGTCAGTTTATCAAGAACCACAGAGAAAAGGTTAGGGAAACCTAGACACAGAGGGGCCACTGCCCACAGCAAGACTCCCTTCATTAGAAAGAGGGGAGAAATTGGAGATGCTAGCCCAGAACAACAACAACAACAAAAAAGGTGCTTACCCCAGAGCAAAGTGTAGACCTTGCAGGAGGGAACCAGGATGATCCCATACAGGGCTCCCACGTGCAGCAGGGCCATGAGGATGATGTTTCTCCAGACGTACTCCAGCTTGGGCGGGGGTCCCTCCTCATCCTGGTAGCTGGGGTCGTATATGTCATCCTTTATTTCAGGACGGATGTCTTCTTCCGGGTGGAGGGGCACCATCTTTAACTTTTCTCTTCCTTTCTGCGTGACTCCATAAGGAGGTGCTGTGACAGTGTTGGTGGTTGTATACGTCATCTACAAAGACAAGGAGTGTTAAGAGACAAGCAACATTTGTTTATCTAAATACAAGAGATGGATAGGGCATCTTCAAAAACCCCAAGAGATCTGCAGAATATGGCATTCAAAGATGTTATCTTAAATTAAGATTTTCTTTTTTTTTGATATCGAGACATATCAGCTCCTGACAGCACCCCCTATTCTACTCCAAGTAGAAGATAAGCATCGAAGAATCTCCAGTGTGAGATGGTTGAATTAGTGGCAAGCCTATCTCTTGGCATGAAAAAACCCCTTGCTCCAACTGCAGACAGACTGCTGTCCAAAAAGGACAAAACTTGGTAGCAGGGAAGTCGACAGCCTAGCTCTGCCAAGACAGGGTAGGTAAGTCCTTCATAATCCCTGCTCTACAACAAATGTCTGTCAGAGAAACAGGACCCAAAGGCTGAAGACTGATGCAGGAATGTATGGAGAGAAAATGGGAACTGTCCAGGCAGTCACTGGTATGTCATTTCTTAGTTTTGGAAGCTGCAGGCCCTGCACTTCCTATATAAGCAGATATATTTATCCTTCTCAGGTCTCTGAGGTGGTTGAAGAATAGACAGCTAGAGTCTCATAGTTGAATTTTGAGTTGTTTAGGAATCAAGAGGGTGTTATAGATCTAAGAAGATACTCTTAAAATTGTGTTGCAAGTTAGTATGAATGTTGAGTCAGATATAGACCTTTAAACTCATGGAGATGGTTAGATAGTAGAATGTTAAAGTCAGGGGCCAAATATGTATGAACTGGACATTGGGAAGGTATACTGGGCCATTTAACTCTCATAAATGTGGCATATTTATATCTGTTGTTTTGTATAGTATTTACTGTTACAAGAGAAGGAACCATCTGTTGGACTGAAAGGGGAAACTGCTGGGGGGAAGAGGGTGGAAGGGCAGGATAGGAAGGGGGAATAGGGAAGGGTTTGTGACTGAGATGTAACTTGAAGAAAAAAAATAAAGTATTAAAAAAAAAACAAAAACAAAGACAAGGAGTGGAGAATTAGGAGAGCAGACTCCAGTAGAAGGCACTTCCTTCCAGCAAGCAGCTGGCCGAAGGGTGCATTAGAGGTCCAACCTCTACTCCAGTGTCTGGCTTAACTAAGGGCTGGTGGAAGAGGAAGTCTGCAGAAACTGTACAGATTGGTGATCAAACCTCAAAGTATCAGGAGGACGAAGATGGAGAAGAGATGGAGAGAGAAGGCCAGGCCTTTTGAGCTAGGTTCCAAGAATGCAGGAGTGTTCAGCAATGAGGTTGGCAAGCTACAGCATGGTGGGAGACAGTGGTGGTGGGTGCCTCAGAAAACAAGGGAGAAAGCACAGACTGTCTGGAAATGCTTGCTTAGGCCTTTGGGTGGTATCCAAGCCAGAGAGAGAGAGAGAAAGAGAGAGAGAGATAGAGAGAGAGACTCTTTTTGAGGTAGAACTCAGAAAAACAAGTACGCTTGACAATGTTGCATTGTAGAAGTTCTGTAAGCAAGTGTGCTTCCAGAAGGTCTTCAGAGAGGCATACAAGCATTATTATCTCATTAAGAAGATAGCTACTCATCCCATGGCCTTAGTTTACGCTCAGGTGAATCAGTTTTCCTGGGCAATGGAAATCAGTCTTCTTCTGCTCAAGTGATTGACAAGTCTATCTGATAACTTTTTTGTCTTTGTCTTTGTCTTTTTTTTTTTTTAAAGACAGGATCTCACTATGCAGCTCTGGGTGGCCTGGAACTTGTATGCAGACCAGGCTCACAGGTCTTCCTGTCTCTGTCTTTGGAGTGCTGAGTTTAAAGGTATGCGAAATCCCCTATAAGAATAGAGACTAATTTCTATCTTCTATTCCCATGAATGCTGGGAAGGGGAACAGAGAAAAGGAAGCCCTACATCTGTCCTCAGGGATATGATGTGAGATTTGGATTTATATAGAGGGCAAGATACACACATAATGGAGGCAGGGCCAAGGCATAGGCCCTCCTCTTGTTGACCCATCATTGTCTCAGCTTCAATCCTCTTATAAGGTGGTATAAGTTGTCAGAACTGTATGAAGTCACTTCCTTTTAAAATTAGTGTTAGTTTTATGTTATGTGAGTGTTTTGCTTGCCTGTGTGTATGTGCACCACGTGCATGCAAGGTGGCTTCAGAGGTCGGAAGGGGAACAGATCTGGAACTGGAGTTGAGGATGGTTGTGAACCACCAACTGGATGCCAGGAACTGAACCCCAGTCCTTCGTAACAGCAGCAGGTAATCTTAACTGCTGAGCCATCTCTCCAGACCCCTTGAAACCACTTTCTGGGAGGCAAGCTCCTCCACAGGGTGGTACCAGGGCTCCCGTCTTCCCTTCCCCCAACATGGCATCCCAGGGGAAATTTGAATTCTTGAGGTTGCATTGTTTCACGATAGGGTACTTCATAGTCTAGAATTTAAGAACTCATTTGTATTGCATTCTGCAGGAAGAAATCTACACATGTACATTGCTAATGATTTGTTTGTTTTGCATTAACATTCGGTCTGGATGTCATCCAGATGCTCAGGTGGTATGCAGCACCCCAGTACTTAGAGCAGGGTTCTCAACTTGTGGGTTACAACCTCTTTGAGCACTAGCCTACCTTTTCATACGGGTTGCATATCAGATATTTACATTACAATTCATAACAGTAACAAAATTACAGTTATGAGGTAGCAATGGGTTAGGGTTAGGGTTGGAGGTCACCACAACATGAGGAACTGTATTAAAGGGTCATGGCATTAGGAAGATTGAGAACTACTGCCTTAGAGTATTCAAACTCCTCTTTCCATTCGTACAATACTGAGGGAAAGGGGACTCTCAGGGACTAGATCCATCAGGACAGAAGGATAAGACTGAACTTAAATAAATCATCTCTGCTCTGGTTCTCTGTAAAAACTCTGTCAAGATTCAGGGAAGCGGCTTTTGGTTTGAGTTACTTTCCATAGGGTTGGCACGAGTGACTATTTTTGTTGCTGGCTTTCAAATAAGGACCTGCAATGAAGTCAGGCTGGCCTCACACTCCTCCTCTAGCTGTCATCTCTCCCAAATTCTGGGATTACAGGCAAGCATTACCACACCCAGCATAAGTTCATTTGATTATGACCACTTCTTCCCTTGTCTTTGACCAACTTTCTCTGAAGACATCACTGATTAACCGTCTGGTAGTTTGGTTTTGGCCATTCTGTTTCCAGATCTGTCTTTGTTGGTCTGATCTGACTCCACGTTGGAGAATGTCATGTATGAGTGTTTTTGATGTGTGTGTGTGTGTGTGTGTGTGTGTGTGTGTGTGTGTGTGTGTGT